>CM048924.1:39121268-39503768 GCA_026686955.1 Epinephelus cyanopodus | reverse complement strand
AATCTCCTGCAAAATTAAACCCTACACTCAAAATCATGTTCTGTCTTTTCAAAACTGATTCCTGATTCTACCCACCAAAGCCATATCTCTGCTGCTCTGTATAGCAGTGATTAAGCACTGTGTGATAAATTTAAACGCTACCATCAAAATACTGTTTCTATATGTTTTGGCTTCATGGGGCACTTGCTGTATATGCTAATTTATAAAATAGTGTAGAAAATGTTTCCTTTTTCCACCTTTTTCTTTGTTTTTAGAGTTCAGGGGATTTTTGTCCCAAAGTTGAAAAGGACATGCAGTATACTATAAAGACCGTTGCCATACTGTAATACCACACTTTGAATATTACAGCAAATATTGTATTGATGACACCATTATTGTATCAGCATAGGATACAATGTACATTTGTCTATCCAATGAACTGCAGTTGGGCAAAATTTACAATCCCAGCATGGAGAATTGAGAGGAAGGCCTACAAAAAACTTTTTTTCAATATATATATTCATTCAGCTCAACATTGCACTATATTACTTTTTCATCTTTACATCCCCTGAAAGACACTTTAAACATTTTCCTACTGTAGTGTTTCTAATTTTTACGTACAATAACAGTTCAATTACAGGGAGTTTTAACATTTGTATATTCTCAGAACTATTGCACTATCAAATACACTATAAGTCTACATGATGACTCTGGGAAGCTAATTGAGTTGGAACAGGTGAGACGGGAGTGAGGCTAACTGGTAATTAGGGTGTGTTATTTCAGAGGCAGGTGTTCTCCAGATGAACAAAGTGCTATAAATGATGCAGTTGGTGCTCAGATTTATGCATAGATGTGATTTAGGTTTTCTATTTAAGTCTTCCCAAGGGAGGCGTCCGGGAGGCATCCTTACCAGATGCCCGAACCACCTCAACTGGCTCCTCTTGATGCGGAGGAGCAGCGGCTCTACTCCGAGTTCCTGCCCGGAGCTCCTCACCCTATCTCTAAGGCTGAGCCCAGCCACCCTGCGGAGGAAACTCATTTCGGCCACTTGTACTCGCGATATCGTTCTTTTGGTCACTACCCAGAGCTCGTGACCATAGGTGAGGGTTGGAACATAGATTGACCGGTAAATCAAGAGCTTTGCTTTCTGGCTAAGCTCCCTTTTCACCACAACAGACCCCCCAATCCGCCTGTCAATCTCCCTCTCCATCCTACCCTCACTCGTGAACAAGATCCCGAGATACTTAAACTCCTCCACCTGAGGAAGGACCTCCCCCCTGACTTGGAGTGGGCAATCCACCCTTTTCCGGCTGAGGACCATGGCCTCAGACTTAGAGGTGCTGATTCTCATCCCAGCCGCTTCACACTCGGCTGCGAACTGTCCCAGCAAGAGCTGGAGGTCACTGTTCGATGGGGCTAGGAGGACCACGTCATCCGCAAAAAGCAGGGAAAAGATCCTCCCGTCACCGAAACTGACACCCTCCACCACTTGGCTGCACCTAGAAATTCTGTCCATAAAAGTTATGAACAGAACCGGTGGCAAAGGGCAGCCCTGGCGGAGTCCAACCCTCACTGGGAACAGGTCCGACTTACTGCCGGCCACGCGAACCAGACTTGTGCTCCTTCGGTACTGGGACTGGATGGCCCTTAGCAAAGGGCCACCAACCCCATAGTCCCAGAGCACCCCCCACAGGATGCCCCTGGGGACACAGTCGTAAGCCTTCTCCAAATCCACAAAACACATGTGGACTGGTTGGGAAAACTCCCATGCCCCCTCCAGCACCCTGGCGAGGGTAAAGAGCTGGTCCACGGTTCTGCGTCCGGGATGAAAACCACATTGCTCCTCCTCAATCTGAGGTTCAACTATTGACCGGACCCTCTTCTCCAGCACCCTGGAGTAGACCTTACCAGGTAGGCTGAGGAGTGTGATCCCCCTGTAGTTGGAACACACCCTCTGGTCCCCTTTCTTGAAGATGGGGGCCACCACCCCGGTCTGCCACTCCAGAGGCACTGCCCCCGATGTCCACGCAATGTTGCAGAGGCATGTCAGCCAGGACAGCCCTACAGCCTAAAGATATCCAGGGTGAATCTCATCCACCCCCGGGGCTTCGCCGCCACATAGTTGCTTCACTACCTCGGCGACTTCTGCCCTAGGAATTGGACGACCCGCCCCCCAGACCCCCGGCTCTGTTTCCTCACTGGAATACGTGTTGTTGGGATTGAGGAGCTCCTCAAAGTATTCCTTCCACCGCCTGACAGTGTCCCCAGTTGAGGTCAGCAGCTCGCTGCCCCCACTGTAAACAAGCAAGCAAGTTGCCGCCCCCCCCCCCCGAGGCACCGGACGGTTTGCCAGAACCTCTTTGGAGCTGATCAGTATTCTTTCTACATGGCCTCACTGAACTCCTCCCACGCCAGAGTTTTTGCCTCCGCAACTGCCGCTACTGCACTCCGCTTGGCCCGCCAGTAATCATCAGCTGCCTCCGGAGACCCACAGACCAACCATGCCCTGTAGGCCTCCATTTTCAGCCTAACGGCTCCTTTCACCTCTGGTGTCCACCAGCGGGTTTGGGGATTACTGCCGAGACTGGCCCCAGCGGCCTTGCGGCCACAGCTCACAGCAGCCGCCTCGACAATGGCAGAGCGGAACAAGGCCCATTTGGACTCAATGTCCCCCTCTGCCCTCGGGACGTGGTCGAAGCTCTCCCAGAGGTGGGAATTGAAGATCATCTTGACAGGTTCTTCCGCCAGGCGTTCCCAGCAGACCCTCACTGCTCGTTTGGGCCTGCCGGGTCTGCGTGGCGTCCTCCCCTGCCACCTGATCCAACTCACCACCAGGTGGTGATCAGTTGACAGGACTGCTCCTCTCTTCACCTGAGTGTCTAGAACATATGGCCGCAGGTCAAATGATACAACTACAAAGTCAATCATTGACCTGCGACCTAGGCTGTCCTGGTGCCACGTGCACAGATGGACATCCTTATGCTCGAACATGGTGTTAGTTATGGCCAAACTGCGACCTGTACAGAAGTCCAATAACTGAACACTACTCGGGTTCAGATCGGGCAGGCTGTTCCTCCCAGTCACACCCCTCCAGATCCTGCTGTCATTGCCCACGGACCTGTTCCCTAACCCGAAGGTGCAGGGAAGCAACCCTTTTGTCTACTGGGGTCAACCCCAACGTACAGGCAGAGAGTCTGGGGGCTATCAGAAAGCCCACCTCGGCCCTCCGCCTCTCATCCGGAGCAACTCCAGCAAAGGAAAGAGTCCAACCCCTCTCAAGGACTTGGGTTCCAGAGCTCAGCCTCTTCTACAAGCTCCGGCTCCTTCCCCGCCAGAGAGGTGACATTCCTTCGTCTGCTGCCAGATCCACACTGCACCGAACCCTTCTGGATCCCTCTGCGGGTGGTGGGCCTGCAGAAGGACAAGCCCATATAGCTGGTTTGGGCTGGGCCCTGCCGGACCCCATGGGTGAAGGCCCGGCCATCAGGCGCTCGCCCACGGGCCCCAACCCCAGGCCCCGGTAACTCTGACGCTTTGCTCAGAATTTAGTAGTCTAGAGTCTGTGTGTACTGTGTGTATAGTTTCATTTTGTGCGTGTGTGCAATAGAGAAATACTAATGTACGCGCATCATGTCAGCGGAGAGAATGTGGCTCAGAGGTAGAGCAGGTCGTCCACTAATCGGAAGATGAGCAGTTCGATTCCTTGGTCTTTAAGTCTGCATGTTGAACTATCCTTGGGCAAGATACTGAATCCCAAATTGCTCCTGATGGCTGTTCCATCAGCATCAATGTTTACTGAGTAGCATGTGGCATCATATATATGCACCAGTGTCTGAATTTGTGTGTGAATGGATGAATGTCACATATAGTGTAAAAGTGCTTTGAGTAGATGAAAGGCGCTACTTAAGTGCTGGACCATTTGTGTTTTTAAGTATTTTTGGAAATGTTATATCCATTTTGACTTGCATTGTTGATTGATTTAATTTCATAATTTCATTTCAATTTCGGGATTTTTCTGATAAATAAGCTCTATTTTAATGCTTTTTAATGCACTCTAGCACTTTATTTACCCATAACCACTCCCCCCTACTATATATTGAACCTTACATTTTAAAGCCCACAAGTCTCACATTTTCTTGAATGACTTTTCCAACAAATGTTTAATTTTTTTCTTGAAGTATTCATGATTAAATCAAATTTCTGATTCAAAGTTTCTACTAAAATCTGCTAAGTAGTTCCTGTAGCCTGTTCAAGGCAATATTAGGTTTTATTTTTGTTTATTAGTTTGTTTATTTTTGTTCAGAAACAACTGTTATAATAAATGTAAATGGTACAAGCAAAAAGACAAACAAGTCCACAGAATTATGTAGATTATCATTTTGGATTACCACTGAAAATAAAACAAAAAAATCCACAGAATCCATTTAGGTCTGGTAATTAGTATTGAGTAGAAACAGAATACTTAACAACTGCTATCTATAAAATTTAGAGAATTTTGAGGTGTTTGTACTTGAGTATTTCCATTTTAAGATACTTTATACTTCTCTAAATCTCAAAGGAAAACATTGTTTTTTTTACTCCACTACATTTATTTATCTGCCTTAGTTACTTTGAAAACTTAGAGAGTAATACAAAATATAATCAACTAATAAAAGATAACACATTATTATAAAACTACCCAGCAGTATTTATACAAACCCTTTAACATTTAAGTGATTACTGGTGCACTCTCTTTTCCTACATGTTATCACACAGAATGAACTGAGATTATTTTGGGGGGTTTTGATGAGTGAATTAAATGACAATCTAGTAGATCAAGGGCTTTTTGTTTTTATTTGGGCTATTCTTATTTTTGAAATAGCCTATATATTTAATTTCGGGGCTATTAATAAAACATTCAGGGCTGAAGCCATTGACACCCAGGCCTAACAATGCCACTGTCTGCTATTAATCACACTGCTGTCACTTTACCTTGTCGTTTTGTATTCAAATGCTCTTGCAACCAAATGTCAATAAAGGCTTATCGTAATGTAAGGATTTTTTTACACTGAGTTAGTCAGATAAATTGACTCTATCTCATTGTTTTAGATAAAAAATTCCCACAGACACCCCCAGATTTTGTGCAATTTGGATTGCAGGAGCCTCGTACAATAGTGGGGTGGCATAGCTATAAAATCGTGCACTTTTTGTGCACTGTCGCCTCACAGCAAGAGGGTTCCCGGTGTGGGAGCGTTCTGTGCGGAGTTTGCATGTCAGCGTGGGTTCTCTCCGGGCACTCCAGCTTCGTCCCACAGTCCAAAGACATGCAGATTGGGGATTAGGTTAATTCTTTCTTTCTTTCTTTTTATTAGGATCCCCATTAGCACCAGCAACAGCATTGGCTATTCTTCCTGGGGTCCAACATACATACAACATACACATAAACATTCTCACTTACACATAACAAACACATATCAAACATACATTTACACATAACAAACACATATCAAACACACATTTACACATAATAAAACAAAACAAAGCAACAACAGCTCCCTTAGTAATAAACAAACCACGTAGGAAAATATGATGGTCATCATTTAACGGACATCACAGATTTACAAAATCCCTTAAGTCATTTTCCACATTCAGATTTCATTCTGTATTTCAGTACTACCTTAAATAATGTAATATTAATACACCAAAAAAAGAAAATCAGTCTGAAATGACCTTACAATATGAACCTTCTTTCTGATGCACTTCTTGTTAGATAACTATGTTGAGCAAAATGGCAGGGTAATCTTTCATACAATAATTTCGGCATTCTTGTCACAAGTATATGTCTTAGAAAATTTAATAAAGTGTAAGTAGACCTTTGTCTTATAGACAACCAGTCCAGACTATCATGCATGCTGGTCAGGTCAACAGAGCACAATGTGCAGCTTTATTTTAAGCTACTTGTAATTTTTTCAAGTCCTTAACTGAAGTACTTGACCAAACTATAAAACAATAATTGAGTTGCAACAAAACCAAAGCATTCAAAACCTGCCTCCTGACATCTGGAGACAAAAATATAGAAATTATTTTTACGACTGACACGCCTCTTCCCATTTTTATCTTATCTTACAACAAAGAATGATCAATAACATCAAAAGCTTAACTTAAATCAAGTAACACTGCACCCACTAAATGTCTATTATCTAGCTCCCTCTGCCAATCATCGACCATTTGTGTCAGAGCTGTACATGTGGAATGACCAGATTTATAGGCATGCTGATTGCATGTGTTTAAGTTATTGACTTCAAAGTAAGTTGGAATTTGTTCAAAAATTATTCTCTCCATAATCTTTCCTAACGCTGGTAACAAACTAATTGGACAGCTGGAACAACTTGTGGACAGACATATTTGTCAATACTTGAATTAATAATATGGCAGACAGGGAGCGCAATAACATTACCAATTTTCGAAACTTAACATCTAAATGATCTATACCGGAAGGTCTATCCTTACATTTATTAATTAAATGTTCAACTTCTGATACAGTTATACTTTCAATGTTAAATTCACACATTTTATTCTTTGTAATTAATTCCTTAGTTATTTCTACAAAAGCACCATAATTTGTTGATTGCATTTTACTTTGTAAATTGTTTACCTTATCATAAAAGTACTCCCTAAAATAATTTGCAATAAGTTCTGGTTTAGTTAAAAATTTTCTTTCCACTCATAGAAATGTAGGACTAGATTTTACTGTCCTTCCTGAGAGATTATTTACTAGTCCCCATAGCTTTTTCTTGTCGTACTTTACATCCATAATTCTGTTTTCATAATATAGCTGTTTTTTCTTTCTGTTTAATATAGTCACATAATTTCGTATTTTCTTATAAACCTGCCAGTCAGACTCATAACATGATGCTACTGCTACCTTTTGGCATCCTCTTTCTCTGAGTTGCCTTAATTCTTCATCTATCCAGGGTGATCTACAATTCCTGACCGTATATTTTCAGAGTGGTGCATGTTTCTCTATCACTCTCAAAAATAGTTCCATAAAAATTTGAAGTGCATCATCTGGATTATCATTCTGTAGTACATATTCCCAAGAAATATTTTTAACATCATCTTTAAAGAACTTTTCACAAAATTTCCTCACTGACCTCCTGACTATTACTTTAGGTCCAGCTTTTGGAACTTTAGCCTTCCGGACAAGCACCACCAAATTGTGGTCACTACATCTGACTGGGATTAATAATGAATTGGAACATAAATTACTACAACTTGTAAATATATGATCAATAAGAGTTGAACTTTTAGTCCCATCTTTCTTCATAAATCTTCTTGTTGGTTTATGCACCATTTGTACTAAAGTTATTGACATTAGCTTCTCTTTAAGTGGACAAAAAGTCTTACTCCAATCAATATTTAAATCTCCCAAGAAATAAATCTCATTCTCAAAATCGCACACTGTATCTAACATTTCACACAAATTCTCTAAATAATATAATTTTGCATTTGGAGGCCTATAACAGCAACCTATCAGCAAAGGTTTCAAATGAGGTAAATTAATTTGCAACCACAGCACTTCAATATCAGCATACATCAAATCATATCTTACTTTTGCTGGTATTTGATTTTGTTTGTACATTGCTACCACCTCAATATGCATTCCTATCCCTTCTATAGACACTGTACCCCTGAATACCCACAGCTGCATCACTAAAAGTACCATCTAAATGAGTCTCTGCTACTGCTAACAGGTAAATTCCACATGACAGAATATCTTTTATTTCATTCACTTTATTTCTTAAACTACAAATATTTAAGTGAGCCAATTTCAACCCTTTTTAGGTAACTTAATTGAAATAATTGTAGTCATTTATTCTAGATTTCATTTCCACCTATTACTTTACATTCGGGAGTCATGACTAAACACACACATACAAATAAACACATAACATAACTCTAAATTGTCAGCCCTGTGATAGTCTGGCGACCTGTCCAGGGTGTACCCTGCCTCTCGCCCAATGTCAGCTGGGATAGGCTCCAGCGCCCCCGCGACCCTCAAGAGGATGAAGCGGTTAGAAGATGGATGGATTATTTAATACTCCTTTTCTTTTAATCTTCACGTTGAATACATGTTATCCTCTGTAGACTTTAAACTTTTGCTCATGTGCATTTTGAAAATAGATTTAGTTCAATTAATTCAGGATATCTGAACACTAGAGAGCACATAGTAGTGTAAGTGAAGAAACTGCATAGAGATATCAATGCTGGGTATTTGTAGAAAAATAACTCACTGCCAATTTCATGGCCTACTGATTATAGTGACAGTGACACTGTGATCTATGAATGTTTTTCCCCCTTTTTTTCTTCTTTTCTCATAATATTCAAGGCCTCATTGTAAAAACAGCTCTATTAAGGTTCCACATTGCTGCAGATGGCTGCACTAGTTAGATATAATATGTTCAAACTGTTACAGTGTAATTGTTAAGTATGTTCACTGAACATTGTTAAATGGCCTTATAAATAACTAGCCTAAATCTCACCATTGTGTTGGATGTCTTAAATTTACTATTGTCCTACATTAAAATGAAACATATTTTTCATTTTAACTGGTCTCTAAATTATATTTGTGGTGCTGAAAACATGGCGTTATCGCAAAAATGAGCATTTTTTTTAGCTATGCCGCCCAATTTATTAGTTTATTAGCAGAATTATACAAAAACTGCCAGACAGATTTTCACAAAACTTGGTGGACGCATGTGGCATGGTCCAACTTAGAAGCCTTTTGGAGTGGATCCAATTAATGGGACGGGTCCATGGGCAGGTAGTTTCTGATGCCCCATTATCATTTGTTCTAAATATATTTGTCAACACATCTGCCAAATTTGGTGCTCTTATCACAAAATTGAATGATTCTAGAAAAATATTGAGCTATGCCACCCCACTACAAGCTTAACTGGAACTTTAAAATGCATTTGTGAACATGAAAAAAACTGGATTTTGTCTCTCATCATTTAAATTTGAATTGCATGAGGAAGGATCTCTTAATAACCCTGCTGAACAATTACAGCAACCTTATGTGTATATTTGGGCAGGTATATATTGTTTTGAGGTTGACTAAAAATAAATCCTTCATCCATCTCCTTCCAGCTGTAGGAAGGTTCATGTATCTTTCGTATAGTGTTTTTAGACCTGTAGCAAATTCTCACGTGTGGTTTTTATTTGCTGATTTCATTTCATCCTTTAAGCTGAACAGCTGTTACTGTTGCTTTTAAGCTTCTGAACAGATAGAACCCAATAGGTTTAGTCAATGGAATTATGTCCAATGCCTTGGCTTCAAACACAGGCTCACCCCAGGGCTGCGTTCTTTCCCCCTTGTCTTTTATTTTGTACGTGGACAGCTGCAGGTCTTCTAAAGAGGTTTGTTAAAATAAATAGTAAAATTCTCTGACAATACTGCATTTTTGTCTCTTCTTTAGAGCTCAGAGTCAGACCATGGTTAGGCCGTACTTGCTTCTGTTAACTTGTACTATGCTAACTCCCTTGATCTAAACGTGTCAAAAACTAAGGAACTTACCACTGATTTTAGGTGAATAATGGTAAACCCAAAGTTAACACTGTACATGACAAAGAGGTTCAGATTGTTGACATTTCTGGGGACCCTGTTTGACTCCTAACTAACGTTCGATGTGAACTCTGAGATGATCATCAAACGACAACAAAGAGCACCTACTGCGGAAACAAGTCCTCTAAAGTCTGTAACACCATGTTAAGCATTTTTTACCAGTCATTTACTGAAAGTCTTTTAACTTTTTCTTTTATCTGTTGGTTCAATGGGTTGTCTGTGAGAGACAGAAACAGCCTGAACAGTACCGTTAAGGTCTGCTCAAAGATAATCAAAGTCCAGCAGAGAGACTGAAGCTGTCTTTGGGAAAAATATGAAGGCCAGAAAGCAAAAGGAATTAATAGCCAATCTAATCACGTCCTGTCTAGTGAATTCACCTTAATGCCCTCAGGCCAGTGTTACAAAACACCTCTTTTCAAATGAATGCCTTATTTTGTAGCCACGTAGTTCAATCTGTGTCTGTTTTTCTTCACGTCTGGCAAGTCCATTCAACAAACGTAGTTACGTTATGTGCAATGCACTACAATGGTTATTTACATTCACTGATTTATTTATTGAAGTATGTAAATTATTAGTTTTTGCCTGGTCCTTGTGTGAGTCAGTATGCATGGGGCCACACAACGTGCCAGTGTGCATCTTTTGCCCATGTATCAATCTCTGACATATTACTACTGTTGACTGCTGCTTGTTTCTGCCTGTGAGTTTGTGTATGGTCTGGGTAGACTGTAAAACAGAATTGCCCTTCTGGGATAAACAAAGTTGTCTGAACTGAACTAAACTGAAAAGATCAAATCTCACAGTAAGGCTGCAGGTGCAGTTTAATTTCTTCTGGTAAACAGATAAACACAAACCAGACAAAGGAAACTTTACTTATTTACTAGATATAATTAATCTTTCAAAGCCATTGTACAATCCCAGTAATTTGTGTTGACAAAACACAGATTTTACAGTAAGAAAGTTTACAGTATACAGTCCAGTAGTTACTAGTGTAATTGCTGCACACATTTCCAGTGGCAGTGACAAAAACACCTGTAGCAAAGGTCTTAAGTTAATCACTCCTTAAAAACATGTCTGATCACAAAAGCTGTCATGGCCTAAGAGGTCTGCAATAAAGTGTCATTTTGCATCATGTCACATACAGATATGTATAAAATAATATACTCCTCAGTTACTGAAGTGAAATTATGAGCCTATTACATTTGATCACATATGTGAGGTATTAGCAAAATTACCATGATACATGCTACCACATTTGTTCAAATACCTAGAAAAATAATAGTCTAGATTATACAGGCT
The DNA here is from genome assembly GCA_026686955.1 of Epinephelus cyanopodus. Classification (NCBI taxonomy): domain Eukaryota; kingdom Metazoa; phylum Chordata; class Actinopteri; order Perciformes; family Serranidae; genus Epinephelus; species Epinephelus cyanopodus. The sequence goes on along the minus strand of CM048924.1, from coordinate 39,492,889 downwards.
CATCAGTAAATCAGTAAACTCAATAAGTAATACATACTGAACTGACCTCCACTAAAGTCAACGTATGCAATGAGTAGTGTGCATCCGTTTTAACAAAAAAACAAACAAACCCCAAAACAATCCACTTAAACCTTTTTATACCGTCATGTCCGTATTTTTTTTTTCTTTTTCACATATACAACTTCAATAAATTTTAAATTTCTCTACATGAAAACTGCCTTTGGATAAAATGGAAGCATTAAAATGTTAGCATGCAATGAAGAGTTATCATCTACTGTCCTGAAAACTCCTAAGTGTGTGTGTGTGACAAAAGTACCTGATTGTGAATCTAAAGTGATTTACTGACTCACACCCACCCTGAGCATTGACCTAAGACCAATTCATACGAAAAAAAGTGGAAGATTAGTGTATGTGACAGTGGTTTTGTTTGGTCAGCTTGGTGTTGTATTAATGTACAGTATTCTGTATACAGAGCCGTCAGTAGTGTAAGAACAAATTCCATCTAGTCACAAAACAGGACGTCAACAGTTGGCTTCGTTCAGGAAGATAAATTAGTCCATTTTCTCTGCGATTCGTCCCATTTTGGTTCGCATGTTTCGTGCTAGGAAGAAGCCAATGGTGGCCATAGCCATTATCACCTCGGCTACCCAGAAAGCGAAGTCCCAGCTGTGTTGTTTAGCAATAGTGCTGAAGGGAAGCCCCGCCATAAAAGCCCCCACTGCAACAAAAGAAAGCTTATTTAATAACAATAACAATAACAGTAATAATACATTTGATTGATGCGCCTTTCAAAGCACTCAGACACCTTACAAGACGCAGTTATAAAACAAGCAGCAATCTAGCCATGGATCATTAATTAAAACAAATCAGTAATATACAATAATACGTTATAAAATAACTAGACAAAAATATAATTACAAAAATTAGGTATAAAATCATCATCACAAAGTCATCATCAGTGGAAGTCTAAATATGCGTGTCACCATTAAATCAGACAGGCCAGTTTGAAAAGGTTTGTTTTCAAAGGGGATTTAAAAGTGGAAATAGAGTCAATATTGTGAATGTCTTGTGGGAGAGAGATCCAAAGGCTCTAGACCATGGTAGTTAAGCAGGCAGATGGTGATGTGAGCTGGATTGTAGAGGAAGATAAAGAGTACAGGAGGGTGTGTGGATATGATAAGAGTTCGGACAGGGAGGAAGGGGCTTGATCATCAATCAATCAATCAATCAATCAATCAATTTTATTTATAAAGCCCAATATCACAAATCACAATTTGCCTCACATGGCTTTACAGCATACGACATCCCTCTGTCCTTTAGACCCTCACAGCGGATAAGGAAAAACTCTCCAAAAAAAACCCTTTACCAGGGAAAAAAAATCGGTAGAAACCTCAGGAAGAGCAACTGAGGAGGGATCCCTCTTCCAGGACGGACAGACGTGCAATAGATGTCGTACAGATCATGAAGGGCAGTAAAGGTGAGACAAAGAAACTTAAAATCGATGCAAAATTTAAGAGGAAGCCAGTGAAACTTCTGGAAGCAAGAGTGACATAATCTATGGAGGGGATTCTAGGTGTGTTTGTGTAACATCAGCCGACCGTGACAAACTGGAGAGGAGCAAAAATTATGCGAACACGGTCAGGAATTATCAATGATCATCTGATGAGGATGAGGGAGAGTGGAAGCTGAATCCGGCCGTGCCAACATCCAGGTTTGCCAACGTTTCATCAGCCGAACTGGACGAAGTTACACAGTTGCAGATCAATGTAAATACAAAGTAGCTTGTGAGTTCCTGGCATGTGTTGCGTTGAATAAATAAATAAACGGCCATAATTGCCTTCGGTGACCGAATCACAGCCGTGACCATATACAGTACAACATCACTCCCTCTTGTGTGATATTGCTGAATTATTTATTCTTCTGAACAAGTTAATTTGAATTTCTTTTTTTATTTATTATTGATTTATATGATTATTACAACACATGTACAACATGTTACTGAAAACAAATTAGCACATATTTGACCTTATTTTTTTATTGTTAGCTAAGTTGTTGTTTATTTACATTTTGGTAAAAAGCGTGCAATACTTTGACTGTTAAAGGGGGCTCACATAGGGCATTAAATTTACTAGAATCGCCACTGTTTCAGAGAGAGACTATGTGGTTAAAGCCACAGTGTGTAACATTTTCAGTTGTTTATTGGCAAAAATTGATATCTGCATTCATAAATATGTCATCACTGGTGTACTATTACCTCCACCAATAATCTGACTTATTCTCGTAAAAGGAGAATTTCGGATTTGTTTGTACATTGTGCGGGTAAGTCGTCTGTCGGGTTCCATTACGCTTCGCCATCTTGAGAATACACCCGCCAGCACGGGACATACAGCACCGCCTTCGGCGTTTTCGTTGAGAGCCAGGCCAGCACTGCGTGACTGAGGAGCCGAAGGAGAGGAGCAAGAGGCGCTTTGCTACTACCCTGGCAAATTTGAAACAAAGTCCCACTCTTTGAGCATAATGCAGGATCAGGCATATGCAGCATCATGGGAGACAGAATCCTTGTCGCCAAGAAAGCGCAAAAGGGAATAGAAAAGGCAGCGTGACCGGCGAATTAAAAAACGAAAGCCCATATCCAGGTAGCCTTTCCCAGGTAGAGAGAGCTGCTGAGCGAGGATGGTAATACAATCACAGGCCGGCGCTGCTGTTGCTGTTAGTGGCCAGTCACTAACAGCCTCATCCCTCTCCTCGCATCACTGCACCGTTGTAGCCGTTAGCCGTTAGCCGCCGTTAGCGCTGGCCTGTGATTGTATTACCTTTCTCCTTCAGCAGCTCTCTCCACCTGGGAAAGGCAACCCCAGTGCTGACCCTTGTTTTTTTTAATTTGCCGGTCACACTGCCTTTTTGATTCCCTTTTGCACTTTCTTGGCGACAAGGATTGTGTCTCCCGTGATGCTGCATAATACATGATCCTGCATTATGCTCAAAGAGTGGGACTGTGTTATGGCAGTAGTGCTGCTGGCCTGTATCAGCTGTTTCAATTTACACCCGCCCCAACAGTCCTACGTTGTAAACACAGCCAGCATGGTGAGGAGGGGGTTTGTCAACTCGCATCACGTGTGTCTGTGTAGGAGCCTGAATTAATACTCCATGTAGTATCGGATGACATGGTTTCATCAGTGTTATCATAGCTTTTTGGTACACAGCGGCTACAGTTGTTGCAATACGTGTTTGAAACAGTGAGGCGCTAGAGTGCGCTATCTGTTTGAATGCAATATATGATTTCAACGTTAGATGGGAAAATTCCTACACACTGTGGCTTTAAGCAAAAGCAAATGTAGTACCTACCAGGCCTGGAATTTCGTCATTTTAGGGGCAAGGCCACTTGCTCTTTCACGTTGTCAATTTTTTTAGGGCACAAAGGCCAAAAGTCAGGGCAGTAAGGCCATACAATAAAACAATGATTTTAAGTCCACGTCCATAATGAATTTAATTTAAGGACTAAGGATGCATCTGTGAAATGAATAAATAAAACAAGCTCAAGTTATAATTAAAGCTGCAAGCAGCGTTTGGCGGGACCTCGCCTCGCGTCCGTTTCGGCCACCACCGAATTATTTAGAAATATCGCACACATTGCCACAAACATCAGAAAATTCTCACAGAGCTGAATGTTTTGATGTTTTAATGCTTTCTGTAGCTGTAGTTATGTAGAAGTGACATCACAATATGCAAATTAGATGAGTGAATTTTCTCCCATCAGATTCCAGTTCCTTCATTTTGAGGATGAGATGACAAAAACAACACACCTACAGGCCGCAGTGGCCATTTTAGTGTACCTTGGTGGCGCTAGAGAGCCCATTTTGGCACTTTAGGGGTTAATTTTATGATTTTCTGAAATTGTTGACCGGTTCTGATATGCGTGCCAATTTTGGTGAGTTTTTGAGCATGTTTAGGGGGTTAATAGGATCCTCGCCTTCGGCAAGGACTCCTCATGGAGGAGTCCTCTGTCTCCAGGCTTGGTCCCCAATAACTTTTCTCATTTACAGTTTCCCTTTATCTCTCACCACTTTCAAGCCACAGCCTTTTGAAATGTAGAAATGAATATTTTCCTCAAATAACTCTGGCAACTAAAGGGTTAAAATGGAGATTCTGTCGCTGTCATGTCATCAGGTCAGTTTTAGAATCACACACACGTCATGTTTCTGTGAGTTTGTGACAGTGGTTGCCATGATCACTAAGTAGGTGCAGCTAGGGTCAGAGTGAGAGAGTGGTTTGATCTGTCTACCACATGCCTACAGGCCACAGCGGCCATTTTAGTGCAGCTAGGTGGCGATAGAGAGCCCATTTTGGGACTTTAGGGGTTAATAATGTGTATTTGCGGTTTCAAATGAAGATTGTGCTGCTGTAATCTGTCCTGTAAAGATTGTGAGACAGACACAGAGACAGACACAGAGACAGACACACAGACAGACATACAGACACAGAGACAGAGACAGAGAGAGACACAGACAGAGACAGAGACAGACACACAGACACAGAGACAGACACAGAGACAGACACAGACAGAGACAGACACAGACACAGAGACAGACATACAGACACAGACAGACAGACAGACAGACACAGAGACAGAGACAGAGAGCTGCTGCTCTGTGTCTGTGTCTGTGTGAGCAGTCGTTGTCATGGCGATCAAGACTTGCCTGCACTTGCGCCACACAGCCAGATGATGAGAGAGAAGATCAGCTCAGGCTGTTTAACATGGGTTTTGAGTCCTCGAACAAATTGCTCTGACGACCAAACCGTTGTTCAAATCAAAAAAATAAAGTGATCGTGAGAACCAGCAACTTGTCGTGAACGTACGTGGCATTTTTTTATATTTCTGGAGTCCAAAATGTGGTCAGGGGAGCGAGTTTAAAATGTGTTGCACCTCAGCTGTTTCCAGAAATTTCTCCTCTGAGTTTACATGGGAGTGAATGAGAAAAAAATCGGCACTCCCTTCGCTTTGGAGCCGTTCAGCAAAAATGTGTACATGTGTCAGACTCCATGTCAACATTTCTGTGACCAGGACAAATTTTCCTACGTTTTGTGATAGAAATTGTGTCTGTAAATTGAAAATTGTGGCCATGGCAGTGAGTAAAAGACAAAAGTTTTAGACGATTTTTAGAGCTCTCTCCACTCTAGCGTGGAACATTCCGCGCAATAGACACCCATTATAAACGCACAATTTCTCCACTTTTTGCTCATGGTACTCGGAGAGGCAGCGATGAAAAACGATACAAGATTGGGAAAAGATGAAAACATGAGTGAATACACGAGACCTGTGGCAACATTTGAGAGTTGAATGGAGTCTGTAGGTCAAAGTATGGAGACACTGTAAAGGCTAGAAAAAGCCCAAAGATTGGTGTCTTTTTCCCCCCTGCTGCCATTCATTTCCTATGGGACAGCTTTCGACGCCCGTCTGGACGTTTTTCTGACATCTCACCTTCAGGAGCCCACGAAATCCAAACGAAGGGAGGAATGGAAAAGTTACGAATAACTTTTGATTAGAAGGAGTTGATCTGGCATCCCTGCAAATTTGAAGCCGGTGGGATAAACGTTGTATGAGAAGATGCTTTTTTAAGGAAAGGCAGTTTAAGGCAAAATCTTACTTTGAAAGTTGGGTTTAGGTCCGGGGTGTCCCCACATCATTTTTAGGTCTTGATGAGACGAACACGGCAGTTTTCGTTTGATGTTTCTACGACGTTCCTACAGGCCGTAGCGGCCATTTTAGTGTGCCTAGGTGGCGCTAGAGAGCTCATTTTGGCACTTTAGGGGTTCATTTCATGATTTTATTAAATTTTTCACCGGTTCTGATGTGCGTGCCAATTTTGGTGAGTTTTTGAGCATGTTTAGGGGGTCAAATTCCAGTTCAAAGAGGCGGCGGGAGAAACAAAGAAAGAATAATAAACATTCCAAAAACAATAGTGCATTCCTCGCCTGCGGACATTTCTCGCGGAGTCCGCTCTGCTTAAGCCTGATTTATGGTCGTGCGTTGAATCGACGTCGTAGGTTACGGGGCTACGCAGAAGGCTCGCCGTAGCCCCCGGCGTAGCCTGACGTGCACCTCCCCAAAAATGTAAGTACGCGTCGCGGCGACGCAGACCCAGCACAGACCGGCACGGCTGTGATTGGTTTGCTTGGTAGCAACACATTTCCGGTTTCGTAGTTCCAGATTCCGGCAGCCCCGCCGTCTTTAAACATCTTCTGTTGCGATGTAGATGTTGCAGTGTTTTAAGGCTCATCATATATATGCCATTATGCTCAACATTCAATACGGATATATGGATACCCGGCCGGAGCCGTCTGTCCGTGCTCCGCGTTCATTTCTCTATGACCGGAAAAGCCGAAAGCTAAACGAAGAATCAACTAGAGACGACGTTAACCACTCAGGAAAGGAACGTAGCCTCCTACCGCTCTGGCGGTGAATTGCACCGTGATGAAACGGAGTGACGGAGAAGTTCGAAGGGTTCACGACGGCGTCACGGCAACCACGTAGCGACGTCGTCGATTCAACGCACGACCATAAATCAGGCTTTATAGTAAGCCCAAGTATGTTCGGGCCTTGAGCTTTGCGTGCACAGGGCTTGCGGACGTCCGCAGAGTCCGTTCCGCATACGTTCCGCCCGAGTATGTTCACAGACACACATCACATGTGTGGAGATACTTCACTTTCCTCCGCTGTGTCAATGTGATGACGTCATCAAATGACATGTCGACTCGTCTTCGACTTTCTTGACAGATAAGTCGACGTGAAAAAAATCAGTCGTTAATGCCCTAATATATAGCACATGCAATAAACGGAACACTAGATATCAAAACAAGTTTTGTCCCCAAGATAAACACAGCTTGCTGACAACACACACACACACACACACACACACGCACACACACACACACACACACACACACACCTCTCCCTTAACATTCAGACACCACATATACACACATGCAAGAAATGGAACAACACTAGATTTCAAAACAAGTTTTTCCATCCATATCAACATTAACATGGCATTTATTTTATTTTATTTGCAACACTGGCTTGCAAGCCTCAATTTGATTGTAATATGATTATTGTCCCATAAATAGACTATCAGATATTTATACTTATCATATTGTACCACAATAGCCAGAATTATAATTATAATATTATTACTTTCATTGTTGTTGTTGTAAGCTATTAACATTATCGTCTGTCCTGCATCTCTCTCTTTCTCTGTCTCCCCTTCTGTCTTATTGTGTCATAAGGATTTCCATTAATGTATTATGTTGATCTGTTCTGTACGTTATCTATTGCACGTCTGTCATCCTGGAAGAGGGATCCCTCCTCAGTTGCTCTTCCTGAGGTTTCTACTGTTTTTTTTTCCCCTGTTAAAGGCAGTTTTTCTGCTGGGTCCTAAGGACAGAGGGATGTTGTATGCTGTAAAACTCTGTGAGGCAAATTGTGTTTTGTGTTGGGCTTCATACATAAAATTGATTGATTGATTGATTGATTGATGTCGTCAGTAGTTTGGTTTTCAGAAGCCATCAAAGTTCTACTCCCAAGTCATAGGTTCATTGCCAAAAATGACCTTGTGTTCTACTGACATAATAGAACGCAACGCTCACTGTCTAAGTGAGCTGGACACCGAAATAGCGTGAAGCCAAGGTCCCGAACAACACTGCTCGCAGCTTTAATTATTATTATTACTATTATTATTACTACAACGAGTCATATGAATATATCAATGCTGAAATACTACAGGATGTGATACAGATGTTTTTACTGGTCATGTGAATCTGCAGCTTACCATTAGCCATCAGCGCTACAACAGCATGAGAGGTTCCACAAAAATTTGAAGGAGCACTTTCACTGGCTATCACCCCAAACAAAGCAATTGGTCCGTAAGAAGAAAATCCAAACACTGCACCAAGGAACAGGATCCAGATCTGTGTAGGACAATATGAAAATGTAGAACAGTCTTCTTGAAAGCTACAATTTTGGCACCCATGAACCCAAAACATTTTTAGCATACCTCTTTTTCTGGTACACCAATGAGAATGGAGACAGGATGAAGGACTTGGACCCAAACAGGAGCCTCCTGAACAAACATAATAATCTCTCATGATATTTTCAACATGGACAACAAATTGATTTCAAGCATTTTACACAGTAATAAAAGAAATTGTGTTGAAATTACCTTCGGAATTTCAGGTGTGATAGTGACCCTGAAGAGGTACATGGACACATACATGCCAGCCATCATGAGAATGAGCAGGCCATGGCGAGGGTTGCCGTAGGTGCCCAAGCCTTGCTGGAGGAAGTCAAAGAGAGGACGTTTTTTAACTCTGACCCCGGCTGAATAAACCCAGTCATTTCTGCCCAATTTATCCCAGCCTATCACTTACCCGAGCTACAGCTCTGTCAGAGAGGAAGCCTGCTGCAAGGCTGCCCACAAAACCTCCCACCTCCAAGGCACTTGTGTAGGTACTGCCTGTGAGCAACACAGCTGATGTCAGCACCCATAACCAGTTAGACAGAGTGAAAATCAGTGAGAAGCAATGGACAATTAAAATGCATACCCATCAGAGCAGTCTGGCCTTTCTCCTGCATGAGGAACAGCTGTCCCCAGTCAGTGGCAGCCGTCTTCACCCCAAACACCACCAAGTAGCCCAGAGAGAGCACCCACAGAAAGGGAGAGAGGATGAACTCACTCAGGGTGCTCTCATTGTTGCCTGGTGAGTTCAAGTATAGACAGTGAGTTACTAACATGCTCAAATAAACTAGACATCAGCAGTGGGTCAATATACATGCAGTACAGTATACAGGAAATGCAGTAGTATATGTGTGTGGGTTAAAAACATATTTCAGTTATATTCTATTCATCCCTATCACATGCTGTAGCCAAGTCCCATCTAAATCAGTAAAAATTATGCGTATGGACTGGGTACTGCAGTTGTGTGTTGATGATGGTATCTGACTGCTTATACTGTACATCAGTTCTGAAAGATTCAATCTCAGAGCGTCACACAGATCTGTTAAAAATTTCAAAAATATAGTAATGTCCAGCCAACCACACACAGACTGAAAGATCTTTTTGTCACATACTCATATGAACAATATGGTCAGTAAAATGCAGAGGTGGCATACTCTTGAGCAAGGGCATTCAGATACAAGTCTTTAGGTCCACTTGCAAAATTTCCAGTGTCACAGTTCCAAGAAGGAAGGATTAAATAACTGATATTTGAAGTACCAGTGACTCTAGAACTATGTGCACAATATAAATGTCTATATTCATGGAAGAAATGACACCTTTGTTTCATAGCTAAGTCTACAAAAGGTATGACAAAGGAACTGATCTCATTGTTCACTGGTGATGTAGTGTTGTAAAACTTTTTCACCGTATTCATGGTGGAAAATGCCATTTCTCTTGATTTTACAATTTCTACCAGTAGCTTGATGTGACAACTTCAGCTTGTGAAATTTTGTGCTTTTTACATGTGAGCATGTGAGCTCTGCATTATTCAATATGGCCAGAGTTACATGAAGAAAATTGGTCTCTTCCTTTTTCCAGGGAAAAATGAGCACGTACTTCTGAGCAGTGGTGTAAGGTAGTTAGAACGGACCCCACTGCATTCTATTATGACAGGCTCTAGTGTATGCTAATTACTGTTTATGCGCCTAAACTAAAAACTGTGAAACCTTATCTTCTTGTCACATGATGAAATGGAGACCCAATCTTTTTTCTTCTAGATTATTTATAGTTTATGTATAATAAGCATATATTTGATAACATAATGTTATAGATTGCTTCCAGCTGTTTTAAGAAAAACAACAAAGGAAAACCGAAGTCAGTTTTTTTTTGTTTTTTCCCCAGAAGTTGGTTTTTAAGTCTGTCTTTTTTCTGTTCGTTTTTTTTAATAAACTTTGAAGCAGTCAACAATTATGTACATATATATATATATATATAATGCTAATAATAATAATAGTACAATTATTTCAGCAATTATTTTAAATATAATCATGTTTGTTTGGAATAACATTGACCTCAACAAGTTAAACCTACAAAAATTGCAGAAAATAAGCCAACACATGAATTTCAGTTGATTTACTTTTTAACAAAGATTAAATAAGGTGAGCACTTTCATTTATTGGGCTACAGCTGCAACATGCATATTACTATCAGGTCATTCAAAACAACTGAAAACCATGGACAACAAATGTCATACTTACTCTTACATCAGTATAGTTAATTGTAACTATTTAACTGTTAAATGAACGTAATAATTAGATTGTCGTATTGTCAGACGTATTCTAGTTCTGGAATACAGGTAAATGCAATATTACACTATTGTACTGGCAACATAAAGAAGTAGACTTGGATTTCTCTTTTTTGTGAACAAGTTTTTATTCCAGATATCCATATCAATCTCAAAAGTAGAAAAAAACAAAGAAAAAAATGGAAAAACATCAAAATAATTTGTTTGTTATAAAATGTAAGAAAATGGTATAAAATGTCAACCAATGTTTGCCAAATCCCAAGATGCAACCTAAAATGTCTTGTTTTGTCCCAAACAAATATCATTAAACATTACTGTTAAATGTAGAAGTATATGATCTCAAACAGATACTTTTCATCAACATACCATGGAAATGAACTGCATTTTTTTGGGGAGTTTTTCCTTATCTGCTGTGAGGGTCTTAAGGACAGAGGGATGTCGTATGCTGTAAAGCCCTGTGAGGCAAATTGTATTTGTGATATTGGGCTTTATAAATAAAATTGATTGATTGATTGATTTTCCGTATGGTTTTTCAGGTGCCTCTGGATTGCGCTCTCATTTTTGGTTTTAAATTTGGGGCAGAGAGGACACCCAAACCCGGATGGTGAAAGGGTTGGGTGCCCCAGACTGGCTTTGTCACTCAAAATAGAGGGGTGCATCTGAAAAAAGGAGAAGTCAATCAACATTGATAGCTGGAAAACATACTGCACATCAACCATATTTTACCGATCTGAAGGACTTATGGTGGGGGAGGCACTACAGCTTTTTATATATCCACATGTGTATGTGTAAGTGCTCTGATGCAATACTAAAACATAATACAAATGTATTTGTTGCAGACACCCAGGGCTATGTTGCTATTAATGAGAGTACAGTTTTTATTTATTTGGTACTGTTCTTAAATTCATATTCTGAGTATTATAATGGTTTTACATTCCCTTTTTGATCCTGCACTTTGATATGACGTACTGATGGCACTTTACCATTTTACTGGTCTTATGTTACTATGTCTGACCTCTTTGTCTGTTTTGTGTGGATGAAGCCAAATCACTTAAACTGTGGACCAAATCTACCTTCGGGTACAAATAAAGTTACCTTACCTTACCTTACCTTATGTATACGTTATTTATCTGAACCGGTTAACCCTCGGGGGTCACTCATGACGACTCTACTTACTATTTTTAGAATATCTCCGAAAAAAAAAGATCTAAGAACTTAATTGAGCAGTACAGGGTTGAGGTTATACAAGCATTAATACACAAGGAGACCAGGTGAACCAAAAATCGGAAAAAATGGCTTGTGTGCAGTGAGTGTGTGCACAGATGTTTTACACCACAACACACCAAAAAGCAGAGAAACACATATTAACCCCGCTGCAAACTACACATCTAAATTAACCAACACATCAAGCGAGGGAAGTAATAGTCTCTGACCAACATTAACACTCTTTATACACAGAGATTGATGAAAGGGAGCACAACAGACCTTGAGCAGCTAACGTTAAGTTAAAACCAATCATGCCCTCGTTTTTACACAACAAATGTAGCTAAACCCACCATCTGGTGGTAGTAATTTGTGCATGCCATAGACGTCCCCCTAATTATTCGATACATTACGTAGAATTGCATCTTAGAGAACATAACACACGTGTTTAAAGATAATGAAGATGGCGACGTGTGTAAAGGCTGCGGCTTGGTACTGCTAGTGCTAGCTAGTAGTGCTAGTGCTAAGTACCAAACAGAATTTTGTTGTACAATGTACAGTGACAATAAAGTTGTCTAATTCTAAGAATTGAAAGACTTGTTCCCTTACCGTTCTCTCTTACTTGTGCATGTATTGCTCATATTCTTCGATTCTTCTTTCTCTTCGTCAAATAATATACACGAAGAAGACCAACTTCTGCTAGGGACTGTGGACATCCATCCCATCCCTTGTCCGCCATCTTGTCTGCAGTTGGGTCCCTCTTTTTTCAAAGGCATATAGCCCAGTAAATGGCACCATTTTTCATTATATGTGTTTTGTTTTGTTTTTTTACACAGGCATTATTCTAAGGTGGCCATATGAATTACCCACGAGGCCCCATTTTCAACCCTACATTTTGTAAGAGAGCTTGCTCTCTCTTTGGGCCCCTTTACCTCACAGGCCCCAGTGAAACCACCCTACCTGCACTGTCTATATTTACGCCCCCTGCTTCTGAGTGTATGCTGTAACACGTTTTTTTTTGTTTTTGTTTTTAGTCCAAGCTTCAAACTCTGATAATGTTCTTACAAACTCTGGCATATTAGCAGCTCAAAGCTGTGTGATTGAGGTGACATGATAGCTGTTTGTCACTTATAAATGATCAAGCAGGTTGCGCAGAAACTTTGCTTCAAGTCCAAATTAAATTTTACTTTCGTCTTGATCTGTCCAAGAGTCGGCCTATTAGGTATGTGAGCTCTTTGTCCTAAAAGAAATATATGTAAAATAAAAGAAATGTAAAGATAAAAAATCAAAGGTAAAAATTAAAAATGTATCTTCGTATAAAAATGTTTAAGTGCATATTTTTTTTTATTTAAATTGCCAAATGCAAATAGGTAACATTTGTAGGTGGACTGTATAATTAAAGAAATTGTACTTACTCAGAGAAAGATCCTCTGGACAGAGATAGTTATCCTATTTGCCTTAGAGGAGAAGCTTTTTTAAGAAGTTTCTCTGTTTTGAACTTGTGGCTACACAGGCATTGGTGTATGGAAGCAGAAATTGTCCATAAGTCAGTAAGAGATCTGAGCAGCATTTCTTAAAACCCTTTGTCAACGATGGCTCTATATCCACTTAGAAGAACAAAATTTTTGAACTTGTGGCTGTTTATTCGTTACCCTTTGAATTTAATATGAATTATGGAACCATTTCTGTCAATGTTTGTTCCCCACGTTTTGTACAATAAGTTATTGTTTAAAGTTTCAAAATGTTTCTTTTGGAGTGCATGACACAAGTGTGTTTTGAAAATGACCGCGGACTGTCACCTGCTCAACGCATCAGTACCTTCGGATGTCATAACAGTAATAGCCAATAATGTCAAAATATCATTTACAGACCGATTTAACAGACAATCACTGCTGCCCGACCCACAGGTCCATTTGTGGGTCCCGTGGGTTACAGGTCGACCCACGCATCACTTCTCAGCTCAGTCTATAAGGCTGCACACAACAGTAAGGCTATAGACATTATATTCTATTCAGGCCGGCAGAACCAGCAGCGCATTGGCTCTACAGTGCATGGCACTGCTGATTAACCATTTTATTGCCGCTCAGAGTGTCTGCCAGCAACCAATTACTTGCAGAGGCTTCCTACAACTTGTGTCAACGGTTCCGATTTAATCAGAAGACAAATTAAACAGGATGACTAGCCAATGTGAAAATCAAAAGAAAGCATAGAATAATGTACTGAAGGAGACTGTTGTGCCATCACATTTTTTTGTGGTTTGAGAGCAAAGATCCAGTTGCCGCTGTGCAAAACTCCGCAATACAATTAGGTCCAAAAAAAAACCCTGGAGTACACCACCCACTGCTCGTACACACACTGTTCAGGCAACAACGGTGTGCATGGCAAAGACAGGAGGAGACCAATGATGGAAAGCAAGCTCAAAGAAACAGTTAAACTGGGCCTAAGATAAAACAAGAGTAAACACTGAAGCCCCTTTTCTGAGATGGAGAAAGCTATGGCACCGGAAATGATTCAAGAACCAAAACTGTAACCGAAGTGCTGAAAATATTGACTGAGTAAGAGCATAGATGATCCACCACATTTTGGTGCTGATGGTGCAGTGTGTGCACCAGCAGATAATGACACTGCATTAGAGGAGATATGTATTGCTGCAGACACACTCTATTTGTAGCGTACATGATATGCCCCTACAATCACACCCACAACTAGTACAAGACATACCAACACGATGGTTATCTGAGCCCTGCTACAACGTGACACCGTAGTGAATAAATGAGTTAATAGAGCAATAATACATTTTATAATTCATAATATATGAAGATGTGAATCACTTTATACCGATATGTAACCCTTCCCATTACTCTTTCCCTAACCTTAAAGGCCTCTCTTTTAATGTAATTCTTCACAGTTAACGTTAGCTAATTACTAACTTCACAATAGCATAAGTAACAAGATGTAGCCTTCCAATTACCCTTACCCTAACCTCAACCACCTATCTTTTAACGTAATACTTAATAGCTAGCTAATCTCTAACTTAGTTGTTTCGTTGAGACTTCTGCTTCCAGGCCAAGGGGTGAAGGGGGCTGATCGTGGACTGATGTGTGGGCATGATGGGCGAGTTATGTGGGTAGAGGGCCAGTTACATAGCTACTCCAGCTCTGATTATACCTACTTGCATTTCAGACTTCTCCTGGCTCTGATTGGTTGTTTTCATTCAGGTGTAGTGGATTCTTGCAAATTCCATTAGGAGCACTGGGAAGAGCCAGAGTATCTAGATTGTTCACACGTTATCTGTCTCATGTAAGACTGTCAGGATATGGCAAACATGAAAAGTTGTTTTTTGTTTTTGTCTGTTTTACAACTAAAGATGGCATCTTTAAGTCTTGTGATATTGTTGGGAAAACAGTATTTAGGGTAATATGCTGTTTCATATAACCCCAAATCTAAATGGTTGGGATGCTGCGTAAAATGTAAGTAAAAAAACAGAATGCAATTTCCTGTTTGACATGTATTAAATTAAATATAGTAAAAAGATATTTAATGTTCAAACTGAAGTCGCCGGTGTTCCTGAATGTGGTCAATGCATGGCTTTCACTTTGCATGGTAGAGTCTAAGATCACATTTGAAGATGCAGCAACAAACTGCATTTGCTGATTATGGTTTTCCAAAGTGTTCCTGAGCCCAAAAACTAATATCCTTTATACAAAGATGTTGGTTTTTAACGCAGTGCTGTCTGAGGAACTGAAGCTGATGGGCATTCAATATTGATTTGTTGCCTTGCCCCTTATGTACAGACTTCTCTAGATTTTCTGAAATGTTTAGTAGTCCATACCCAGTGGTAGCTTTGTCACTTTCTACCTATGCCAATCCTCAAGGACTATGTGCAGTTTCACATAGACTGACCACATCAATGAGTAGAAAAACGTGGGACAGACAGAATGACTGACTTTCCGTGATTATGTACAGCACACTATACCATGACTTAGTCATACCAAAAATTAGAAAAAATAAATATTGCATTTTAGCCATGTTTAAGCATTTTTCTGTTGTTATAGCGCCACCCCGTTGCCAACTAGAGAAATTTCTCCAGTCACCTTGAGGCATCCTGTTCTACATATCTACTAAGTTTAGTAAAAACTGATATGGTGGTTAGGCCTAGATAAGAAATTAGCTGTCTAGCACCCCCATTTAGTTTGATCAGGTCAATAATGGAGGGGTCCCCTCAGATTATATGTGGTCATATGCCTACAAAGTTGCGTGGTGATCGGTGAAACCCTTGAGATGTTATACACCTTTATGTGATGAGCCACGCCCTCCGCCATATTCATTGTCTTATAGAAGCTCAGTTTTAGTAAGTTTTCCAACTTTTGCCAAGAGGGAACTTTGAATATTGGTCCCTAGATTATGTTCACCGAGTTTCATGCAGATCGGTCAAACTTCCTAGGAAGAGATCGATTTTAAGCGTTTTTCAAATAATTCAAAATGGCGGAAAATCTTTATCACCATAAGTATGGGTTCTTGATGCAAATTCATTCCTCATGAGGAGAGGCAACTCTGTGCAAAGTTTTATGTCTCTACGACATAAGGAGCATGAGATATGCCCATTCAAAGTTTGTCTCAAACAAGCATAAAATATGGCAACTGGATTAACCTCGTGTGAGCAGAAGACGTTTCGCCTCTCATCCAAGAAGCTTCTTCAGTTATAAAAGAGTCTGGTGGGGAGTACCAGATATTTATCCACCAGGAGGCTGGTGGCAAAAAACAAGTGGTCATATGACCCAAAACCAATAGACTCGTTAGGTGTTAATGTGAGTCGTTGGCCTTGATGGGCGGTCATTACCCCTCCCAGCCCTCTTAGGAGGGTCGTTGGGGTCACCTGACTGCAGGTGGGAACGATGGCTGCACTTCCTTGGGAGGGCTCTAATTCATTCAAAGTTTGCAATGTCAATCAGTTGCTATAGCACCCCCCTTTGGCCAATTGATGTAATATTGCTTCATGGGCATCCTCCCATGACCCTCTACAACCGCGCCACATTTCACATGGATTGACCAAGTTAGTGAGGAGACAAACGTGAAACAGACACACCCACGGACAGAGTTTTCGTCATTATATAGTAAGATATTATGGATTGTAGAATGGTGAAATCATATACAATCAAACCACTTCCTTGCAACTCGTTTTATGAAAAACTGTTCTTTAACTGGTAGCCGATTTGCCCAGTTTGTACAAGTGGGGAGCTTTTCTCCATTCTTGCTTGTGAACAACTGAGCTTTTTTTAAGGATGCCTTTTCATGCCTAATCGTGACACTATCACCTGTTACCAATTAACTTCTTTACGTGTGGAATATTCCAAACTGGTGTCTTTTGAGCATTCAACAACTTTCTCAGTCATGTTGCCCCTGTCTCAACTTTTTAAAAATATTTCGCAGGCATTCAACTCAAAATGAGGGTGTATTTACAATGTGTGTTTTTTTACTTTTTCTATTTTATTTAAGTGGCAAGATGGTGCACGCAGCAACACGTACAGCTGCTGGCAGATGAATTTGCTCGCGTAAAAAGCCTGAGATTTTTAAAACTTCCCCTCTAAATGGATGGAGGAGTCCAAGAGGCTTCTCTTTGAAGTTTGTCCACAAATGACTCCATGCTGTGTTTTGCACAAGGGTCCTCAGAAGGATATAAATAACATCAAGGCATACCTGAAAGTTTTAAACAAGTGCGAGGAAGACATTCCAGGATTTGTATTATACTATGATCTCCCGCCTGTTACAGTTGGTTGTATCTATGTATCAGCCCTGCTTGGAAGGATTGATCAACTAAGCAACAAGGTCTCCAGTATGAAAAGAGCTCTTCAAACTCAAGTAAGCATATTTGAGGACCTAAAAGCAGTAAGTGGAGCTGTTGATGGGCGGGTGAAAGCACTGGAGAGGCCTTGTGGACCTCTCAGCCTTAACCACATGACCAGTGCAGTTCAGGAGGTAGAGGTGCAATCTACAAACATCCCTGTGCAGGAGAAAACACTTGACACAGCAGCAGCGAGGACACCACAGACATCAAGGTCCCCAAAGTTGAGTGTAGCTGTTAAAGAAGGTTGGCATTTAAAGACGGTACCTGATAAACCTATGAGGCAGCCAAAAACCTGTGCTACGTGTGAACCAGTGAGATGAGAGAGAAAGTATATGGGAATAGTTGGTACTGGCTCTCGGAGCAACATGCAAGTGTTTGTTATTAAGGACAAAGCTGGCAAAATAAATAGCATGGGAAATTAAAGGCCTATAGCCTTAGCAAGTATTCTGTCTAAAGGGCTGAAGTGAATCCTCCACAGCAGGTTGGAAAAATACATCACTATCGCTGACATCCAGTTTGGTTTCAAACGTAATCATGGCACTGACGTGTATTTTTCCTTCAAAGGAAATTTTTGATAAATATAATCAGCAGAACTCCACAATGTTTATGTGCTTTATAGATGCCTCTGAGGCTTTTGATCATGTAACCCTTTCATACGTAGTGGACACTGCAGTGGATAGCTATTTAAAAGCCAATTCTTGTATGTGCATGGGTTTTGGTGCTATAGTTGCATTTAAGGCACTGTAGTGGACCGTGGTGTGTCATGCCATACACTGCCACCCACTGGCCAGGTGTAGTCAGTGCAACACAGATCTCTCAAAACCAAGATGGCCGACGAAATGCAAGAGATGTGCAGCTCAAGAATATCTTGCCAGTCCTTTTTTAACACGAGACCCTGGTAGGTAAAAAAAATCTGGTAATATCAAGTAACATGTAAGGAGTAATACTATTTCTAAATTTTCCAAAAATTATTTTAATGCTGTGAGGAAATTATAATTACTCATCCGTCCACTAAACTGGAAATCATGCATCGCTGGCTATATTTCAACTGCAATACTATTACTGCAGTTTTGTTGCTCTACTCCATCTGCTGTGACTTTCTTGGCTGTAAATCAACTGATTTATGGTATTAGAATGTAATGTACAGTTTTTGTAACAGAAACAATATTTTGACAGTATTTTTGGCAGTGAAGATTCTCAGTCATCCAGGTCATGGTAATCGTAAGTGATATATCGTAGGCAACAATTCAAGAAACGCAAGCAAGTCCAGTTGCCTCTCTCTCTTTCTCTCTCTCCCCTTTGCTAATACTCATGTCCTGTTATTGCATGTCACTTACTCAGCTTCTTCTCTGGAGCCTTTGTGCTCCACTGTCTCTCAGGTTAACTTATATTGCAGCGGTGCCTGGATAGTGTGACGTGTGTGGTTGTGCTGCTGCCGTGGTCCTGTCTGATGCCTCCTTCTGCTGCTATCATTAGTCATACTTCTACTGTTATTATACATAATTATTGTCACGTATGTATACTATGATATATTAACATATATATACTTTCAACTTATTGTACCACAATAACCGTAATTGTAATTATAATTTTATTACTTTCATTAATGTTGTTGTAAGCTATTATCGTTACCGTCTGTCCTGCATCTCTCTCTGTCTCTGTCTCTCTTTCTGTGTCATTATGTCATGTGGATTACTGTTAATTTATTATGTTGCTCTATTCTGTACGACATCTACTGCACGTCTATCCGTCCTGGAAGAGGGATCCCTCCTCAGTTGTCGTATGCTGTAAAGCCCTGTGAAGCAAACTGTGATGTGTGATATTGGGCTCATAAATAAAATTGATTGACTGAATTGAATAAGGGAGGGAAGTAGGTATAGGAGGGAGGAGTAAGAAGAGAGGGGAGATGCTGAGAAGTCAGATGCAAAGTTCAATGCCTTCGCATGGCATTGAACAGTATATGAATATATTAAAATATGTGAACACACTTTTTTTATTTTCTATAGTTTCACATGATATATATCATTTTTATAATTGGTTTGTATATTTTAAGTTGAAAACTTAATGTGTCCACCCAAGTGGACATGTAAAAAACTCTTTTCATTAAATTGCATCATAGAGGGGTCCCTAAATGGATAATTAGAATTTCTGTTTACTGGAATGCTCATTAGTCTAGAACCAATCATTCAATCAATTTTATTTATAAAGCCCAATATCACAAATCACAATTTTGCCTCACAGGGCTTTACAGCATACGACATCCCTCTGTCCTCCCCCCACAGCGGATAAGGAAAACGGGGGGAAAAAATGGTAGAAACCTCAGGAAGAGCAACTGAGGAGGGATCCCTCTTCCAGGACGGACAGACGTGCAATAGATGTTGTACAGAACAGATCAACATAATAAATTAACAGTGAGAGAGAGACAGAGACAGAGACAGAGACAGAGAGAGATGCAGGACAGATGGTAACCATAATAGCTTACAACAACATTAATGAGTAATAATATTATAATTATAATTCCGGCTATTGTGGTAAAATATGTTAAAAGTATATATTAATATATGATAGTATACATATGTGACAATAATCATATGTGTATAATAACAGTAGAAGTATGACTAATGATAACAGCAGCAGGAGGCATCTGGCAGGACCACGGCAGCAGCACAACCACACAGGTCACACTATCCAGGCACCGCTGCAATATAAATTAACCTGCGAGACAGTGGAGCACAAAGGCTCTGGAGAAGAAGCCAAGTTAGTGACATGCAGTACAGACAAGTTAGCAAGATGCAGTAACAGAGAGAGAGAGAGAGAGAGAGAGAGAGAGAGAGAGAGAGAAGAGAGAGAGAGAGAGAGAGAGAGAGAGAGAGAGAGAAGATGCCTCGGCAGACTAGGCCCAAGTCAGCCTAACTAGGGGCTGGTACAAGGCAAGCCTGAGCCAGCCCTAACTATAAGCTTTATCAAAGAGGAAAGTCTTAAGTCTAGTCTTAAATGTGGAGACGGTGTCTGCCTCCCGGACCGTAACAGGAAGATGATTCCACAGGAGAGGAGCCTGATAGCTGAAGGCTCTGGCTCCTGATCTACTTTTGGAGACTTTAGGAACCACGAGTAACCCTGCACATGAGCTCTCTAATACACTGAACAAAAATATAAATGCAACACTTTTGTTTTTGCTCCCATTTTTCATGAGCTGAACTCAAAGATCTAAAACATTTTCTATACACACAAAAGACCTATTTCTCTCAAATATTGTTCACAAATCTGTCTAAATCTGTGTTAGTGAGCATTTCTCCTTTGCCGAGATAATCCATCCCACCTCACAGGTGTGGCATATCAAGATGCTGATTAGATAGCATGATTATTGCACAGGTGTGCCTTAGGCTGGCCACAATAAAAGGCCACTCTGAAATGTGCAGTTTTATCACACAGCACAATGTCACAGATGTCGCAAGTTTTGAGGGAGCGTGCAATTGGCATGCTGACTGCAGGAATGTCCACCAGAGCTGTTGCCCGTGAATTGAATGTTCATTTCTCTACCATAAGCTGTCTCCAAAGGTGTTTCAGACAATTTGGCAGTACATCCAACCGGCCTCACAACCGCAGACCACGTGTAACCACACCAGCCCAGGACCTCCACATCCAGCATGTTCACCTCCAAGATCGTCTGAGACCAGCCACCCGGACAGCTGCTGCAACAATCGGTTTGCATAACCAAAGAATTTCTGCACAAACTGTCAGAAACCGTCTTAGGGAAGCTCATCTGCATGCTCATCGTCCTCATCGGGGTCTCGACCTGACTGCAGTTCGTCGTTGTAACCGACTTGAGTGGGCAAATGCTCACATTCGATGGCATCTGGCACGTTGGAGAGGTGTTCTCTTCATGGATGAATCCCTGTTTTCACTGTTAAGGGCAGATGGCAGACAGCGTGTGTGGCGTGAGCGGTTTGCTGATGTCAACATTGTGGATTGAGTGGCCCATGGTGGCGGTGGGGTTATGGTATGGGCAGGCATATGTTATGGACAACAAACACAGGTGCATTTTATTGATGGCATTTTGAATGCACAGAGATACCGTGACGAGATCCTGAGGCCCATTGTTGTGCCATTCATCCACAACCATCACCTCATGTTGCAGCATGATAATGCACGGCCCCATGTTGCAAGGATCTGTACACAATTCCTGGAAGATGAAAACATCCCAGTTCTTGCATGGCCAGCATACTCACCGGACATGTCACCCATTGAGCATGTTTGGGATGCTCTGGATCGGCGTATATGACAGCGTGTTCAAGTTCCTGCCAATATCCAGCAACTTCACACAACCATTGAAGAGGAGTGGACCAACATTCCACAGGCCACAATCAACAACCTGATCAACTCTATGCGAAGGAGATGTGTTGCACTGCATGAGTCAATGGTGGTCACACCAGATACTGACTGGTTTTCTGACCCCCCAGACCCCCCCAATAAAGCAAAACTGCATATTTCAGAGTGGCCTTTTATTGTGGCCAGCCTAAGGCACACCTGTGCAATACTCATGCTGTCTAATCAGCATCTTGATATGCCACACCTGTGAGGTGGGATGGATTACCTCGGCAAAGGAGAAGTGCTCACTAATCCAGATTTAGACAGACTTGTGAACAATATTTGAGAGAAATAGATATTTTGTGCATATAGAAAAAGTTTTAGATCTTTGAGTTCAGCTCATGAAAAATGGGAGCAAAAACAAAAGTGTTACGTTTATATTTTTGTTCAGTGTATATTACAGAGCTTGACCATTTAGAGCTTTATAAGTCAACAATAGGATTTTAAATTCAGTTCTGGATTTTACAGGGAGACAGTGCAGAGAAGCTAAAACAGGAGAAATATGATCTCGTTTCTTAGTTCCTGTTAGTACACATGCTGCTGCATTCTGAATTAGCTGGAGAGCTGTTGAGGACTTACTAGAGCTACCTGATAATACAGAGTTACAGTAATCCAGCCTTGAGGTAACAAAAGCGTGGACCAATTTTTCTGCATCTTTTCGGGTCAGGATAGGCCTAATTTTTGGAATTTTTGCAAATGGAAAAAATGCAGTCCGTGAGGTTTGTTTTAAATGGGAATTAAAAGACAGACCTTGATCAAAGATTACTCCGAGGTTTTTTACGGTAGCGCTAGAGGCCAGAGCAATGCCATCGAGAGAAACTATGTCATCAGATAAAGAGTCTCTGAGTTGTTTGGGGCCAAGAACTTCCAATTTGTCTGAATTTAACATCAGGAAGTTCATCCAGGTTTTTATGTCTTTAAGGCAATTATGAAGTTTAGTTAATTGATTAGTTTTTTCTGGCTTCATAGATAAATACAACTGTGTATCATCCGCATAACAATGGAAATTTACAGAGTGATTTCTAATGATGTTACCTAAAGGAAGCATATATAGCGTAAATAAGATTGGTCCGAGCACAGAACCTTGCAGAACTCCAAAACAAACTTTAGTACGTAAGGATGATTCATTATGAACATGAACAAGCTGAAAACGTGTTGAAAAAGTGTTCCAGTCTCTGTAGCAGAATTTGATCGTCAATTGTGTCAAACGCCGCACTAAGATCTAGTAAAACAAGTACAGAGACGAGTCCTTTGTCTGAAGCAATGAGAAGGTCATATGTAATTTTAACTAGTGCTGTCTCAGTGCTATGATGTACTCTAAATCCTGACTGAAATTCCTCAAATAAATTATTATCATGGAGAAAATCACACAGCTGGTCTGCGACTATTTTCTCAAGGATTTTTAAAAGAAAGGGAAGATTAGATATTGGTCTATAGTTGGCTAACACCTCTGGATCCAGGGTGGGCTTTTTTAGGAGAGGTTTAATTACAGCTACCTTAAAAGACTGTGGTACATAGCCTGTTAATAAGGATATATTGATCATGTCTAATAAATGAGTGTTAACTAAAGGTAAGACCTCCTTAAGTAGCCTAGTTGGGATGGGGCCCAAGAGACACATGGATGATTTAGATGAAGAAATCACTGCGGTCAATTCTTGAAGAGAAACTGGGGAGAAGCAATCTAAATATATATTAGGTCTTAAAGCTGTGTTTGAGGTTAGATAGGTACTATCTGAGGACAGAAGGTCATGAATTTTGCCTCTAATAGTTAGAATTTTGTCATTAAAAAAGCTCATAAAATCATTACTGCCAAGAGCAAAAGGAATAAAAGGCTCAACAGAGCTCTGACTCTCAGTCAGCCTGGCTACAGTGCTGAAAAGAAACCTGGGGTTATTCTTGTTTTCTTCTATTAATGCTGAGTAAAAGTTTGCTCTGGCATTGCGGAGGCCCCTCTTATACTTTTTGAGACTGTCTGCCCAGATTAAACGAGATTCTTCCAGTTTGGTTAATCGCCAACTCCTTTCAAATTTTCGCAATATTTGAATTTAACTTACGGGTTTGAGAGTTATACCAAGGAGCGAACTTTCTTTCCTTTGTTAACTTCTTTTTAAGAGGAGCTACAGAGTTGAGTGTTGTTCGCAACGAGCCTACGACGCTATCGACAAGATGATCAATTCGGGAGAGGTTAAAGTTGGCACGGGAAAACTCTGTTACTGAAGGACTTGGTATTGAATTTAACGAGGGAGTAATCATTTCCTTAAATTTTGCAACAGCACTATCTGATAAACATCTAGTATAGTAACTAGATGTTTATGTTTATGTCTAGTAAGTATAGTGTTGCTGAGTGGTGTGTAATTGCGTAAAAAGAAATCAAAAGTACTCAAATAATGATCTGATAGCGAGGAATTCTGTGGAAAGATTGTTAGGTTGTCAATTTCAATTCCATACGTCAGAACTAGATTGAGGGTATGGTTAAAACAGTGAGTGGGTTCATGTACACCCTGACTGAAGCCAATGGAGTCTAATAATGAGATGAACGCGGTAGCCAGGGAGTCATTATCAACGTTGACATGAATGTTGAAATTCGCCTACAATAATAACTTTATCTGATTTAAGAACTAGACTGGATAAAAACTCTGAGAATTCAGAATAAATTCAGAATACAGGCCAGGAGCACGGTACACTATAACAAATAAAAGTGGCTGCGAGGTTTTCCAGTTGGATGTAAAAGACTAAGAACGAGGCTTTCAAAAGAATTATAGTCTAGTTTAGGTTTAGGGCTGATTAACAGACTAGAGTTAAAAATGGCTGCAACTCCCCCTCCTCGGCCGCTGCCTCAAGGAATGTGGGTATTATTATGACTGGGAGCTCCGCACCAGCTACAGGGAACTGGCTAACTACCGCAGCTACTGAATGATTTTCCATTGTGTGGAGCCGCGCTTCTAATTCACTGAGCCTTGCCTCCAATGCAACAAATAAGCTACACTTGTTACAGTTATCATTGTCGCTAAAGGAGGCAGAGGCATAGCTAAACATCTGGTACACCGAGCAAGAAAGAGCAGAAGGAGAAGTCATCGCTAACTGTTAAGCTAATGTAGCTAACAAGGCTAATAACGTGCAAACAACAGCTAAGAGATGAGCAAGAAAGTCATAAAAAAGAGGAGGCCTATAAGTGCTTGAACAGAACTAGTGTGGGTTAAGACTTGAATTAGATGTCAAGCAACTGAAGTGAGGAAAAAACAGAAAGCAAGCTGGTAGAGTTCACTAGAGCAGCACAGAGACGATGGGCCTGTCCCATTGATCACACTTACGCACTGGACACTTGACGTGCGCGTCCATGTGCTTAGTGTAAGTGCGCAAGTGTATTCCATTTCTACGACGACCAAAAGTGCAGTGAGCTTGATTTGTACTTTAACCACACTTATGGTAAGACCGCATCTGAGCGGTATTTGGCCAAGTATAAATCCCACAATGCATCACCAGCTGGTGGAATTCCGCCAATAAACTAAAGAAGAAGGAGAAGCTGGTGGTCTGCCCACTATAGTTCAGTGAGTCTGCCATCATTGGGATTTCGACTGAGATGCCGCTGAAGAAATTTCAATGTAAGAAAAGTGTTTTATAAATTTTACTTTATATCATAGTCCCATTCATATCATAGTGTCATGATGGTAATGTTAGGAAGCTTTGTTAATGTGTCTGTGGTGAGGAAATTATTTACTCATTACAGAATTTATCTGAAATAGGGACCATGGAACAAATGTTCCAATTCATTAAGTTAAGAATGGAAAACGATTACCTGTTTACCGGGGCTAAAAACACTGCAGCTGATGGATACAAGTGAGTAGTTTGCTCCATCATTTCTTTTGATTGATGTCTTTATTTCGAACATGACAATTATTACAAAACAGTAGTAGTCCTACCCCTTTTAATCACTAATTAATGATGTTTAACTTTCCTTTAGATATCTAACGTAGTCTTATATATGCCAGCATATTAATGGACTTCCTTAAATGCATGTAATGGAAATATTAAATGAGACTTTCATTGTCATGAGTGATGTGGTCAGGAATCATGCTCTTGCATTAGCCATCTTTGAAGAAGGAACAGAAACTGTTTCCTGTTTAGACCATTTGTGTACTGAAATAAGTGAAAAAATAACTAAATAAATAAATAATGGCAGAAATAATGGCCTTGATGTATAGGACAGGCAGAGCGTACTTGCTTTAGCTCTGGTTGAGGGTGAGAGGCTGCCAGCACAGGGAAACGGAGATCTGTGTGGGTACATGAGACCATAAAAAGAGGGTGGATCACTAGGAGTTACCACCAGTTGGTCCAGGAGCTTCACCTCCACGATGGCCATTTCCTGGCGTATTTTAGGATGACTTGGGGGCAGTTTGACAACCTGCTGTCTATCGTCGGGCTGTACAGCTCTAGGTATCCAGCAACCACTACCACCTGTTCCTCCTCCATTGTTTAACAACTGTAAACTTGTTGTCATGACCACCACCAGAAAGCAAATCATCTGATTGAACGATGGGAAAAAAGCAGAGATGGCCTGGTGTTTCCACTCTGAGTTTAAGATTTTTCAACTCGAGCATTCTAGCAAAAATACCAGGCGTCTAGAGTGCTGAAACATGAGGCGTGTAGCAACACAAAAACAGTGAACAAAAGCTTCATTCTCATCAAAAACAATTACAAAAGGCAGCTACTCCAGCTACTAAAATGCTTTCTTTGTAATCAGGGCCTGAAGAAGTGGGTGCTGTGGAAGTTACCAGAAGTTGTCATACATACTGATCACATACAACCCCTGGCAAAAATTATGGAATCACCAGTCTTGGAGGATGTTCATTCAGTTGTTTAATTTTGTAGAAAAAAAGCAGATCACAGACATGACACAAAACTAAAGTCATTTCAAATGGCAACTTCCTGGCTTTAAGAAACACTAAAAGAAATCAAGAAAAAAAAATGTGGTAGTCAGTAACAGTTACTTTTTTAGACCAAGCAGAGGGAAAAAATTATGGAATCACTCAATGCCGAGGAAAAAATTATGGAATCATGAAAAACAAACAAACAAAAGAACACTTCAACACACCACTAGTACTTTGTTGCACCACCTCTGGCTTTTATAACAGCTTGCAGTCTCTGAGGCATGGACTTAATGAGTGACAAACAGTACTCTTCATCAATCTGGCTCCAACTTTCTCTGATTGCTGTTGCCAGATCAGCTTTGCAGGTTGGAGCCTTGTCATGGACCATTTTCTTCAACTTCCACTACAGATTCTCAATTGGATTGAGATCCGGACTATTTGCAGGCCATGACATTGACCTTATGTGTCTTTCTTCAAGCAATGTTTTCACAGTTTTTGCTCTATGGCAAGATGCATTATCATCTTGAAAAATGATTTCATCATCCCCAAACATCCTTTCAATTGATGGGATAAGAAAAGTGTCCAAAATGTCAATGTAAACTTGTGCATTTATTGAAGATGTAATGACAGCCATCTCCCCAGTGCCTTTACCTGACATGCAGCCCCATATCATCAATGACTGTGGAAATTTGCTGTTTGCTGTTTGTTTTCTTCAGGCAGTCGTCTTCATAAATCTCATTGGAACGGCACCAAACAACAGTTCCAGCATCATCACCTTGCCCAATGCAGATTCGCGATTCATCACTGAATATGACTTTCATCCAGTCATCCACAGTCCACGATTGCTTTTCCTTAGCCCATTGTAACCTTGTTTTTTTCTGTTTAGGTGTTAATGATGGCTTTCGTTTAGCTTTTCTGTATGTAAATCCCATTTCCTTTAGGCAATTTCTTACAGTTCGGTCACAGACATTGACTCCAGTTTCCTCCCATTTGTTCCTCATTTGTTTTGCTGTGCATTTTCTGTTTTCAAGACATATTGCTTTAAGTTTTCTGTCTTGACGCTTTGATGTCTTCCTTGGTCTACCAGTATGCTTGCCTTTAACAACCTTCCTATGTTGTTTGTACTTGGTCCAGATTTTAGACACAGCTGATTGTGAACAACCAACATCTTTTGCAACATTGCGTGATGATTTACCCTCTTTAAGGAGTTTGATAATCCTCTCCTTTGTTTCAATTGACATCTCTCGTGTTGGAGCCATGATTCATGTCAATCCACTTGGTGCAACAGCTCTCCAAGGGGTGATCACTCCTTTTTAACTGCAGACTAACGAGCAGATCTAATCTGATGCAGGTGTTAGTTTTGGGAAAGAAAATTTACAGGGTGATTCCATAATTTTTTCCTCGGCATTGAGTGATTCCATAATTTTTTCCCTCTGCTTGGTAACTGTTACTGACTACAACAATTTTTTTCTTGATTTCTTTTAGTGTTTCTTAAAGCCAGAAAGTTGCCATTTGAAATGACTTTAGTTTTGTGTCATGTCATGTCTGTGATCTGCTTTTTTTCTACAAAATTAAACAACTGAATGAACATCCTCCAAGACTGGTGATTCCATAATTTTTGCCAGGGGTTGTATATCATAACTTTGGATGTTGGGGCACACCCATTGCCAAGATGTTATAACCAAAAGGGAGTTAACATGGCACCATGTGATTGACATGCTTTGAGGTTACCATTCTCAGCTACACAGGGAGTGGCCTATACATCAACTGTAATCCACTGACTCACCAACTCTATTTACTTACCTCCCTTAGCCCCCTTATTGGCTGCTGCCTCGATGCTAGGCAGGCCTACATTTTTTGGCTCATTCTTTACAAACACCAAACAAATAAATGAGAAAGCAGCACAGATAATGCCTGACATGGTCAGGATATTCCTCCAGGTGTAGTGCTGCAGAAGCACTGTGACCAGGATTGGTCCCAGACTTCCAGCTAGGTTCATACTGCAGGACAGCACAGACCACCATGTTCCAAACTGGGAGGGCTCAAACCACTGTTTGAAAAGAGACACAGGAGAAAACAAAGCAGATAAGAGTAAATATTTCCTTCACAGGGATGTTTATCACTATCATATATTGTAACATCTACGGTTACTTTCCATGTTGCACTTTCCTGAAGAAACCCACAAGTCATGTTCCAAAACAAGCTTATTCACATCATTTAATTATCTTTCAGAGAGGGGAGGCAAGACTTCCACTTACAGCACTCTCTTTTGAGAACAACACTGTTCAGATTCTTCTTATATTTTACTGCTAGCACATGCAGTCACACACCTTCATGATGTACTACAGCTGAAGGCAGCAATAAACATTTGTGACACAGCATACTTAACAGGGACCAGTAACTCAAGAAGCCACGAGGCAAACACTTAAAGCAGCCCACAAGCTGATTTAACACTGTGTTGATCCAAATATTGTGGATGCCAAGCCGTGAAACAGGAGCTGCACAACTGCAGCAAACTGGCAAAGACTTTAAGTTATGAAAAATAAGTCACCAAATAAGAAAAAACATTTAGTCAAAATATTTTTTATTTGGTAAAGATCTACTGAAGACAGTCTATAAATACTTTCTCCTGCAATCTGATCCCTTTCACTCACTGAATGTATTCCAAAGCCTATTTATTCTTCACCTTTTGAACACTGCTACTTTTAAGCCAGCTTCTCAAAAGCTTCAGGTTGTCTCTAAGCATAGAATAACTGAATGTGTTAGGGTTTGCTCAAAGAGTTATAGGCAGAACTTGGAAAGTTAACTGATATATATACCATATACTAATATATATACCATTCACCAGATCTTTACGATCCAAAAGCTATTTGTGAATGAGCCCTTGCAGATTGTTGGCAAGGGACCGTGTACTTTGCGATCATTCGTTATTCATTTTGAATACAAAAAACGGGAAACGATCCTATTTTCCTTTTTCATTTTGATATAGGTAAACAAAAAAACAGGAAACTAGTCAAGTCGTCTCCCGTTGCTCATTTGGAAATTGGAAATCGGAAAACGAGTCTTTATCTGATTTTCTATTATGCATTTGTTAACTACAAGTCGGGAAATAAAATACCGTAATTCTTTCAATCAAACTTGCTTTGCCTTAACCCGGAAACCATTCTTATTCTTATTGTTCTCCTTCTTTGTTTGCGGTGGCAGACTAGACTACGGCGCATTGCTGCCCCCTGCTGATACTACTGGTTTGCTACGCTTGTGCCATGCCCCTTGCCCCGTGCCAGCCTACAAGTGTGCTCTGTCAATAAATCAACTCAGACAAATGTAGTACTTAGTCTTATAACATCATGCTACAGCAGTAATAACGTCAGCTTTAGTCAATTAGCTCTAGCTCTCCCGGTAAATGTCAAAAACTCTGGACACATTTTCCCTGTATGTCGACATGATAATGGCCGTGTTTCCCAGATCGCTCTTAGCTTAAGAAGATCTTTCACTACAGGGCTCCAGACTGCGCCTAATTGATCGCATTTTGCGACCTTTTTTGGAGGCCGTGCGACATAGTTTTTTAACTAGTAGCACCAGCACGACTTACAAATCCACCCCTCTCCCCCTTTTTCTTTCTTTTTTTTATAATTGCATTTCATGGAGGAGCAGAAGTAAGTGTCTCTGTGTGTGTGCCTGTCGTGTGTCTGGATGTGCACTGCGAGGCGGGGGGGCGCCAGTAACCATAGCAACGTGCAGCAGTTTTAGTACCTACGTGTGTACTGTACGCGGGGTTAGACAGAGAGGGGTCACAGAGCCAGTGTCGAGTAGAAAGTGCTGTGTCGTTTGACCATAAAGTGACGCCATGAACTATAGATTCGTTTTTCACAAGAAAAAATTTTCCAGAAACTCCTGTCGGTCCTGTGCCAGTTTCCCAAACTTCCGACGACGATAGTTCAGAGGATGAGTCAGCAATGTCCTGCCCACAGCCCCCCACTGATGTTATTTTGCGCGAGGGATGCTTCATATAACAATATATTATTCATGGTGTCATCATTGTGTCATTTCTGTCTCTACATGGTCACGCGTTAACAGTTCTCCTCTGCTCTCTGTATCGCGCACGGCGGAGTTCCGCCACACACACAGGTGAGCATGCTAGAGCGGCTCGGGCCGCATTTTCCCAACCTGACGTGACCCGAGCCCGGTGCAGTTTGTCAGCTGACAAAGTTATTGTTATGGACATTGTGTAAATAACAACAGACTACTGTTACGCACAGACAAACACGTTGCCCGCAGAGCAGTGCAGCACGGCACTCATGCTGAGCTTGTGTTGTGTTGCGTTCAGGTGTTGTCACATAAATATAACAGCTAATATAACAACTTCTCGCTCCTGGGGGAACTCGGAGTGCGGGGACAGAGTTTGAAGAAGACAGTGAAGGAAATGTCAGATGAAGCCATGAGAACCAGCAAGTTCATTTACTACAGAAGGAATAATGTTAGTTGGGGGCCAGCAGGGGGAACTACTAAGCAGGGCACATAACTCCTTGAGATCTGGTGGAGAGATCCACTTCCTGTCAGGAGGAAATTCAGGAAGAGGAAGGCTATTTAAGTGTGGGAGTGGCCTATTTGAATCCCTTTTGCTTGAGGCCATGCTGCAAGGTGAGTGTGTTTGCTGATCCTGTGAGTTCATTTATCTCCTCTAGCTTTAACTTATAGTGTAGTTATGTTATGTAGTGTGTGAGTTAGAGTGTGAATTAGGGTTGTGAAAGCCATGTGTAAGTAAGGAGGAAGAGGAAGGTTATTTAAGTGTGGGTGTGGCCTAGTCGAATCCATTTGGTGGCCATTTTGAGGCCATGCGGCAGGGTGAGTGTGTTTGCTGATCCTGTGAGTTCATTTTCTCCTTTAACTTTAGCTTACACTGTGTATGTTATGTATGTTTGTGTAGTGTGATTAGTGAAGGTTATTTAGTGTGGGAGTGGCCTAGTTGAATTCATTTTGTTTGAGGCCATGCAGCAGGTGGGGAGGTAGACTGTATGCCTAACCCGGCGGGGGAGGGAGATAGCCTAACAAGGTTTCCTTCCCTGGGTCTACCCTGTGTGGTAGTATAGGTAAGGTAAAGGAGGTTGTGTGGTCAGTGTGTGGAGCAGTGAGACCTGGCATTAGGGGAGTGTCTCTGGGACGCCAGAGTTCACTGTCTAGCCTCCTGGAGGTGTCGTGGGACCAACTAGACGAAACACTGGTGAAAGGAGGTTCCCACCCGATGACCCCAAAGACATGTTAGTTATCACTGCTCATTGGTCTGTATAGTTAAGCCTTGCCATAATAGTGTATCATAGGGTTTAGGAGATTATTCACTGAGTGTTGATCCTTTTCTAGAGCACAAACTTCTTGTGTTTATTTGAATTGAATAGCACTTAAATAGGTCATAGCACAAAACAGCAGCATGTCAAGTGACTTTTTACTTTTATTATGTTCAATAAAATTGTATTTTCCTAAATCTTGAGACACCTCATATGTAAGCTAGACAGACATTTCACCTGCTCATTACTGTGCGCAAATGTACTGTATGTACTGAGTCCTAAAGAGCCCTTCTGGTGCCAGCAGATACATAGAAGCATCCCAGCAGGCTGTGCTTTGCAAGCAAACAAAAAAGTTTCACGCATGTGAAAATTATTTTTCATGTGTGTGCTTCACCTCTGCTGCTACAACTCCATCCTAGGGGAAACACTGCTGTGTGCGTTTTGTGCAGCAGGTGGATGTGGTAGTCTACTGGAAGAGTAGAGAGAGAGCTAAGTAGCGTTGAAGTAGAGTAGAGCAGGGCAGAGATATGGAGGCAAAATATATTAAACCTGGTGTTAATACAGCAGAACTGGAGAGAGGGGTGAAAAATGAATAGAGGTGGGCATGGCTCAAGTAGGGCGCAAAATTATAGAGAGAGAACGATACAGTGTGAATAAAGATTACATAACATAAAAATAACTGCAGTCTTTGTTATTTGATAGCCACTTAAATTAAACAATTTTTATCGGGCAAGTAAAAACTGAAACTGAAAAAAAAACTGAAAAAAACCTTAGCGTTGAACCCTGCAGGGCTGTCTGTGTTTATTGCTAAATTATCAGTAATGCTAATCTCAACAAAATTATGAATATGTTGTGTCGATATAGATAGTGCTCCTAAATTTTGTGCTGGTGCTCCTAAAATTTTCAGTAAGGAGCGCTGGTGCTCCTAGTGAAAAAAGTTAGTCTGGAGCCCTGCACTAAGAAGGAGTTGTAAGATCGAGCTGACCCACTCTTAACAGCAGGACCACCAGGATTACAGTGCCCCTCCAAGTGCCACAACCTGTAACTTCATTGTCTGTCCATGTGCTCAGAAGCACACAAAAATGCATTTTTGAGTAATTTCTGAGAAGTTATGATAAAATAAAATAAAAAATTACATATAGGACTGACAACCTCTCCAATGTCTCATGTCAATTAATTAACACTATTTGTCAGCACCAGTTGAAAGTGGTGATTTTGTTAAATACATTCTACAATAATAAATTGCATTAACTTTGGCCTATAATATTGTTGGCTATATTACGCATTTTAATAAAAAAACTTAAGGATAAAAGAAATAAACACCGAAATAATTTGTGGAAACTTTTTTTAATTGATAATAATAAGAAGAAGACGAAAATTAAGTAGGCTGTGTGTGATTTATGTGCTGATGAAGTGGTGGGTGATCGATGTGCCTGACATCGATTGATTTAGAGTGGGGGCACACTGGGGCACACCTGAAATAACGGCGGAAGGTTGGGATGTGAAGTGTTTGAGCTGGATGAATTGAGTGCGGTGAGAGAGATAAGAATTAAACCAGTCTAGAGGAGTATGAGTGATGCCAATGGAGGATAGTCTATTGAGGAGGGTGGTGTGACAGATGGTATCAAAGGCTGCACTGAGGTCAAGGAGGATGAGGATGGAGAGTAAACCAGAATCAGCTGCCATGAGGAGGTCGTTGGTTATTTTTGTGAGTGCAGTTTCTGTGCTGTGGAGAGGGCGGAAACCAGACTGGAACTGTTCATACAGGTTGTTATGTGAAAGATGGGAGTGGAGTTGAATTGCTACTGTTATTTCAAGAATCTTGGAAATGAAGGGGAGATTAGAGATTGGACGTAGGTTATTGAAGTTGGTGGGATCTGCACCAGGTTTTTTCAGAATTGGGGTAATTGCAGTGGTTTTGAATGGTGTAGGAACAGTTCCAGTGGAGAGAGAGGAGTGGATGATGGAAGAGATGAGAGGGACCAGGGAAAGGAGGCAGCCTTTGACCAGAACTGTGGGGAGAGGGTCAAGCTGACAGGTGGATGGCTTGGACTTCAGGATAAGATCTGAAATTTCTGAGGTGGTGGGGAGCTGGAAGGAGGAAAAAGAGTGGGTAGGAGGGGGAAGTTCGGGTACGACATTGAGGGTGGGTTGTGAGCTGAGTTGCTGATGGATCGTCTGGATTTTCTGACTGAAGAATGACAAGATGGAGTTACAGAGAGCAGTAGAAAAAAGGTGAGTTGGTACAGATTCCGGGGCTTGTGTGATATTCTTTTACAGTGAGAACAGTGATTTGGTGTTACTTTCGTTGGAACAAATAACACCGGTGTAGTAGTTTGATTTGGTTTGAGTAATGCAGTCCTTATAGTGTAACATATGGTCTCTGTAAATGTCTTTGTGAATATGAAGTCCAGTTTTTCTGTAGAGCCGCTCGAGTTGCTGTCCTCAGGGGTAAACCAGGGGGCGGAAAGGGAAAAGGAGACAGACCGGCTTTTTAGTGGGGCAAGGGAGTTGAGTATGTGATGGAGTCCAGTGTTGTAGTGTGAGACCAGCTGTTCAAGGGTGGATGAATTATGAGTAGCCATGTGGGAGTCGATACAGGAGGAGAGGGAATCTAAGTTAATGTCCTTAATACTGCGAAAAGAAATGAGACGGGGCAGCTTGGTAGTGGAGAGGGGGAGTCTGGTACTGAATGAGAGGCAAGGATTAAAACTAACGACGTCCCGTCGTCCCAGGGACATAATTAATTGTCATCGGGGGAATCAATATTCTCTCGCGGGTCGACGTCAGGACGAAGAGAATTTTGTAGGCACTGACTACATTTTTCTGTTTACATTTTCAACACTTCCTGTGAACCAGAACGGTTCGCGAACGTGATCGCGGTCGGTGGAAAAGATGATACTGTCACCAAAGATTCTTTATTTACTCTCTGCTGTCACTGTGCTGTGGTGCTCTACTATCGACGATGTTGCGCTGGCTGAAGCCTAAAGAGGGACAGTCTGAGTGTACCCAACCCCAGCACATAGCCCAGCCAGGCCCCAGCCACCCAGTACGATATGGAAGTGATGGCGACCCACCTTGTCCCACAGAGCCTGAGATAAGCCAGTAACGTTAACTACAGAATCACCACCACCATTCTCGGTAACGATAACGTTACGATGCGCGCGAGTCTCGAGGCAGAAAGTTTTTAGTGGCTAACAATGCCAGTTTAGCACTAAGCTAGGAAGCTAGGAAACTGTGATTGTTGGTTATCATACTCGACTTTTCTGGTTGTGGTGGTAAAAGCAAATTATCCACAAGTTATCCACCATCGACAAAACAGGTAGACTGTCAAAGTTAACGTTAGCAGGGCTATTACCAATTGCTTTTAATGGCAGTCTGTTAGCTTTAGAGATAGCCAGCTCTAAATCTAGTTATGTGTATTATCGTTATTTTGGCTTGACAGCTTATAAATCACCTGATACTGATTCTTTAACTTGCTGGTACAATGTTGCTGGATAGTTATTTTTTTTCTCAATGTAAGTGTGAAATGATAAATATTATAACGAGAGTGGAGATCCACTCACTCAGCACAGAATGCATTAAGACCAAACGGTCTCTGTCCCGGTTTTGCGCACCACCAAACAATGTTTGTAAACAAGAAACCCATGTGTAGCCTACTTTGGAGGGAGGAGCATTGCTAGATCATATCAAAACCATATTTTGTGGTTCTAAATCCTAACAAGTATACCAACTGTGTATCATATGCCAGTGTAATGTTAGATGGTGGTGGTGGTGGCAGGTGGTGATGGTTTAGTAGGCTATTGTCTTTTTGACATCAACAATGCATTTGTTTGTTCTTTATCAATCAAAATCAACATTTCATATTTTCTACAGAAACAAGGAAGCTCTACCAACTCTTATGAGGCAAAAAGGAAGAGAAAGTTCCTTCCTGAGTGGAAAAAAACATACTTTTTTATTGACTGTGATGCAGAGGCAGAACTGATGTACTGCAAGATCTGTCGGAGCTGTCCAACCCAGGCCAGGGGGAACAGCGTGGTCCATGGCGTTACAGGAGATAAAGTCAGGATGATGACGATTAAGGAGCATGTAGCCACAGCGCTCCACAAATCAGCAGCAGAAGCCTTGCAAACAAGAGAAGATCCAGTGGGGGGGGGGGGGGGGGGGGGGGGGGGGGGTGTCAGCCTTTAACAGGATGGATGCAGCTGTGCAAGAGAAGTTGGTCAAACTATTCAACATCGCCTACTTCATCGCAAAAGAAGAGCAGCCGTTCACCCTATTCCCCAAGCTGATGACGCTTCACAAGACCAACGGCCTCGACCTTGGCTCAACCTACCACAACAACATGGCATGCAACACCCTTGTTGTCATAGCCTCATGCTTCATTGAGGACCTCAAAGAGGAGTTGCAAGCAGCCAGGTTCTTCTCTGTGATGTCTGACTCCTCAGTTGACCATTCGGTGAAGGACCAGGAGATGATCTACTGCACCTATCTCGTGGATGGCAAACCAGTGAACCGGCTTATCCAGATTGTGACCCTGGATCACGCCCATAGCCAGGGCATTTTGGATGCCATTCTGAAAGGGCTGAAAGTGGTGGGTAGTTGTGTTTACTTTTGAATGTATGAATGAAAGAATGCATGCTTCTGTTGTATTAATATTATAACCTAATGTGATGATGCTAAGTCTTTTTAAAATTCCAACTTTATCACCAAGGTGGGGGTTCAAGAGGAGGACCTGAAGCTGCGTCTTGTGGGCTTTGGATATGATGGCGCTTCCGTAATGCTGGGAGTGAACAACGGAGTCGCAGCCAGACTAAAGCACCTGTGCCCCTCCCTAGTGGCGATATGGTGCGTCGCTCATTGGCTGGAGCTGACTCTGCTTGACTGTTTGAAAGTGCTTCCCCAGCTGAAGGAGCTGAAGGAGCTGCTACGTGTCATCCACAAACATTACACAGTCTCTTCTAAGGCGTCACGGGAGCTGGAAGAGATCAGCAAGGCGATGGAGGTCTCCATTCTCAGGCCAGGGAACACTGAAGGTATTAATATAATAAAGATATGTTTATTATTATATTTTATTTTTAATTGAAAGAGACAGTGCACATTAATGAACATTACTGTAAATATGCCAGTTCAGCCAGGGAGGCTAGTTTTCAACTGTAGTCTAAGGCAGATGTTATGAGCACTACAAATAATTAACATTGAAAATATACAATGTTGATGATAATAATGATGAATTAAAACCAAAGTGAAACTGATTGTCTAATCTCTGATGTCTGATTGCAGGTACCCACTGGCTACCACACACATCGCATGCCCTGGAGGCCCTCATGACTACAAGCCTCTACTTGTGCACTTTGAGAACCACGCCAGTGATCCCAATGACAGGGAAGCGAGTGCAGCCATGAAGGGGAGGGCAAAGCTTATACTGTCTCTGAAGCAGTACAGCACAATCCTCTTTATCCACCTCATGCTGGATATCCTTCAAGAACTGAAGCACCTGGCCTCACACTCCAGATGGTCTCGGATGGGCTGCAGACAACATGCATGATTTTTGTAGCTATGCAGGTGAGGAACTATGTTCCCTTATTTTACATTATTGCATATTAAATTTAGGCAGAAAACCCATTCACCCTTACACACACATAAATGTTTTTACATTACTTACACTGTAACAGCTCAGAGTCAGAGTTGTATGATTTATTTGTGGTTTTTGGTGATGAAATTATTAAAACCGTTTGTTCATGTTCAATGCAGACAAACCCAGGCCCAAGGCTGCAGCGGTTCCTGACTGAAGTTGGGACTGGATCCACCTGGCAAGGTGTTGAGATCAACAGGACTAGCGCCGATGATGACAACTTCAACAACATCAAGCTTCGCCTCACCAGCAGGTTCTGTGAGTTTGTGTCAGAGCATTTCAGGAGTCTCGAGACCGGCGTTCTGAAAGCAATTTCCACACTTTTCGACTTGTCCAACTGGCCAGAAGACACCAACGCCCTGGCTACATTTGGCAAAGCTGAACTGAATGTCATGATGGAGCACTTCCGCCCCGTCCTGGAGCCATGCAAGGACTTTGAATCTGAGGAGGAGCAGGGCGAGAGTGGCTTGACCTCAAGATCCTGGTTGCCTGTCACTACAGGCATCTCGATTCCCAGCTGAGTGATCCTCCAAGGGTTTCCTCCACATTAGAAGGAATTTATTCAAGGATAGCCCCTTGAGATGCAACATCTCATTTTCGAGGGGGTCCAGGAAACACATACAGAATTATAAAGCATAAAGGACAACAATCAATACATACATAAAGATGATACAATACTAAGACATACAAGCATTACAATACAACACAATACAATACAATAAAGACAACACATTACATTAAGACAAAAAACAAACTACTTGCTCACCCTAAACCATCCCACCCCCAAATCTCAGATGTTACAGTATATAACACCAGCAATGGATTGATGAGTAAATCAAAAACAAGAGCAGTTTGTTTTGAGATGGTTGAAAAGGGATGACTTGAAACGGTGAAAGGAGGAGATTGATCTGAGAGAAAGTGGGAGATTGTTCCAATCAGATGGAGCTTTGAATATAAATGCTTTACGGCCAATTTCTTTGGAGATGTTGGGTACAGAATAAAAGGGATATTGCATATTTCTCAGAGGATATGATGATCTGTAGGGAATCAAGAGTGATTTTAAATAAGTAGGACAATTAAAGTAAATACACTTGAAAATAAAAAGAACCCAGTGAAAATGTCTTCTGAATTTGGGCTGTAGCCAGTTAAGTGAGTCATACAGAAAGCAGTGGTGGGTTCTGAAAGGACATCTCAAAACAAACCTACATAATGAATTAAAAACTACATTAAGTGGTTTGAGGTTGGTATCAGATGTGTTTTGATAAATGATGTCGGCATAGTCAATGATGGGTAATAGCAGCTGGGTGATAATCCTTTTTCTGATCGGGAGTGTGAAACAGTTGACTGAACGATATAGTGAAGACAGACAGCCGTATGTTCTTTTAATGATGTAGTCAATATGGGGTTTGAATGAGAGTTCAGGGTCAATCCAGAGTCCAAGGTATTTAAATGAGTCAACTTTATGGAGAGGTGAACCGTCCAGGAAATGAATGGGCAGATGATGATGATATGGGTGAGTGTGTCGTGTTCCAAAGATCATGCTACAGGACTTCTTTTGATTAAGTACCAGTCTATTGTTATAAAGCCAGTGTTGAACAGAGTTAAAATCCAGCTGTAAGGAATGTTGAATATGAGATATATTGGAGTTGGAAGTGTAAATAACAGTGTCGTCTGCATAGAGATGAACAAGACTGTTATTACATAAACGAGGTAGATCATTAATAAAAATGGAAAAGAGAAGTGGTCCCAGGGTAGAACCCTGTGGAACACCTTTATCAACAACTAAATAATCAGACTGAGAACCATGAAAAGAAACACACTG
Source organism: Epinephelus cyanopodus (assembly GCA_026686955.1). NCBI lineage: Eukaryota > Metazoa > Chordata > Actinopteri > Perciformes > Serranidae > Epinephelus > Epinephelus cyanopodus. The sequence continues at coordinate 39,453,570 of CM048924.1, read as the reverse complement.
ACGTCTATTGTGGAGATATGAATTAAACCATAATACAGCTTGTTGACTTAAACCAATAGAAAACAATTTGTCCAAAAGTAGATAGTGATCAACCATATCAAAAGCTTTGGATAAGTCAATGAAAATTGCACCTGTGAGTTGGCCGCGATCGAAGGAGGAGAAGATGTCATTTGTAAATTTTAAAAGAGCTGTAGTAGTGGAGAAATTTGATCTAAAGCCGGATTGGAATGGGGATAGAATATTGAATTGATTGACATACTGAGATAGTTGATTAAAAATAAGCTTCTCAAAAATTTTAGCAGTGACACAAATGATTGAAATTGGACGGTAGTTATTGACATCAGATGGATCTCCTGATTTGAAAAGCGGTGTAACTCTGGCAGATTTCCATATAGAAGGAATTGAGCAGGTTGATAAAGGTAAATTAAACAGGTCAGCAAGTGGATACATGATAACATGGGCTGCATATTTAAAAAACTTAGCTTCCAAACCATCAGGGCCAGGGCTGCTATTTTCATGCAAACTTGATAATGCATGAAAAACATCGGTAGGTTGAATTTTGTTAAAGGAAAATGAATTATTATAAGTAGAAAAGTTATCAGATAAGTGGTTGGCCATATTATAGGGAGGAAATTGTTGAGAAGTGTAGATACCTGAGAAATGTTGATTGAAAGCATTGGCAATACAGAGTGGATCAGAAGTATTTTCATTATTATAATTAATCAGATTAGTAACATTTTTATTATCTCTGTTTAAAACACGATTCAACTGCTTCCAAAATTGCCTAGAATTATGAAAATCCTGTGATAGACTGTCTTGATAATAGTTGGATTTGGCATTTCTTGTTTTTGTTTTACATTGATTTCTCAGATATCTGTACGTTTCCCAGTCAGAGGGATCTTTAGATGACCGGTACTTAGCCCAAGCTTTATCTCGCTGTTTAAAAAGACTGAGAAGGTTCGAGTTTATCCAGGGTAAATGTCTGCCTTTGACTCTGATTATTTTAGTAGGAGCATGTTTATCTATGACTTTGGTGATTTCAGAACTAAAAAAATCCCAAGCATCTTCAACAAAAGGAATAAGCTGAAATCTATCCCAGTTGATAGCAATAATATCATAAATAAAAAGGTCAACATTTAATTTCTTACATTGTTTCAATTTAATAAATCTAGGAGAAGAGGTTGGCATTTTTATTTTCCAAACACAGAAAATTATGGAATGGTCACTAAAACAATCAGGCAAAACACCAGATTTAATAATTCTTTCAGGATTAGTAACTAAAATCCAATCTAATAAAGAAGAGGAACGATGGTCAACTCTAGTTGGTTCATTGATTAATTGTGTAAGATTTACACTGCTAAATAGGTTTCTATCATTTAAGGAGGAACGGGCGAGCCAGTTACTATTGAAATCACCTAAAATAATCAATTCATTGTGTCTCTCCAGGGAATCAAGGGTTGATAAAATATTCTTCATTGAATCAGCTGGAGCGGAGGGAGGCCCATATATGTTGCCAATTAACAGATTTTTATTTTTATGAAAATTAATATTAATAAATAGGCATTCAAAGTTAACTGGCTCAGAGATAGGGGTAACACGCTCAGAGTTAAAGTTTACAGACACATAAGTGGCCACCCCACCACCTCGGGAAGGCCTATCAGCTCTGTACAGGACAAAATCATCAATATGCATTTCAGCATCCTGAATATTGCTATGTAACCAGGTTTCAGATAATGTAATAATATGAGGTTTATAGAGAGCAGCCCAAACTCTGAGAGAATCAATTTTAGAGGTAAGACTCCTTATATTGAGATGAATAACCTTTAAACCTTTAGTTGAGTCCATTGTGCCTTAAAAGGGTAGAGGTAACCAGTGAGAGAGGTGGTGGGTAAGAGGGAAGAGGAGAGCGAGCAACAGAGAGGACAAACAAACAAACAAACACGCACACGTATACACACATAGCCACACACACATACACACACACACACACACATACACACACAGAGACAGGCAAACATGCAGACAAAACAACAGAAAAAAAAACAAAAACAAACAAACAAACACAAAGAGCCGGATCCAAAAATGATCCAGGATACTAAAAGGTACAGTGGTGAGTGAGCCAGGCATGTATCTACTCTATTGACTGCAACATTGTATTTATATAGCACATTTCCTACAAGTTGATTGCAGCACAGTGTGCTTAGGTCATACAAAGAATCCCAGTATAAAAACATGCCAGAAGAACAGACTTTAAACCCATTCTCTCAGGTCCTGTGGCAGCGGCTGATCCAGGGTGCCATCGGAAGAGCCGGCCAGTTCCAGCACATGCAGGTGGTAGCAGAGATCAGCCTTGTCCTCCCCATGAGCAGTTCCTGCTGCAAGTGTGGTTTCTCCTGCATGAAACGGGTGAAGTTGGACTGGAGGTCTCGTCTGGCCAATGACACTCTGAACAGCCTCATGCAAATCTCAGTGCATGGCCCTCCTCATGAGGAAGGAGTAGTGGCAGAAGGTCACGTAGACCACTGTACTGTGACTGAGGGTGTTGGTTGTCATCTTGAAGCTAAACAAATCTAGTCTGCTTTTCCCTATTTTGGTTAGTTAGTTGTAATTTAATTGCATTTATTTGGTTTATTTTATATGTTCTTGTCATTTTGTTCCAAGTAAAAACTACTGCACCAACAATGCAAAGCAGTAAAGGGTCTGAGATCTGTAGAAGGGACAAGAAGTGTGAACAGAGATAGGACTGAGATCCCATTAGAGCTGAAGTGGACCAGAAAGTGATCTGAGTCCTCATACAGAGAAGTCATAATGTGAACATGAAGAAAATGGAGTTCTTTTTGCTTTGGTCCACTTCTTGGTTCACTTTAAAAGAACTGAGTTCGGTTAACTTAAAGGGGACTATATGTGAAAACATATATCAACATAATGTATTGTGTTTTTATTAAATTATCAGTAAGTAACAATCAAAATGTAAAAAAGATTCTTGGGAAAATTCGGGAGGATTCGGGACGGTTCAAAATGTTTTTCGGGACGTTTCAGGGACGGTGGTGAAAAAAGTTAGTTTTAATCCCTGATGAGAGGAGGAAATGGTCAGTTTTGGGGAGATCAACTGTTGTTTGGTCAGAGGGGAAGACACCAGGGCCCAGTATTTCAAAGTTATCTAATAGGATTATCCTGGCCGGACTGGATTAAATCCTGATCTGATCTGAAAACTGGGTATTTCAACACAGATCAAGAGGATCCTGATCCTGAGGATCAGGATTCAGCTCTGGTAATCCAATCCTCCCTTTAATCCAGATAAAGGCTGCATTCGGGTATTTCAAAAGTGAAGCCAGAGATCTGGATCAATTTGATACCAAATTTCAGGATTATTTGGATCCCACCTCAGAGGTGGATTTGACAAAGTCTCAGCTCCACTTCTCCTAGATATTGTTACTCAAGATGTTCATTACACTTAATCTAAATCAGTGTTTTAGTTCTAAGTAATTTCAAGCATAGAAAATTATTGTTTGGTAATATTTCCTGAAACTGCTATAAGTAATAGTAACAAATACAGACCTATTTCTCAACATCTAATTTCACCTAACATTGTAACTTGTTTGTACCAAAACATCCAACATATGTTTGTGGTCAGACAAAGGCAAGGAAATGCAGTGCAAAGCAAATTTATTTGTATAGCACATTTTCTTAACATAGAGTGCAAGAAACAACACAGGGATGAACATAATAAGTCTCAATTTAAATCACATTTAAGCACTTTCAATGTATATTTTCATGCTTCTGAACAGTGTTGATGATGACGAAATTATTTCGTTGACGCCCCCTTTTTTTAATGATGATAACGAGACAGTGACGAGATAAACATGGCTCTTTGATGACTAAAACATGACGAGACGTGTGTGAGTTTTCGTTGACGAGACGAAAATGGACATAAATGTTAGTAGGTGGTCTGTCAGATGTTCAAAATACATGATATTTCTGCTTATTGTACGTGTAATCTAATGTCCGGTTTTCCATGTGTTTGTGTGTGTGTGTGTGCAGCACGGGCCGCATATTTCTGTCCGAACCCGAACCAAGCCAGACATTATTTAATGACCAAAGCACTGAGTTTGTGTCACACAGTTGTTATGGTTACAGGGTATTTAACAGGCCGGGCGTGCTCAGCGGAGAGGGAGACCTCCGTGTTTGAGACGGGAGCGGGAGGTCCGACGCTTCAAGAGGAGAGGGAGAAATTAAACAAAATAGGAAAAACCTTTCTCCCTCTTTTATTTTATTTTCAGCATTTAATCGAGGGGGGCGGCTGGAGGTCCGAGACTTCCAGCGAGGGAAGAGGTAGAAACAAACAGCCAGTGTGTGTCTGTGTGTGTTATGTTCAGATGTCGTCATGTAAATAACAGTGCCCAACAGGACAGACAATAGGATTTTATTTATTTTTACACTACATTTTCACTGAAAGCTGACCGAATCTGACCCCAGCCCGAATACAATTTATAGCTACATTTTTGACTAAATCCGGCCCGACCCGTCACAATGTGTTGAATTTATAGATCTGCTATTTTCACAACTTATGTGTGACACTCTTGTATGATGAAGTAGGGCATCAATTCATGAAAAAACAGTTGAAATATGTTGGAAAGAAATTTGAAAAGTTGAAATATGGAGATAAAAGGTGTCTGTCCAACAGCAATCTCCAAAACTTATTGACCTAAATTAATTTGTTAAAAGACTATACTTCTTTTTTTCTCTTTTTTTTTACTGCTTGGCCATTCTGGATGTCACTAACTCGGCTTCTTCTCCGGAGCCTTTGTGCTCCACTGTCTCTCAGGTTAACTCGTACTGCAGGGGTGCCTGGATAGTGTGACGTGTGTGGTTGTGCTGCTGCCGTGGTCCTGCCAGATGCCTCCTGCTGCTGCTGCTGCTGCCATCATCAGTCATTAGTCATACTTCTACTGTTATTACATTATTATCACACATGTATACTGCCAGATACTAATATATACTTTCAACATATTGTACAACAGTAGCCAGAACTATAACGACAATATTATTACTTTGTTGTTGCTGTAAGCTACTGTCATTACCGAGGATGTCTTGCGTCTCTCTCTCTCTCTCTGTCTCTCTCTCTCTCTCTCTCATTGTGTCATACAGATTACTGTTAATTTATTATGCTGATCTGTTCTGTACGACATCTATTGCACGTCTGTCCGTCCTGGAAGAGGGATCCCTCCTCAGTTGCTCTTCCTGAGGTTTCTACCGTTTTTTTTTCCCCGGTAAAGGGTTTTTTTGGGGGAGTTTTTCCTTATCCGCTGTGAGGGTCTAAAGGACAGAGGGATGTCGTATGCTGTAAAGCCCTGTGAGGCAAATTGTATTTGTGATATTGGGCTTTATAAATAAAATTGATTGATTGATTGATTGATTGATTGAAAATTGGCAGCGGTGCTAGCCGACCGGGGTAGGCAGGCTAGCACACTGTGGTCAACGGTCTGAACGGTGTTTCGTGGAGGGGGACGGAAATTAGCTGGGTTGTGCTTTGTGCTGCTGCTGGCGACGGGTGAGGAAAAGTGTCTATGCAGGGGGTGTGTAGTGTAAATAATCACGTGGAGCATAATGTATGGAATATTGGATGTTGGCTGCAAGCATGTGACCACCTGTGGTGTTGGGATAAATGCCGTCAGACTTAAAAAAGGAGGGGCAGTTCCAGAAAAGGTTAAAATTATCAGTAAAGTTAAAACCTCGAGCGTAGCAGGCAGGCTTGAGCCAGGTATTGAGCATGAGTAACCTGGAGAAGCACGGGTCCCCGCGACCAAATGTGGGGATGGGACCAGAAATAAAAACAGACTTTCCACAGGTGAGAGGGAAGTCCAAGAGGGAGATAAAAGCACATTTTGTCAGCTCAGAGGCACCCCAAGCCAGGTCATTGGTCCCCACATGCACCACTAGACGGGTTACGGAGGACGGGAGTGACCACAGCAGCCCAGGGAGCTTTCCCATGATTTCCAGGACTGTGGCTCCAGGGAGGCAACAGGTGGTGGCGTTGAAGAAGCGGATTTTCTGTGTAATGGAGTCCCCAATGATCAGGGTGGCTGGTGGGAAGAGTGGACGAAGATGAGGTTGAGCCGGGAGGGATGGTGGTGAGCCAGCGTCAGTGGCGTGTGCTGACGGCAGGATCGGTGACTGTGCCCGGCAAGACAGGTGTTACGGTGGGTCGGCCGCCCTGGCCCCAGGAGGAGGAGGAGGGGAGTCCACCAGCGGCGTGGGGTGGCGCACGCCTCCAGAGCGTCGGAGAATGGCTTCTCTCAGGAGTTTGCGGCAAGAAGTAGATGTAGTTGTCCTGGAAGAGGGCTGGCGATCCATGACCAAAGCACAGCAGCTCCAGGCACTGGCAGGCACCAGCGGGGAAGAAGGCCTCACAACACCCACGGCCGCCGAGGCGGCGAGCTGCAGAGACTGCCTAGATGATCCCGGGCGTGGGGCAGCCGGAGCGGGGAGAAGACGCACCAGCAGCCGCCGAGACGCCGGGGACCGCGGGGCCATCGGAGTGGAAAGCCGCAGGGACACTGCCAGCCACAGGTGTGACCAGCCGCCCCAGACGTGGAGCCGCTCGGGCCCGAGGACAGAGCACCAGCGGTCACAGGCAGAGAGGGGCCAGCGGCTCCCCCAGGCAGGGAGCTACCAGAGCCAGGAGTCGTACGACCACCAGCAGCCGTGTGCAGAGAGCAGGCGGCTGGGCCTCCTGGCACCGGGCTCATTGTAGCTAGTTACTAGTTACTTTGGACCTATATGCCATGCCTTTTAATAAAATTACCAGAAGAGTTCGCTGAAAAAACACGTAATGTCAGTCTGAATTACTCACGTGCGTCCCCTGTGAAAATCGCTGGCATGCATGGGGAATACAGCATCTACAGGCTCGTCATAGCTCACTGTCAGGACTCAGGGACCAGAATCTGGGATGGCGGACCGTCAGGATGGCGATATTTCGGTGTGACGGCCTGTAACTGTTGGTTAAATGGCCTGTGGTATTCAGATAACTGGGGCTTTACTGGTATAAAAATGACCCACTCTAAATGTTTAGAGATTTTTGTACACCAATTCACCCCTACATTATACAGTATTTTTGCACTAAAAACATACTGGACAGGAACTGTAACCAAATAATGGCCTGGTGCAGGTCGGAGCAAAAAAAATTTAAAAAAACAAACTAACATGTAAAAGCATTTTGCTCTGCTGCTGTAGACATCCTGTCTAAATGATGTCTTGAAGCCTGACTGATTGTATGTGGGGGTTTTTTCTTCATGTCGGCATGTTAAGCTTGTATTTTCGGTCTCTGGAGACATCTCTGGATGTTTTCACTGCTCTCAGCAAGTCGTGCATTACATGCAGACATGAGGTATTATGAATGTGAGAAACAGCTTCATGTCCTTTGAAACAGTTTTCGATAGCAGAGTATGTACTTCTGACAGGTCAAAGACCAAAGTGAAAGTTTATATAAGTTCATATTTTTGAAACTCCATCATCAGTAGCTCTGTGACATCATGTCATATTGCTGTACCTTAGCTTTTGCTGAAACGACGCCCCTGATTCATATCAAATGGAGGATAAATCATGAACATAAACTACAGATCACCTGTAAAGCATTTTAATACATTAATCTATCATTATTAAAACAACTGGAGACTGAAAACAAACTGATAGCCTATATGGGTCTGATCACTTTTTAATGAATTGACATCATTCTATGTAAGTGTGTCTGGGACTTCCTGTATGGATTGAAGGTTGCTGGAAACTGTCGGGAAACTGTCCGACTTCACCACAGCTTTTTGTCCTCGCCCCCTGCTGCGGCCGCCTGCTCTCATCTACTTTTCAGGCGAGGCGCAATTCATCTCAAACAAGCCCATTGTCTATGGTCTATGGATCAAGGCAAGCGCTTCTTCCTACATGCTCAAAATTGTAGGTGCTGATTGGCCGGAAATTGAAATTGAATTTTGAGAACTGAATTTGAATTGTGAGAACTGAATGTGAAGATATATAGAAATAAATTCAATTTCAAATTATACTATTCAAATTCAGTTTTTCAATGCAATTATTCAAGTTTAGAAATTCAAATTCAAATATAAATGATTCAAATTCAGTTTCTGGTGGCACATATTTCGAATCCTGAAGGAGGCTGTGCTGAGACGCTCCGGAGGTTCCCACTACCCTAAACCGGAAGATAATCCTCCTCACGGGACTGGTGCCGCTGCCTCGGCGAGACTCCTCTCCCAGGGACCCCAGCACACGGTCCGGACGCCAACCGCCCGCCGCCTTCCCCCGGTGAGCCGCGGTTGTCCTCTCCTCGTCCCCTCTTCCCCCCAACCACTCTGATAGTGGGGGACTCCATAATGAGAAACATCCATTTCTTTAACGCTGCCACTCGCTGTTTCTCTGGAGCCACAGTCCCGGTCATCCTGGATAATATCCCGGGGCTGCTGCGCTCACTACCGTCCTCCATTAACCAAGTGGTAATACATGTTGGGACGAACGATTTAGCTCGCCAACAGTCTGAGCTTACCAAAAAGGATTTCAGTGCCCTTTTTAACTTTTTAAGCAGCTGTGGAAAGTCCGTTTTATCTCCAGCCCGATCCCCACACTTGCGTGTGGAGCGGCACGCTTCTCCCGGACCCTCTCTCTCAACACCTGGCTCCTGTCCGCCTGCAATGCCCGTGGCCTTGGTTTTATTGACAATTTTAATCCGTTTTGGAACCGGTCTTCCTTCTTCAGGACCAACTGACTGCACCCCAACAGGCTGGGTAGCCACATGCTATCCGCAAAAAAAAGGAGGCGGAACTGCATCTATAACCAAAAGTACACTGCACTCAAGTGAAGTTTCTTTTAACAGTTACATATCATTTGAACATCATGCCTTTGTTTTTAGCAGTCCTCCTATCCTTTGCATCACAGTTTACAGACCACCCCACCATCCCCCCTCTTTTATCAGTGAATTCTCAGAGTTATTATCAATCATACACACCACTTAATATAGAATTTTAATAACTGGTGATTTTAATTTACATGTTGATAACATCTCTGATACTATGTCTAGAGATTTTTTAAACCTTTTAACCTGCATGGATTTTAAACAACACGTCACACAGCCAACTCACAACAGAGGACACACCCTGGACCTGGTCATAACCTATGGCCTGTCCACTGGTGTGTCCTCTGTTGTTGACCTGGCTGTGTCTGACCACTACTGTGTGTATTTTAACATCACCAGTTTTAGCCATCAGGAGGCCTCGGTGAGAACAGTGAGGAAACGCTACCTAACTTCTGAAGTGGCTGAAAATTTTATCCAGATTTTACAGAGCACTCCTGCCAAAATTTTACCTGCACCCTGGGATTTTAGTGTGGACAATTTTAACAGTAAATTAAAGTCAACACATGACTCAGTGGCTCCACTTTTAACAAAAAACAATAAAAACAAAACCTACACCCTCGTGGAGAAATGACAACGTCAAAAGACTAAAAAGAAAATGCAGGAGTGCAGAGAGGAGGTGGAGAAAAACCAAATTGACAGTTCATTTTGAAATTTTACGTGAACAACTCAAATCCTACAATAAAACAGTCAAACAGGCAAGAATATCCCACTTTTCAAAACTCATTTCTGATCATAAAAACAACCCCAAATTTCTTTTCTCCACCTTCAATCTTTTAACCAGCACCAATTTTAATAAACCATCCAACATATCAACAGATGCCCTCTGCGAGGACTTTGCAGACCACTTCAGAAGTAAAATCGATGATATCAGGTCCAGTCTTTTATCCCAACAGAATAAATTTTTTAACACACCTGGATCATTGCTTTTACCTGAGGAAACACTGGAGAGTTTTGTCCTGGTTGATGCAAGGACACTTGGTCGAGTTTTCTCCCAGGTAAACCCAACAACCTGCCTTTTAGATCCGATTCCCACATCACTTTTAAAAACATTTTATGGATTCTTTGAGGAACAGATTTTAAACATAGTAAATTACTCTCTTCAGACGGGTGTCTTCCCCACTGCCTTCAAAACGGCAGTGGTGAAGCCCCTTCTGAAGAAGAGTAATTTAGATCCCAACATTTTTAATAATTACCGACCTGTATCCAACTTACCTTTTTTAAGTAAGATTTTAGAAAAACTGGTTTTTAACCAAGTTAATGACTTTTTAAAAAGAAACAGTATTTTAGAGAAATATCAGTCTGGATTTAGGATGAACCACAGCACCGAGACAGCCCATTTAAAGATTTTAAATGATATCAGGATGAATGTTGATTCACAAAAACACAGTCTTGGTACTACTGGATCTAAGCGCCGCCTTCGATACAGTAGACCATCACATTTTATTAAACAGACTCAGAAACCTGGTGGGCCTCTCTGGTACTGTTTTTAACTGGTTCAGCTCTTATCTCACAGATCGTTGTTTCTTTGTAAGTATGGATACATGTTACTCCAGAACACATGAAATTAGGTGTGGGGTGCCCCAAGGCTCAATTTTAGGTCCAATTCTTTTTAATCTATACATGCTTCCCCTTGGGGACGTCATCAGGAGGCACGGCATTAGCTTCCACAGCTACGCAGATGACACACAACTGTACATCGCCGTGTCTCCTGATGACACAGGGCCAACTGATACCCTTTTTAACTGTAATTTTAGATATCAAGTCATGGATGGCAGTGAATTTCCTACAGCTCAACCAGGACAAAACAGAGGTTTTAATTATTGGTCCTGAAGGCAAGAGAGAGAGAAACTTTTACCAAAACTACAAGATTTTAAACCTTCACAATGTGTGAAGAACCTGGGCGTCATTTTTGACTCTGAGCTTAGTTTTATTCCACACATCAAAAATGTAACAAATATAGGTTTTTATCATCTTAAGAATATAGCCAGAGTCTGTTTCTCTCTCAGGCTAACACGGAGGTGCTGATGCATGCTTTTATTTCCTGTCGTTTAGATTATTGTAATGCCCTGCTCTCTGGTCTTCCCAAAAAGACCATCTCTAACCTGCAGCTACTCCAAAACTCAGCCACACGGGTGCTGACGAGGACCAGAGGGCGGGAGTACATTACACCAGTTTTAGAATCGCTGCATTGGCTCCCCGTGTGTTTCAGGATCGATTTTAAGGTTCTGTTATTAGTTTTTAAATGTCTTAATGGTCTTGGGCCATCTTATTTATCTGACCTGCTTTTATCATATCAACCCTCGCGGAGCCTGAGGTCCTCCAGCACCGGCCTTTTAATTGTTCCAAGAGTTAGAACAAAAACCCACGGGGAGGCTGCATTCAGCCATTATGGCCCTCACTTATGGAACAGCCTGCCGGAGAACATCAGGGTTGCAGAGACTGCTGACGTTTTTAAAAGGAGGCTCAAGACTCACCTTTTTAAGTTAGCTTTTAACTGAATTCTTTTACTCTTTTCACTCCAATATGTTATTTTTACTTCCTAATGCTTTTAAATGATTTATTTTTAAATCTTTATGCATTTTAGTTTCTAAATCTTCATTTATTTATTAGTAACATTATTTTAATTGTTAAATCTTTAATTTTTCCTAATCTTACATTTTTATGCATTTTATCACTATTTTATCTCTTACTTGTTTTATCGTATCATATTGCCTTTAGCCTTTTAGTCTTTTAGTTTTTAGCTCCAGTGTTTCCTCATGGGGGGCCTCCACACTGAGAGGTGTGTCCGGTCTGCCTTCGGGGATGTTGCCCTGGAGATCCCTCAGGCCCAGAGGACTTGGGGGCTCTGCAACATGTGTGGAGTCCACCACTGTCTGTCTGGGTCGGCGCTCCCTGTGGCCGTCGGCTGTGGCGCCTCTCAGTGTGGATGGCTCCCCATAGGTGGTCCTTTCCTCACCTGGTTCCTCAGTGCCCAGCCATGTTATTGACTATATTGACTGTGTATGTGTGTGTGTGCGTGTGTGCATGTGTTTATATGTGGGGGTGGGAGGGGCGGGTTTTCAATATGTATGTATTATTTTTGTTTGTTTGTTTTTTATTCTGTGAAGCACTTTGTGCTGCATTTTTAATGTATGAAAAGTGCTATACAAATAAAGTTTGACTGAAAGTTTGATTGAACCGCTGGCACCAGAATCTTCCAAAAACTTCACCCTGGACTCAAAGAATGGCGGTTTTGGGGGCCCAAAAGTGTGGTTGCGTGTGGCCAAACAGCCAAATCCCATAGAATAATACACGGCTCCTTGCAAAAAACCTTGACCAGATCCCTGAAGAATCCACTGACTGGCCAGCCCTGCGTCATGCCATCCAGAGCGCAGCTTCAACGCCCCTCGGCCATTCGAGGAAACGCCATCAGGACTGGTTCGATTGCAACTTGGCCGAAATACAGCTACTCCTACAAACCAAACACCAAGCACATAAAGCCCTCCTGTCCTGCCCTGGATCTTCTTCCCTGAAAACCACTTTTGCTGCAGCCAGATCTGCAACTCAGCGCGCCCTTTGAACCATGGAAGACGCCTGGTGGGTGCAGAAGGCCCAAGAGATCCAAAATCTTGCAGACTGCAATAACACCCAGGGTTTTTATGTTGCCATCAAAGCCCTATACGGTCCCAGGAAGCGGGCAATTGCCCCTGTCCGCTCAGCTGACGGAACCACCCTTTTTAAGGACCGTCACGAGATCCTTGGCCACTGGGCAAATCACTTTGAGACTCTCCTCAACCACACCAACCCTGTTGACCTTCACATCCTGGATGGACTCCCAGACCTGCCACCAATTGTGCATCTTGATACTCCGCCACAGTACTAGGAGACCCGCCAAGCCATCAGAGACCTCAAGAACAACAAGAGTGCAGGACCTGATGGCATCCCGGCAGAGGTGTTTAAACACGGTGGGTACCTTCTTGCACGCCGACTGCACCTCCTGATCTCACACATGTGGGAAAATGAGACCCTCCCACAAGACTGGAAGGATGCCAACATTGTGGTCATCTATAAGAACAAAGGTGACAAAGCAGTCTGTGGGAACAGCCGTGGAATCTCCCTCCTTTCCATCGCAGGGAAAGTATTGGCCAAGATCATGCTCAAGAGACTGGTGGAGCACATCTCGGAAGCTGCCCTCCCGGAGACACAGTGTGGCTTCCGGAAGACTAGATCCACCACCGACATGGTCTTCGTCTTAAGGCAGCTACTGGAGAAAAGCAGAGAGCAGTATAAAGACCTCTATATAGCCTTCATCGACCTCAGCAAAGCTTTTGACACCGTAAGCCGTGAGCTGCTCTGGAAACAACTCTCTAAACTCGGGGTACCACCCAAGTTTCTGTCTGTCTTGCAGCAACTGCATGATGGGATGCAAGCCAGAGTCCTCACCGGTGAACTCCAGTCAGAGTTCTTCAAAGTAAACGTTGGGGTGAAGCAAGGCTGTGTCTTGGCACCAGTACTTTTTAATCTCCTCCTTTCTGCCATCACCTGCCTCTTCCACCGCGCCCTGGATCACAATGACGGTGTTCACTTTGAATACCGCCTTGACGGAAGTCTCTTCAACATCCGCCGTCTCCAGGCCCACACCAAGACGAAAATCTGCAAAATCTGTGAGCTACAATACGCGGATGACTGCGCAGTCCTGGCACACAATCCAGAGTCCATGCAGTATGCCCTCAACACTATTTCCACCCTGTACCAGTCCTTTGGTCTTCAGGTCAACACACAAAAAACGGAAATCATGTCCCAACTCACTACCCAACCTGCCTCACCCCACAGCTTCCATATAAACGGTGTCCCTCAAAACAGTTGATCACTTCACTTACTCGGCTCCACACTGTCCTCCCTACTGCTCCCTTGACATAGACATACACACCCGCATCAATAAAGCTTCATCCGCCTTTGGACGGCTCCGCAGCAGGGTTTTTGAAAACCGCAATCTGAAGGTCAGCACCAAGGTTGCTGTCTACAATGCAGTATGTGTGTCCACTTTGCTCTACGGGGCAGAAACATGGACTCCGTACAGAAGGCACATCTCAAACTTGGAGGCCTTCCATATCCGCTGCCTCCAGAAGATCCTTGGCCTGTCCTGGGTAAATAGAGTCCCTTACACCGAGATCCTGGAGAAAACGAATTCCAGCTGTATGAAAGCAGCTGTGGCCAAAAGACACCTACGGTGGATCGGACACACCATCCGTCTGCCTGAACACCGCCTGCCCCGACAAGTCCTCTACGGTCAATTACACGATGCTAAGCGTGCTGCTGGTGGTCAAAAGAGACGCTACAAGGACAACACCAAGGACCTTCTGAAGCGAGAATGATCTCACAAATAAACGACAGCAACCAGCAAAGGAGATCAGAGAGACATGCCCAGCGGCACCAGAGGACAGCCGGCATTCGACCAACGTCCAGGCTCCCCTGCCTATCTGCGGACGGATGTGCGGCTCACACATCAGCCTCGACAGCCACATCAAGTGGCACCAGCGTCAACTTCGCTGACCCCCCCCCGGAGCAAGCGTCGTCATCGTACACGATGGACAGCTAAGAAGAAGTGTGTGTGTGTGTGTGTGTGTGTGTGTGTGTGTGTGTGCGTGTTTTTTATTCTGTGAAGCACTTTGTGCTGCATTTTTAATGTATGACAAGTGCTATACAAATAAAGTTTGATTGAAATAAAGTTTGATTGAAAGTTTGATTGAACCGCTGGCACCAGAATCTTCCAAAAACTTCACCCTGGACTCCGGTTTCAAAGAATCGCGGTTTTGGGGGCCCAAAAGTGCGGTTGCGTGTGGCCAAACAGCCAAATCCCATAGAATAATACACAGTTTCAGAAGTACACAGGTCCGTGTGGACTGGGCCTAATAATATCAAGAATGTTTTATTTGAACTGGTGCATGTAGATTGCTTTTTTTTAGCCAGGGCAGAACTATTCAACAGTGTAATGGTCAGTACCGTCGATGCCCCGGGGTGTAGCAGTAATGCCGACTGTCGAGCGTTTCCAGTGGGAGAGAGGGAATCGTGGGTGTAGCCCGCTCTGTATGTAGCCACGTCAAACCGACCAATAGAAACTCTTCTCTCATCCATCAGCGTAGGCCCCGCCCATTAAGTGCAGTTGAACTTGCAAGCAAAACTTTTTAACTCGGGACGTCGGTGGCTTAGTGGTAGAGCAGACGCCCCATATACAAGGCTGTTGCCGCAGCAGGCTGGGTTTGACTCCAGCCTGTGGCCCTTTGCTACATGTCACTCTCTCTCTCTCTCTCTCTCCCCCTTTCACACTTAACTGCCCTATGAATTAAAGGCAAAATGGCCCAAATATAATCTTAAAAAAAAAAAACTTTTTAACTCGCAAGCAAAGAGGACTGATTTGCAAGCAAAACTTTTTAACTCGCAAGCAAAGAGGACTCATCTGCAAGCAAAACTTACTCGCAAGCAAAGAGGACTGATCTGCAAGCAAACTTTAACTCACAAGCAAAGAGGACTGATTTGCAAGCAAAACTTTTTAACTCGCAAGCAAAGAGGACTGATCTGCAAGCAAAACTTTAACTCGCAAGCAAAGAGGACTGATTTGCAAGCAAAACATTTTAACTTGCAAGCAAAGAGGACTGATCTACAAGCAAAAGTTTCTAACTCGCAAGCAAAGAGGACTGATTTATAAGAAAAATGATCATACGATTTTACTTGCAAACTTGATTTTTGATTGCAGTTCAAGAAATATGCTCTCAAAAGAGTTTTATATGATTGCAACAAAAAGACACAAAAATATAACCATATATATTGTGATTTGTGATATAGGGCTTTCTAAAAATTGAATTGATCTCAATAGGTGAGTCATTACAAGATAGAGGTGTCACAAAACTGGAGTCACTTGCATTAGAGCTCGGAGATATGGCTGCATATGTAGCCTATTAAAAAGATATTTAAGTCCCAAAATAATTACTTGGCTCATAATTAAGTCTAAAAATGCATTGAGGGAGGTCTAACGTGGAAATGACAATGATTTTATCTGTTTCCAGTATTTTGTGGGATTGTAGATTTTCAATAATACTCTGACTTGAATATCTAATTTTAGATTGTGCATTTATTTCTCATAACTATAAAGGCAGTCCAGTCAGCAAGGGAGTTAGTGGATCTAGCTTTGGCCCAGGAGGCATTCCTTCCCTTGATCAGATCAGAAAGTTCCTCTGTGAAACAAGGGTTGTTCCTCCCAGAAATCCTTGCACGTCCACATAAAGGATTGTAAAAAATATTTCTATGTATACTTAACATCATGGATTATACTTACTGTGACATTTTAATGAGATCAATCATATTGTTATAAAAAGAAATTTTTCATGTTATATTGTTGTTATAACATAGAATGTTTTACGTTTAACATTATAACATATTGTTTTAAACATGTTTGAATAAGGAAACAGTGTGCAGAGAAGGATAAATTGAGAAATGTTGATTAAAACATGATTTGATTGTTCCACTTCATGCTTCGGTTGAGACATGATGAGACTGCACTGTTATTGAGCGCGGTGGATGATACTGTGCCAAGTATGCATACTGTAGGCCTACACCAAAAGGGATTCTAACAATTCCCTTTTAAAATTAGCAGGGGAAGGCATGTGGAAACAGCAGTGTCTAATGGATTGTTGTTGGCAGGGACTGATATGTAAAGTAATAATGTTACTTTTCAAAAATGTAATGAGCCATAAATTACATGTGATAAGCCTAATCCTGGTGCTGTGAGTGGGACTTTTATTAGATCTGAACATTACACTGAATGAATAATCTGTGTTGCATCAGGTGGTCGAAAGGATGGAATTACCTTGCGCAGCACTTTCCCACATGGAGGCCAGCCACAGCCTTGTCCCAGGCCATTAATGAACCAAAGCAGAGAGAACATGGAGACAGTGGAGGACCAGGAGAAAGCTACATTAATGCACCCCACCAAGAAGAGGCCGATGGAGAAGAGCCAGCGGGCACTGATCTTGTCCGACAGCACACCGCTGATGAATTTACTGATGGCATAGGCCATGGTCTGGCTGCTGGTGATCAGACCTGCAGAGAGACCATGAAGGTCAGTATTAAAGTAATGTAAAGATTATATAAAAGGAAACACGAGCTGTAGCTCTGTACATATGCAACTGAAGAATTTGAGAGAGGTTTTCTTTGAAGAAATAAATAATGCATATCCTGAAATGATCTATCTTACTGATGCTCAGAAAGTGCTCTTTCTATGTAGGGAGAAAAGCCAGCGTCCAATAGTAGCTGCAAACTATGTTGAGTAATGCCACACACACTAAGAGAAAGCTCTGTAGTAACTGCATCTATGGGGTAAAAGAATATGGTACAGATGCTGCTGTGTTAGCTTGTGCTAACTGGGTTGGGAGGATTACCTGTGTAACACCAGCAACAAAAAGTTTGCTGATGTGGTACTGCAGGGAGTCAAACCCCGAGCACTCAACCCCCCCTACCCCTACCCACTGAGCTAACCACCACAAACAAACAGTTTACATGACATTAGAGAAAACTGATTTTTTGTGCTAGCCAGAATATAGCAAGAATTTTAAAATACATGTGCACGTTAATCCGACCGAAATCATACTAAATCAAAAAGAGAAAAAAAGAAAAAGTAAAGTATACAGCATGTACGTAATGTACAGAGCTGTAAAGTTGTCCACCATTGTCCCAGTTTGCCGCTAGCTAACTGTAGCTAACTTGTTTGTCGATTGTTTGGTCTGTGACGTAGGTCAACCAGAAAAAGGTCTAATACTAACAAGCTGCAAGGGGGCATATCGGCACCTATCGTAGCTGGACATACTTTTGTCAATAAATAAATACATCTGCCGTGATTGTATACTAGCACAAGGATAGTACTCCAATTAAATGAAATTAAGTTGCCTAGTTGAGCTATAATGTAAATATACTGACTGAGTGCACAATAGCCTCACTGTAGACCTAATGTCCTAATGGCTGACATTGCTACTTACTTACCCAGGTCATCTTTGTCCAGTTCAATCTCATCCATCACAGAGGGCATGACAAAGGAGAAAGTCTTCCTGTTAAAGAAGTACAGCGCGTAGCCAATGAACATGCAGAGGAAGATGGTTGCACGATAGTAGCCATAGCCCGAAGCCCCCATTGTTGCAGTCGACTGAACAAAAACAAAAGACACACAACTTTAGGGGTGATGACGACAAAAAATTATTACGTCCTCAGTTATATGCAGGCTGGACGCTCAGTCTATCCATGAGGCTGCTGCTTGAAATGGCAAGGACAGAGGAAACGTTACACTGACCTGAAAATGAAAGCAAAGTAATAAATACCAGGAGTATTCTAAAACTGTAGATATTTTACACATACTATGGGCGCTTAGTTTTAATAGGTTATAAATGGGCAGATAAATGAGGCGGCCCTGAGAGCTCAATGCACTGCAGATTAAGAAAACACATGCAACTAGACAACACAAGAAAATGAATAAACATTTTTAACAACTTGGCAGCACATGGGAGGATTTAGAAAACATTCGCTAATTTGCTGATACAACAAGGCATTTAGAAAAAGCACTGTAAGAAACTCAACACAATAGACAAATAACAAAACTGTTCCCTTTGAATACTAAAAAGTGATGCACATGGCTGGGATATGCTTGGGGTACAGCCCAAGATTTTTATTTGATATTTTCTCGCTCCTTGATCGTTCCTTGAACTGTAAGTCGTTCTGGTGCACCTTTTTTCGAAAACCATCCCAAAACTCTTCTTCTTCTGCACTGAGGAACATGGAGCAAGGAGGGATCTCTGAGGAGCAAGGATAGACAAGAGCAGCCTTCACGGAAGTCTTTAAACACCCAAAACGCCCTGCAAACATTTAGCCCAATAAAAAAAGTACCTACAGATACTTGTAATGAATAAATCATATGAGATCATTCTGCACCTCGAGACAGGACACAGGACATATTATAGATTCAGAGTCTATTAAACAGAGAGAAAACATTGCTCCTCTGTCAGTGATATCTGTGTGCCTTTATTAATAGTACCTGGGGTTGCAGTGGTATACTGGTTTTAGGGGATAAAG
This sequence comes from Epinephelus cyanopodus, assembly GCA_026686955.1. NCBI lineage: Eukaryota > Metazoa > Chordata > Actinopteri > Perciformes > Serranidae > Epinephelus > Epinephelus cyanopodus. The sequence goes on along the minus strand of CM048924.1, from coordinate 39,434,564 downwards.
TGATATGAAAGTTGACGGCTATCATACTGTGCACATTTACACAACCCTAACACTAGCAGTGCACATGTGACACAAACTCTATTGAAGTTACAGTCTCAACAGCTGTTAAAGACGACTGAAAGCTGATCTAGCTGTGATCTGCTGCCGCCATCATGAGATGATAGCCATCGCTTCACCTGATGCTTTTGAACAAAGGATGTCTCATTTCTCGTAAAATATATTACATATTTCCTCGATTCTTCTATTCTCACATAGTTTCCTTGTGTTTCTCGTAAAGGCTCATTTATGCTCAATGTTAGATACGGAAATGGGGTCTTGTGTCTGTAGCCTTTGCTCATTTTGTCTGTATTTGTGCATGTTGTTTTTGTTTTTTGTTTTTTAAAAAGGTTCATTTATATTCCCTTTACATACAAAAATAGATGACTCTGTAATAACGGAAACATTACTATCCTCATACTTCCATACATCCTTTATGTTGGCAAAGATACAGCCAATAGATGGCACTAGAAGGCAGAGTTAAAAGTTTCACACAACAATAAATGAGGCGACAGTGGAGGAGGTCATAATATTGTACCTCTGTCTGTGAGGCCATTAAATAAATTGCAACATGTGGACTGAGAATCCTTTTCACTATATTCCTTTCCACCATTATTTAAATTTCTACATCATCTCCTACAGTCATATCACACTTGAACTAGGCTACACTGCCTCCATGATCTCAAGTGGTTCTGCTCAGTTTTGTCTATACCTGTAAACTTTAAGAAAGTGATTTGATTTGATTTATTTATTTCGAACATTTAAAAAAAAAAATATCTTGTAGAAAAAAACAACAACAACTGACAAAGCAGACAAAACAATTAATAATGAACAAACTCACAATGATAAACATTAAGTAATATTTCCTGTCCAAAAAGGAGTAGGAAGAAGCAACATGCTTGTCTAGTCCTACCCCTACTCTCACACTATACTAATCTATCACTAATCAAACTGTTACATACATACCCGCTCCTTTGCATTTATAACCCCACATTTACATCACTTCACTTCTTTATACTTGATAGGCAATATTACCCCATATATAATACAAACACAAGAATACAAGATGATAAAAAACAAAACAGAAAACAACAACATTATCACTCTGAGTGTGTTTTACCCTCCCTCTAATCATTTTTGTACCTTACCAAAATACTGTCTTTGTACCTCATTTTAAACTGTCTGATATCTTTACTTTGTTTGATTTCTTCACCCAGTGCATTCCACAAAATTACCCCACAAATTGATATGCACATACTTCTCAGAGTGGTGCTAAAATGACCTTGTTTCAAATTTAATTTTCCTCTTAAGTTATTTAAGTTAGTTAGAGCAACTTAAGTCTGTCTAATACATATGATAGTTCTATATAATAGTTTCATCTCTTAAAAGAATTAAGAAAAACAAATCACTAAGCATCTTCTCCACTAAATCACAACTAAAATGAGATGCATAGCTCTCTTCTTCCGATTTCATCTTTAAGAACAGAGAAAATAAGTAAATAAATACAATAAAGCAATACAGTAGATTCTACACTATTCCTTGTGTGAACAAATTTGTTGTATTACTTTCTGAAATCTGAAAACTCGGTAATGAATTCCATGACACCACTGCTCTGTCACTGACTGTTCGTTGTTTCAAACTAGTTCTACACTGAGGCAACAGAAAACGACCCTTTATTTGTGCACTGTTATGTCGTGATAACGACTTATTATTTCGTTATCTCGATATAACAAAGATTGTTTTCTCATGATAACAAATTAATTATTTCGTTATCTCAATATAACAAAGATTGTTTTCTCATGATAACAAATTAATTATTTCGTTATCTCGATATAACAAAGGTAGTTTTCTTGTGATAACGAATTAATTATCTTGTTATCTCGATATAACAAAGATTGTTTTTCCGTGACAATTGTCAAGTCTGATGATTGTGCACTGGTTAATGTGATCGTCTTGATTTCAGGTAATTTATTTATTTACAGGTCATACATCTGGCTACATCTTTCCCACATCAAATATCCGTGATCACTTACACCCCCAGCATGCGTGAAAGCGCACACAATTCCGTGTCCTCTCACCGCAGATGCTGTGATTTGATGGCCCGGTACTCATTGTAGCCCACTCTTATAAGACCCAATAATAATAATATTAATAAGCTACTGTGGACCTATATGCCATGCCTTTTAATAAAATTACCAGAGGAGTTGAAAAGCAGGTAAAGTCAGCTTGAATTACTCGTGTGCGTCCCCAGTGAAAATCGCTGACATACATGGGAAATACGGCTTCTACAGGCTCGCCATAGCTCACTGTCAGAACTCAGGGACCAGAATTCGAGATGGCGGACTGTCGGAATGGTGATATTTCGGTGTGGCAGCCTGTAACCATTGGTTAAATGGCCCGTTCGGTTGGTATTCGGATAACTGGGGCTTTACTGGTATAATGCAATAGCACCACCCAGCGGTGAAACCCGTGTACCACGTGTGCACGAAAAAAATGACCCACACTTCACATTTAGAGATTTTTGGACACAAACTCACCTCTACCTTATACAGCATTTTTGCACTAAAAACATACTGAACAAGAACTGTAACCAAATAACGGCCTGGTGCAGATCGGTGCAAGAAAAAAACACCTTGAGTAAATAGCCCCTGGTTCTTTTAAATGCCTGGGGTCAAAATCGAGTTGTGAAATAAACGCCTGGGCTACTATTTGAAATTCAGGGTTAGGGTTACTTTACCTGATTTTCAACAAACTCCTCTGGTAATTTTAATAAAAGGCATGGCATACAGGTCCACAGTAGCTTATTATTAATATTATTATTATCATTATTATTATTATTATTATTGTTGGGTCTTATAAGGAGTGGGCTACAACGAGTACCGGGCCATCAAATCACAGTATCCGCGGTGAGAGGACACAGAATTGTATGCGGATGTAGGTGATCACGGATATTTAATGTGGGAAAGATGTAGCCAGATATATTCCCTGTTTTAGATACATGGTTGTCTGTCCGTCCGTCCATCCGTAGCACGAGTCATGTGCGCCACTTCACCACCGACCCGTCCATAAAAGCGCAAACAGGGACCGCCTTGAGGCAATGAATGAGGAAATAGTCGGGTCAAACCCCCGGCGGCTATTAGGTGCCCGGCGACTATTTGCCACTGGGCAGCTATTTGGAAATATACCGTATGTGTCAATAATCATATGTATATAATAACAGTAGAAGTGTGGCTAATGATAACAGCAGGAGCAGGAGGCATCCAGCAGGACCACAGCAGCTGTTGTAGGCTGAAATCAAGACGATCACATTAACCAGTGCGCAAATCATCAGACTTGACAATTGTCACGAGAAAACAATCTTTATTATGTCGAGATAACAAAATAATAAGTTGTTATCACGACATAACAGTGCACACGCACACACAAAAAAAAATACATGGCCGTTCTCATCTTCCGTAGTTTTGAGCTACCTGTAACCTTTTTGAATTACTTTCTTTTGTATTGGACCAGATCACTGAATAATAATCTATCTGTGATAACACTAATGCTTGCACTAATGGTTTAGTCAAATATCTAGGCATATATTTCCTACAGTGTTTTATCACAGCCATTCCTCTTCCCATTTTTACCAATATTTGATCGATTTGGCTGTTCCAAGACATTTGACTATCAACAGTGATCCATAATAATTTTGCTTCTGTTACTTGTTCAATATCTGTGTCTCCGCAAAATTGGTGGATCTTTTAAAGGGCAAGTGTGTAAAATGGGTTGAAAACAGTGACATCAGTGGTTAAATTCTAGATTGCAGGGCTCATTCGCTCACCCCTCCCGTCGGGTAAATGACGGCGGCCTCGTAGGGACAAAAAGCCTTGCGCACAAGTTTTTCAGGAGTAGGTCTATCTAGCCACGAGTTGTATGTTTATTTAGAAATCTAAGCCATGTTACGATATTGTAATGAATCCCTCACGAGCAGGAGACCAGAGGAGCGTTCGGGAAAAAGGCCTGTTTATTTGAGCGCTCCAGAAACTCTGGTAACACTCCTCTCTGTCCCAAACTCTGACTCTTAGCATAACAGACACACTTCATAACTTTACACACATACTCGTTTACAATACCGAGTGGGGACCCCCCTCCCCTCTCTGCTCCGCCAATCTCCAGCCCGCACTGACTGTTGGCGTAGCTTGTAAACAGAGCTCAGCTGTTTATTTAGCCTAGCGATATCCCCGGACTGCAGCAGCTGCAATGGACAACTTTGAACGCGATTTTGAAGAGTTTCTTGTGGTGGACACAGACCCAGAGCCATACCTGTTTGAGCCAGAGCATACAGATGAGGAACTCCATGTGTTTGATGCTGAGCGGGCGAGAAGAGAGGCTGAATGCGCAGAATGGGATTCAGTGCTACTGCTGCCATTGTTGGGGATATATATCACCAGGAGGAAAAGCGCCGCAGAGAGTGTATCACAAGGAGTGAAGTTACGTCTTCTTTTCCTCGCAGATGATGGTTTGGGTTCATTCCCTCCTGTTGCGTGGTAAGTGTGGTCCATTCGCATACTTCATAACTAAAAAAACTTTTCACTACTGTCTATCGACAAACTACTAACACTCTCTGCTGTTTCCTCCTCCTTCTTCCTTCCTTCCGCTGTCTTTGTTGGTTTATTTATACACGCGAAACGCGTCCTCTGGCTGGCTGGATTGTCCGTTCGGTCTGCCGTACATACATGGCAGCACAAGATGGCAACCTCTCTAAAGCAAGGCCCTTGCTATACATATATATATATATAAAAGCATAACTATAAGGCTACGAAAACCAAACAAATTTTATTTTATAGCAATTATACACTTGTATAAACATATTAATGGGTAGAAGATTCAGATTCAGATTCAGATTGACAATAAACCATGCCAAATATTACACACTGGCCCTTTAATGACCGTTTTAAACCAAATACCATACATTTTGTCTTTTCAATATTAAGAACTAACTTATTTACTGTAATCCATTCTTCTACTAGCTTTAATTCTTCATTTAAAACCTTACCAAGTTCTCCAGATGTATGTGCTGATGTATTTAATGTCATCTGCATACATTGCAACGGTGGCATAATTCAAAATTAAAGGTAAATCATTTGTAAAAATGGAAGACAAAAGCAGTCCTAAACAACTCCCTTGGGGCACTCCACAGCTCACTGCTCTTACCTCAGAATAACTACCATTAAAATGAACAGTATATTTCTTTCTTTTCACATGCTTCAAAACCATAACAGTTTAGGTTATTCAATAACAACTTACGATCAAGTATATCAAATGCTGCACTCAAATCCAACAATACAGCACCAACAACTTTTTTTCTCATCCATTTTCTCCATTACTTTACTTAAAGTGGGTAGTATGCTTATTAGTTGACTATTTTTTCCTGAAAAATGTTCCTTACTATTCATGGCTAGTAGAACAATTTTAGTAATTTTCCATTCAAAAGGACAAACACAATTTTCTAAACTTAAATTAATGATATAAGAAATAGGCAGAGCAATCAGTTCTGCTACAGGTTTCAGTAACTTGACATCAAGGTGATCAACACCTGAAGGTTTTTCTTTACTTACTCATAATATTTTTTCTATTGTATCAGTACTAACTTTTACAAATTTAAACTTGCATGATTTATTATTCATTATTCTGTTTTTTTATTAACCTCCTTGAAAGCCCATCCTCTATATTTCTGAGATCCACATTATCACGTAAATCTTTAATTTTCTTACCGAAATAGCAACTCAAATAATTTGCAATGTCCATAGGTTTAGTAAGAAATTTTCCATCTGCTTCCAAAAAAGATGTTGGCTTAACTTTTCTTCCCATTTATTCCCTCTTCCCATTCATTCCATACTTTTCTACTTTCTAATTTAGCATCTTTGATTCTGTGTTGACTTGACAGTAAATTCTTTTTATTTCTTTTTGTTCAATTTTGTTACACAATTCCTCAATTTACGATATTTACACCACTGTGATGCATCACCTGATTTGATTGCTTCTGCCTTGGCTTGGTTTCTTTGCATCATATATTCTTTAAGTTTATGATCCAGCCATGGAGCCATAACACTTCTCACAGTTTGCTTTCTTACAGGAGTATGTTTGTCAAGAACTGGTATTAACAAGTTAGTAAAAACATCCAAAGCCAAATCAGGAACTTTCTCCTGCAAAACTGCTGACCAGTCAATATTGCTTACTTCACTACAGTAATTATTTCCATTAAAGTATTTAAAAGTTCTCTTTAAAGGGCCAGTGTGTAAAATGGGTTGAAAACTGTTGAAAGCAGTGACATCAGTGGTCAAATTATAGATTACGGGGCTCACTCGCTCACCCATCCCGTCGGGTAAATGACGGTGGCCTCGTAGGGACAAAAAGCGCAGACACGAGTTTTTCAGGAGTAGGTATCTAGCGACGAGGTGAGTGTTTATTTAGAAATCTAAACCATGTTATGATATTGTAATGAATCCCTCACGAGCAGGAGACCAGAGTAGCGTTCGGGAAAAAGCCCAGTTTATTTGATATAAAAACTCCGGTAACACTCCAGGGGGTAAAAGACTCCGTCCCAAACTCTGACTCTTCTAGCGTAACACACACACTTAATACACACATACTCGTTTACAGTACCTAGCGGGTACCCCCTCCCCTCACTGCTCCACCAATCTCCAGCCCGCACACTGACTGACAGCGTAGCCTGTAAACAGAGCTCAGCTGTTTATTTAGCCTAGCAATATCTGTGGACTATAGTAGCTGCAATGGACAACTTTGAATGCGATTTTGAAGAGTTTCTTGTAGCGGACACAGACCCAGAGCCATATCTGTTTGAGCCGGAGCTGATGAGGAACTCCATATGTTGGATGCTGATTTTGCTGCACAGAATGGGATTCAGTGCTACCATTGTTGGGGAGATATATCATCAGGAGGAAAAGCGCCGCAGAGAGTGCATCACAAGGAGTGAAGTTGCGTCTTCTTTTCCTCGCAGATGATGGTTCAGGTTCATTCTCTCCTGTTGCGTGGTAAGGGTGGTCCATTCGCAAACTTTTTATCTAAAAAAAACTTTTCACTACTCTCTGTCGAGGAACTACTAATACTCTCTGCTGTTTCCTCCTCCCTCTTCCTTTCTTCCACTGTCTTCGTTGGTTTATTTATACACGCGAAACGCATTCTCTGGCTGGCTGGATTGTCCGCTCGGTCTGCTGTACATACATGACGGCGCAAGATGGCCACCTCTATAAATATATATATATATATATATATATACATATATGGCAGGATAGCGCTACACTCCCCGCTGTGAGGGGCAGTGTGGCAGATAATTAGTAAGGATCACCTATAAATAGACCCGGTCGGACCCTTCCTCTTCCTTTACGCTTCCTCTTCCTCCTTCACGGAGCCGACAGCCATGTGTGGTCGCGTCTCACTGGTTCGCAGATCAGGTCTCAAAACAAAGGTATGCGTGCTCTGTTCTCCTCGATTTATACAGTGTTACGGGCCCTGTGTCTACTTTGGTTTTGCTCCGTCTAGCAGTGTGGTGTTACCGGGAGCTGAGCTATCTCCCTTGGGCCTGTGTGCGCACGGTGCGCCTTCTGTGGGTAAGACGCGTAGTTGTCTGCCTTTTATATTAAGCTGCCGATGGTCTGAGGTGTATTGATTATTATTCTCTCCCCGTCATCGCTGGTGGAGTCTGGGCTGCGGGCTTCCTCCTCCTGCCGCTGTATGACACCACGATCCTGCTCTCTGGTAGGAAATGTTTATTTGTAGCTTTTGTTATTTTTTGTAATGTTTTATACCCAACTTCTAATTAGGTTAATTTGTTTATTTTGCAGTGCGCGGCCGTCATTTGCCGCTGTAAGCCTCGCTGCTGTTTTGGTTCTTCCCTTCTTTGTATTTATTCCTTTGGTTTGGCTCTTTTGGGACTCCAATCACCTTAATTCGGCGCTCCGATTCGGCTCATATCTGACTCTATCTGTTTCCATTAACGGCGGCCAAAGCCATGGCAGTATAGCCTGAACAACAGTTGCCAACGTGAGCCAGGAGAGGGTGTCCCGACCCTCTCATAGACGCGGAGCCGTCCCCTCTGGAGACTGGTTTTAATTAGAGTGGCAGACACTTAATTAACTACCTGAGTTTATTCCTATTTCATTTGTTATTCCTTTCTTTGAATTATTATTGATTGAATTTCTAGGTTACATCTGATTTAATGTTTGGAAACCTTTTGCTTCTTATTTTGATAAATTGTGATAAATAGTTTCTTTTGAGTTTGGGGTGGTTGATATTTGGTTATGGTGTGTGTGAGGGTTGACTTGATTTCATGTTTTTAATGGTGTTCTTTTCCTTTGACAGGTGCTGAGGGCCCAGAGCGGCAGCGGTTCCTCTGGTGGTGGTTCCTTGTTCATGTTTTTCTGGTTTGCTGTGTCACGGATGCAGTGTCGTTTTTTTGGATCCCTCCCCTTTTTCGTTACCGCTGTCGTGGTAAGCCCCAGCCCTGTCCCATTTTCCGTTTGGTAACTCTTCATATCACTCCTTATGATTAGACTTATTATTATTATTTAGTATGTTACTCATTTTAAAATTGTTTAATAAAGGTATTTTTATAATTGGAAATCACGCTCTTGTCCTGTGGAATCTTTCGGACTGTGTGCCTTTGTTTTGAATTGGAGATTGGTAATTTTTAAATCCTGTTTGTATCCTATGGAAGCCCATTTCCGCCACTTGATGGTTGCTTATTTGGGCTTGTTCCCATCTCCATAATAAGTTGTCAAGCAGATATTTTTGATGTTATTTAAACGTAGGATAGTTTGTCTTGCCTGTTCCCTCTGTTGTAAACTGTGTAGGCTACCGTGGGTAGTTTTGCAAAACTGCGTACAGTTTACCAATCTGTCCACATGGATGTAAATATTATTGCCAATCTGTACCCACAGTTTAAAATCCATCCCCACGGATTGTAAAACCATGCACACAGTTTATTTAATTTTCTCTCCCCGGAACCTGGGGGGCTCCGGAGAAAAAGTCGCTTGTTTTGGGCTTGTTTTCACAGGCCTGGTTGCTTATTTGTCTCGCGAGATCTGGCAACACTGCACATGCCAGGAACTCACAAGCTAGCCCTTTGTATTTACATTGATATGCAGCTGTGTAACTTCGTCCAGTTCGGCTGATGAAACGTTGGCAAACCTGGATGTTGGCACCGCCGGATTCAGCTTCCACTCTCCCTCATCCTCATCAGTATCTCAACAGATGATCATTGATAATTCCTGACCATGTTCACTTAATTTTTGCTCCTTCCAGTTTGTCGAGGTCGGCTGATGTTACACAAACACACCTGGAGGTCTGCACAGAAGAGTCCTGGCTTTCCTTTTTCTCGTCCTCTCCTGACGACCACTCATAATTTGAGTGGTCGTCAATGGCATTGTCTGCAACTTTTCCACACCGCTCGCCTTGCCACATCTGGCGTTGTCGGCAGGATCCACAATTAAAAAGGACAGAGACGTGATTTCCATTTTTTATATTTTGTAGTGTTTGTGCTCAACTGTTGAGCTAGGTCTTGTGATAGAGCCAAAACAGCACTAACGCAACAGTCATTTCTCATACCCAAAATCATTATCTTTTTCTTTCCTATCGGAGGTTTAGGTGTGGTAGTTTTTGTTGTCGGTATGGAGGAGGAAGTGCAGCAGCTTAAGGAGCTTGTGTTACAGCTTAAGGCAGACACGAGCGGCTGCTCTAGGAGCGTGCTGCGTCTCATTCGGCCCCCGGTGGGGCAGTGTCAGTGTCCTCTGGTACAGCTAGTGGTGCTCCTCCTGTTGTGACGGAGCAGCTGGTGGTTATTCCCAGGGACCGCAGATGTCCCGTGTTTAACGGTAGGTCAGGTATCGGTGTAGCTGAGTGGATTGAGGAGATACAGGCATGCATGCGAGTCCGCCACCTCTCTGTTGCTGATCAGGCCCAGCTCGTATTTTTTCTATCTTGCAAGAACTGTACAGCCATTCTCTGTCCTATGTCACTCTGCAGCAGGCTTTCTTTGTGAGGCAGCAACAGGAAGGTGAGACACTGCAGGAGATTTCATTAAAGCCTTAGCTTTAATGCAGAGCATCAAGCAGTGTGCTCCTGATGGGATGCCAAATTCTGAAGTTCTGTTGCACGATCAGTTCGTAGAGCATGTCCTTGACCAGAGTCCAGAGTCGTCCCGGCGGTTGTTCGCCAGGGGCGTGGTTTAGCTGAACTGATGGACCTCTTAAAGAGTCAACAAGAGCAGCTTAACCATCTTACCTGCACTGTAGCTTCCTTGCAGGCCCCCCGACCCCAAAGTCGGACGTTACACAATTCTGTCATATGTCGCAGGTGTCAGCAGCCTGGGCACTTTGCCCATGAGTGTGGTGGTGAGCGTGTTCCATCTCGTGCTTGTGCTCACTCTGTCACTGGGCTAACTTCTAACCCTTCTAGGCCTGCTTTGTCCACTCAGCAACCGGAAAACCGAAGCCCGCTGAGCTTTTGAGCCACAGCTCGGTGGGGGCTCCTCCAGGCTCTGTAGAAAGTAAACTGTCTGGTTTAATGTCCTCTTGTCCAAATGTAAATGTTTTGATGGGCATTGTCTCTGTGTCATATTTGGTGGATACTGGGTCCATGGTTTCCACCATCATGGAAAGTTTTTTTCAGGAGCATTTTGCACCTTGGGAACATGATTGCCTGCAGTCCTGTAATTGGTTGCGGCTCCGGGCAGCTAATGGCCTAGCCATTCCATATGTTGGCTATTTAGAGCTTGATGTGACCCTTTGTGACAAGGTAATGTCCCGTTGTGGGATCTTGGTTGTTAAGGACCCCCCTGGAGCTGTGACCTCAGTCCCTGGAGTCTTGGGGATGACCGTCATTAGACGTTGTTATCAAGATCTTTTTGGGGCCTATGGCCGGTCTCTGTTCGATGCACCTCTGTGTTACAGGCCCCTGGCCCAGTCATTGAGGCCCTTCAGAAATGTCACCAGGCTGCAGCCCAGGTTCCCAAAAACCCTGCTGGTTCAGTTAGGGTGCAAGGTAAGCGGGCCCTTCGCATTCCTGGTGGGGTAATGAAGATAGTGGCCAGCGCTTGGTCATCACATTTTTCCGGTCAGGCTGTGCTGTTTGAGCCCCCTGACGCTGGTCTGCCAAATGGGTTGCTGGTGTCTCCCTGTTTGGTTCGTGTTGTCCAGGGTAAGGCTTATATTCCGGTGGTCAAAGTGGGGACAACTGATATTCTTTTGTACCCACGGACCTGTCTGGGTGCTCTCAGTAGCGCCCAAGTTGTTAGTTTACCCACAGGGGTAACTGAGGTGAGGCCGACTACAGCTACCGCCTCTTCCCAAGTAGCTTCTAGCTCAACCTCAGGGATTGCCCCACAAGTAGACCTGTCCATGTTGACAGAGGAAGAGCAGGTGGAGGTGAGGTCCTTGTTACAGGAATACAGTTCGGTCTTTGCAACCAATGATGGATACTTGGGCTGTACCAACCTCATCTCCCATGACATTCCGCTCCTGGATGATGTCCCTGTGAGGCAGAGATACCGCCGTATCCCCCCCTCTGAGTACAAAGCTGTGAAAGCTCACATCAACCAGCTTCTTGAAGCACAGGTCATTAAGGAGAGCAGTAGCCCTTATGCCTCACCCATCGTTTTGGTCCGTAAGAAGGACGGCAGTTTGCGCTTGTGCATAGATTACCGTCTTCTTAATAGTAAGACCAGGAGGGACGCTTTCCCTTTGCCTCGCATTGAGGAAAGCATAGATGCACTCAGTGGTGCCCGCTGGTTCTCAACCATTGATCTTGCCAGCCAGGTGCCAGTGTCGGAGCCAGATCGGCCCAAGACCGCTTTTTGTACTCCATTCGGACTTTTCGAGTTCAATCGGATGCCTTTTGGACTGTGTAACGCCCCAAGTACTTTCCAGTGGCTGATGCAGAGAATGTTTGGAGATCAGCAAGGTCAGTCTCTCCTCCTGTACCTTGATGATATTGTCATCTTCTCCTCCTCTGTGTCCCAACATCTGCAGCGGCTGAAAGTTGTGCTCAGTCGCCATCAAAAGGAAGGCTTGAAGGCCAAACTTGAGAAGTGCACCTTCTTCCAGAAGGAAGTTAAGTACTTGGGCCATGTTATTTCCAGTGAGGGTGTCTCCACAGACCCCGAAAAGACTGAGGCTGTGTCCAAATGGAAACGGCCCCGTTATGTTTCCGAGCTGCGCTCCTTTTTGGGTTTCGCCAGCTACTACTGGCGTTTTGTGGAGGGCTTTGCCCAATTGGCCAGTTCTCTGCAAAGTTAGTGGCTGAGCTCACCAGCAAAATGTCCAGAAAAGGGTCTGAGCAGGCTCTTAGTGCTTCCTGGACGTCCCAGTGTGAGGCCGGTTTTGAGGCCTTGAAGTCAAGGTTAGTGTCAGCCCCGGTTCTGACTTATGCCAACTTTTCTCGTCCTTTCATTTTGGAGGTTGACGCTAGTCACAGTGGCCTTGGGGCAGTGCTCTCCCAAGAGACCGTCAGAGGCGTTCAGCCTGTAGCTTATGCCAGCCGAGGCCTCAGGCCCACTGAGCGCAACATGGATAATTACAGCTCCATGAAATTAGAATTTTTGGCGTTGAAGTGGGCCATGACCGAAAAGGTCCGGGAATATCTGTTGGGCCATAAGTGTCTGGTTTTCACTGATAACAACCCGCTGAGTTACCTGCAGTCTGCCAAGCTTGGAGCCACTGAGCATCGCTGGGCTGCTCAGTTGGCTGCATTTGATTTTGATGTCAAGTATCGTTCAGGTTGCAGTAATCGCAACGCTGACGCACTTTCTCGGCAGTATTTGTCTGGTTCTGGCTTGGCAGAGGGTGTTGTGCCAGGCACTTCAATCCCCAATGCCCTCCAGCTTGCAGCGCGTCCAGACCCGTGAGTTGTGGCAACCCAGGGTGTTGTATCTGCTTTTCCATCTCACTCCTCCACTGATATCCGTGCCTTGCAGGAGACAGATCCCCTTGTAAGTGAAGTTCTGGTGTTTTGGCGGAGACAGGCTAAGCCAACTCTTGCCAAGAGACTGCAGGTTTCAAAGCCACCAATGGCTTTGTTGCGTCAGTGGGACCACTTGGTCGAAAGAGAGGGTGTGCTCCACCAGCCTCATGGTGGGAGTGAATCCTTCAAGCTGATTTTGCCTGCTGTCCTGAAGCACGAGACCTTAAATCGGTTGCATCAGGAGCACGGCCACCAGGGCATTGATCGTAGGGCTGCTCAATTATTCGAATTTTAATCGTGATTACGATTTTGGCTCCAGACGATCTCAAAATTCATATAATCGAGGAAAAACGATTATTTGGTGTTTCCGTTCTGAGACGCGCATGCGCAACTCAACCGCTACGCACTAGGGCTGGGACGACGATGTCGACGCAAAAAATATGTCGACGCAAAAACTGTACGTCGATGCGTCGTCACTCAGAATCAAAAAATGGCGGCGGCCGTGGCACTGAGTAGCAGCGAGTCGGGGGAGAAGAAAAGATCTCGTAATAGGATGTCAAAAGTATGGGAGTACTTTACACCCAAAGGTAACGATTCGGTGGTCTGTGACCTGTGCAAAATAGAGATGGCATACCATAAAAGCACTACCGCGATGCACCAGCACCTTAAGAGGAGGCACCCGGGAGCTGCTTGTGTGGAGGAGAAGACACCGTTTTCAACTTTTTTTTCTTTCCTTGTTTGCAATGATTAACCCCGTCATTCATCCAAACCGTACCACGTAACCTGTGCTCCAGCCTCGCACACACAGAACATGTGCCCACTTAAACACACACACACACACACACACACACACACACACACACACACACAGCTGCTGTTATTTTTTATTTATTTTATGTTTATATTTTGATTCAGATTGTGTTTTTTGCACAACAGTTTTATTTATTGAAAGAAAATTTTATTTATTTTATTATTCTTTGTAAAGTCCTGGGAGCTCCAGTAACTACTAAAAGTTAAACTACTGTTCACTTAACTGTAATAGGCCTAATACTTGAATTTATTTGTTATTTATTTCACAGATTTAAATGATTAGGCTAAGTTGCTGCTGTCACACATTGTGTTGTTTTGTAAATTGCAGCTGTCACCGCTATTATTTATTTTATGTTGATAAGATTTTGGTTCAGATTGTGTTTTTTGCAGTTTTATTTATTGAAAGAAAGTTTTATTTTATCATGTTTTTATTATAGGATTCCATTGCACTACAACTGTGTGCACTTTATTGTTGTATTGTTCAATACAATTCATTTTTGAACTTAATAAAAATATATTGGAAAGAAGAAATTTGTGTTTTATTCATGGAGATAAATTAGCATTAATTGCTATATAGGTCAAATTATGGGGAGATAATCGATAATCGAATCGAAATCGAATCGAATCGGATTTAAAAATGAATCGTTAGATTAATTGATGCATCAAAAAACTATTTTCTAGATTAATCGATTACAAAAATAATCGTTTAACCCAGCCCTAATACGCACCCGCCCCCGCGTGTGTGGAGAGTGGAGATCCAGGCCGGCAATTTAAGAGGGTGAGACTGAGCAGACATGCCCGATCGGGCAAGCAGCACAGACTTATTTATTTTTATTATTTCTAATCACAGGGCAGGAATTATACCACGGCCAAACGGCCAGTGCCGTGGAGTCCCTGGTGTGTTACCGTATGCCCCTCCTACCCAACTTTTCCACACCGCTCGCCTTGCCACATACATATATATACATATACATATCAGGGTTAATTAGTGGAATTCCTTGCTTTATCAATGGGGTTGGGACCATCAGTTGTGTTGCGCAGAAGTCAGGTGAATACACAGCCGACAGCCCTATTGGACAACTGTTAAAATTCATATTATGGCAAGAACCAATCAGCTAACTAAAGAAAAACCAGTGGCCATCATTACTTTAAGAAATGAAGGTCAGTCAGTCCGGAAAATTGCAAAAACTTTAAATGTGTCCCCAAGTGGAGTCGCAAAAACCGATGAGGACCGACCCAGGAAAGGAAGACCAAGAGTCACCTCTGCTTCTGAGGATAAGTTCATCCGAGTCACCAGCCTCAGAAATCGCAAGTTAACAGCAGCTCAGATCAGAGACCAGATGAATGCCACACAGAGTTCTAGCAGCAGACCCATCTCTAGAACAACTGTTAAGAGGAGACTGCGCGAATCAGGCCTTCATGGTCAAATAGCTGCTAGGAAACCACTGCTAAGGAGAGGCAACAAGCAGAAGAGATTTGTTTGGGCCAAGAAACACAAGGAATGGACATTAGACCAGTGGAAATCTGTGCTTTGGTCTGATGAGTCCAAATTTGAGATCTTTGGTTCCAACCGCCGTGTCTTTGTGAGACGCAGAAAAGGTGAACGGATGGATTCCACATGCCTGGTTGCCACTGTGAAGCATGGAGGAGGTGTGATGGTGTGGGGGTGTTTTGCTGGTGACACTGTTGGGGATTTATTCAAAATTGAAGGCACACTGAACCAGCATGGCTACCACAGCATCCTGCAGCAACATGCCATCCCATCCGGTTTGCGTTTAGTTGGACGATCATTTATTTTTCAACAGGACAATGACCCCAAACACACCTCCAGGCTGTGTAAGGGCTATTTGACCAAGAAGGGGAGTGATGGAGTGCTGCGGTAGATGACCTGGCCTCCACAGTCACCGGGCCTGAACCCAATCGAGATGGTTTGGGGTGAGCTGGACCGCAGAGTGAAGGCAAAGGGGCCAACAAGTGCTAAACACCTCTGGGAACTCCTTCAGGACTGTTGGAAAACCATTTCAGGTGACTACCTCTTGAAGCTCATCGAGAGAATGCCAAGAGTGTGCAAAGCAGTAATCAGAGCAAAGGGTGGCTATTTTGAAGAAACTAGAATATAAAACATGTTTTCAGTTATTTCACCTTTTTTTGTTAAGTACATAACTCCACGTGTTCATTCATAGTTTTGATGCCTTCAGTGAGAATCTACAATGTAAATAGTCATGAAAATAAAGAAAACGCATTGAATGAGAAGGTGTGTCCAAACTTTTGGCCTGTACTGTATATAGATATATACATAAATGTTAGGGCTGCACGGTACATGCAGTAGACGGTAGAAATGATATAAATTTGGCCCATGGACGTCCTATCGTCGATGACGTCATCGCACCTGCCTCAGTGTGAAAATGAAAGAGACAGCGGAGCAAGAGGAACTCGGTTAAAAAAACGGTGTTACGTCCGTGGTTTGGACTTGGTTTGGCTTTAAACGGTCGGATAGTGAGCAGAAAAACATAATTTGCAAGAAGTGTCGAGTGACAGTGACAGCAAATAAAGGTAAAACGAGCAATTTATTCAAGACAAAGCATGTGCTCGAGGGCTGGGTGGTATTCACGGTGATGGTAACTTACCGCAGTAAACAAGAGCTGCTGCTTTTGTGATTAACGTTACCTACATACCGCAGTACTCGGCGGTATAATGGGGCCCAGCGGCCGGCCGGCCACACGCACCTTCCTCGCTACGTGATGGAGGTGGCCTGGCCAACCGCACCAGACCCAGGCCCGTGGGAGATGGGGGCCCGGGAGCCGCCGGCCCTCGTCTTCCCTTTAACATTTATACATACTGTATAACTTTTTATACACAATAATAGACAGATTAGCAACTGTTTCACTTCTGACAGTAAATAGTTTCTATCCTAAACTTGTATGGCTTTTTAAATTGTTTTATTTAAGGTGTAAAAAAAAGAGAGAAGATGATACGGCGATATCATACCATCACCACATCCCCCCAAAATAATACCGTGATAATGATTTAAGGCCATACTGCCCAGCCGTACTTCCATTATAAGCTTTACACCGCAACATTTATACCGCGATATATACCGTTACCGTGAAGGGATTCAGTTTATACCGTGATATGAATTTTGGGTCATATCGCCCAGCCCTACTTCCAGATATTTCACAGTCAAGAGCAGCAGGACCCACTCAATCCCGCTTTAAGAGTTATCCAAAAACTATGCAAGGGGAGAAGAGGAGGTTGTTCAATCCATCATGCAATGAAACGTTTTCATGGCTTGAATTCTCACAAATGAAAGACTCATCTTACTGCTATGCATGCTGACACCTGTCTCTCTGCCTAGCGGGTCAGAATCTGTTTTCACCTCAGAATCCAGCTTTTCACACTGGAAAAAGGCAATGTTTAAAGATGCTAGCTTCAAGTTGCACGAGAAATCTGATTCTCACATTACTGCCATGTAGTGTTGCATGATTAATCCAATCGCGATCTCAATCGCGATGTCAGGCTGTGCGATTACATAACCGAATAAAAGGATGCAATTTGCGATTTAATGTAAATAAATGTTAACGTGTGTGCCTGTGAACATGACTACCTCTCCTGTAGTGTGTGGAGTTTCTTGACATTACGCCCACAAGCTATCCTGGTGTGTGCAGCACATATGGTCAGATGACCACCCAGCATGCAGCAGTGACCAACATAGACGCTGAATTAGAGCATGAGCACGACCATGAACAGGCTAGTTGGTGGCGAAGAAAACACATCTATTATATGGCGATACTTTGGATTCAGGTATGGTGATGTTTAACAGAAAGACGTGCTGCGTAAAAGTTTAAAAGTTAAAGTTGCCACGTCCCACGGCAACACGACCAATCTATATCAACACTTGAGACAGCACAGGGAAAAGTACTAAGGATGCATGCGAGAGAAAGCAGAGCCATGTAATGTTAAAGACAAAGGGACAACTGAAAGCCGCCAGAGCCTCATAAAATAACATTCAAGTACAGTTCCGCAAACATTTCTCAGTGTTACGGGAATATCACGGACTCCATAACAAACTATATAATAACACATTAAAAACTGAGCAAAATTTTGCTTGGTATCGGCCCACTTGACATGCTGCTGTGTTGTGAAATGGCCTGTTCACATGCTGGAATTTGTCATTTACGTGACAATGCCTGAACGCAACACAGGCCTCAGTGCCATGCTGCCCTGCTGTGCAAGCAGCCTGTTTGACTGTGCGCAGTCTGTTGATGGTCATTTACACACTGTCCATAACAATAACTATGTCAGGTCAGGTCAGTGCCCCCCTGATATAATGTAGGGGAAACACTGAATCAAGCAAGAAGACTCATGATACCATTCATGTAATCACAAAAGCGATATTGTCCACTCAAATCGCAATCGCACATTTTTATCAAATCGTGCTGCACTACTGCCATGTTAACTTGGAGTGAACACAAGAGGGCTGCACTTACAGATGCTTCTGTAACAAAGAGTACAAAAAGAAGGTTGAAGAGAATCGCAGTTACATTTGAACTTTTGCAGTTGCAGATGTACTGCTTTTGACAGCCACACAAAAAATGGCACAAAAGGCCCATTTCCACCGCAGGAACTTCAGGGTAATTTTACAGGGCCGGGGCCGTTGGTGCGTGTCTCCACCACAGGAACCACCCCCGAAGGACAGAGTTCCGGAACTTTTACAGGGGCTAAACAAGTCCCTGCCTCGGAGTAGGTACTCAGAACAGCCCTGACAGACTCCTGGCTGGGGCTTGGGGATTACTTGGTGCTGATTGGATATACTCAAGGCCGGATGTGACGTTTTGTAATTAATAACATGGTTATCATAGATTAGCTGGGCTAACTTTAACTGTTACCGGTGTCTGTAATAACTCAATAAACGGTCCATGAAAAACATATTTTTTCTGGCGGATATCTTAGTTACAACATGATTGAGCTAGCAAAGCAGTTTTGTGTTGCTATGTGTGGTATTTATTAGGGACGCACCGAAATGAAAATTTGGGCCAAAGCTAAAGTGCAATAATATTAAACGCTTAGCCGAATACCGAGTACCGAATACCGAATATCGTTGTTTAGTTTTTCATTAGTTTTTGCAGATGAACCCCATCCAGATTAGTGTTGTCACGGTACCAAAATTGGGACCTACTGTACGATACCAATGAAAATATCACGGTTCTAAGTAGTATCAGGATACCACAGTGAAAATGAGGCAGATGTGCCTTTTGTCGTTTATAAAAAGATAAATCACTTTTCTATAATACATAAATGATATTTCAATGGAATAAATTGCTTACTGACTTATTCATACTTCAAAAATAGCATCAGTGAGTGATTAACAAAGGGGGGATCAAAATACAATAAATAAATAAAATAAGAATCAACCAGCCACCCTCCTCCCCTGACAAGTCCCTTCATAAGTAAAGAACAGTCCCTAAAGTGCGGTGAGGTTTGTGGGCCGTTACCTGCCACAATGACAGGAATATGAAAGGCTCGTTTCTCCTCTGACACGCCACATACCTGTGTTCGGCTGGCTTGGTTGTCCAGGTACTACTGGGCAGTCATGATGCCAATAAGAGGATATTATTGGAGCCGACTTCTCCGTCGCCGGCCGTAAGCCGATGGCCGCCATTTTTGACAGGAATACATTACTGTCTGTGTCTGTGATCCCCCTTCAACCCACAACTGGTGGGATTCACCTATCGTTTCTGCTGATGGTTGAAATCTGTAATCACACAGCGTGCTGAATGATTTAAGCCTATTTTGCTCGCTCAAAGCTATTTTTAGTCGCAATTGCGAGTGCGGTGACGGACTGATTGCCACACTGCCAACATTTTACTCCGCCCATCACGGCACACTGTTTGATTGCGTTATCAAAACACGCTGCTATTATGCGGCCTTGCTTTTAACTTATTCCACTGAATACCAAATGTGTGTTTTTTTGCAATATTCGGCCAAATATATTCGGTGCATCCCTAGTATTTATTCAGTTTTGGGAAATCACAATGTCTAGAAAGCATCAGCTGACAGGGACAGCTAACAGCAGCAGCAAAGCTAACACAAGGACGTCATCTGTTAAAAGCCTCCAATTGTCGGATACGACATGAAACTACTCCAGTTAGCTCAATCATGTTGTAACTAAGACATCCGCTGGAAAAAATATTTTTTTCACAGACCATGACCGGAGTTATTACAGACACCGCTAACAGCTAACAGTGTCCCTACACCCCTACATCGCCCCGGTCAAAATGGTTGGGCAACGATTATGTCACATACAGAGCTCAGTAACTTTACAGGAACATTCCTCCTACTCCACTCTCTCAGTGGAGACATGGCGGTTGAGAGGTTCCTGTGGTAGTTCCTGCCCCCCAGATAGTACCAGGAACTTCTTCTGTGGAAACGGGCCTAAAGAGGTCACTGTGAGTCTAAGCAATCTGACAACAAAGGGAATTTCTTAGAAATTCTAGAAATGATTGCTAAACACAATCCTGTGGTAGCCAAAAAAAATGAAGGGGAAAAAGCAATGCAAAATGATTTGATAAAAATGTGCGATTGCGATTTGAGTGGCCAATATCGCGATTTGCGATTGCGATTACAATGTAATAAAAAAGAAAAATGGTATCATTAGTCTTCTTGCTTGATTCAGTGTTTCCCCTACATCAAATCAGGCTGACCTGACATAGTTATTGTTATGGACAGTGTGTAAATGACCATCAACAGACTGAGCACAGTCAAACACGCTGCCCACACAACAGTGCAGCATGGCACTGTACCTACAGTGGAGTGAGCCTGTGTTGCGTTCAGGCGTTATTACGTAAATGACAAATTCCAGCACACCATAGCACAACACAGCAGCATGTCAAGTGGGCTGAAACCGAGCAAAATTGATCAGTTTTTCATTTGCTATTATATAGTTTGTTATGGAGTCCGTGATTTCCTCATGACACTTACAAACGAAGTGTGCTTGGATGTTGTTTCCTGAGGCTCTGGTGGCTTTCAGTTGTCTCTGTCTTTAACGTTACACGGCTCGGCTTTCTCTCGCATGCACTCTTCCTACTTTTCTCTGTGCTGTCTCAAGTGCTGATATAGATTGGTCGTGTTGCTGTGGGACGTGGCGACTTTAACTTTTAAACTTTCACACAACACGCCTTTCTGTTCAATGTCTCCATACCTGAATCCAAAGTATCGCCATATGATAGATGTTGTGTTTTCTTCGCCACCAACTCAGCCTGTTCATAGTCATGCTCATGCTCTTCTTCAGCGTCTATGTTGGTCACTGCTGCATGCTGGGTGGTCACCTGACCATACGTGCACACACCAGGATAGTTTGTGGCCGCAATGTCAGCAAACTCCACACACTACAGGAGAGGTAGTCACATTCACAGGCACACAGGTTAACATTTATTTACATTAATTTGTTTATGTAATTGCACAGCCTGACATCGCAATTGCAATTAGATTAATCGTGCAGCACTATCCCATACAAAATGAAATTCTGCGTTGCGGGAAACTGTGGGGAAGGGCTCCAGCGATGATGGAAACTGAATGTTTTTATAAATACACTACTTATTCACTACACAACTGTAGCACAACTATATACACAACTGTAGCCTAATCTAGTGGCACAGTTTGCAGCCTGGCTGAGAGCACTTTATTTTTCTTGATTTTTTTTTGAAAGAGAGCTCTAAGGCTCTGTCGTATGAGGTGGCCCATTGATACTGCCTGTTCCTCAGGTCTGTCTTCACCTACACATGAAAAACAACTAAAAGTGTGTTGAATACTGTTGAATGTGCTCTCACACTGACCAGGTTGTCTGGAGAGGGAGCATGGTAAACAGGTAGCCGGTGTCACAAATTAATAAATGGACCCCCCTTGACGGCGCCACTGGCCGCACACGTGAGTTGTTAACAACGTGTGTGTCAGCTTCATCGAGTATACCAAGTGTAGGACAGCAAAAAGACATGACGAAGGCTTGCCATGGAAAGAAAGACGAGAGTCAGCCTTCAATGTCCACATTCGTATCCTTAAAAAAATGTCGGGTGTAAACCAGGCTCGGGCTCATAATTACAGTTAAAGGGACAGGACGGGCAAGGCTCAGACAGAGCATACACAGGCTTGGGTAGGGTGGGGTCAGGTTGGATTTTTTCGCTCCAATCTAAGCTCTGCACAGCACTACCTATCTCTCACCGTTTTTCTCTCCCTCTACTTCGGACTCTCATCTCTTTGCTTCCCCTCCACTCTTGAGCGTGTAGCAAGGTGATGAGCAAGGTGTTTGTTTTTCAAAATAAAGTTACTTGCAGCGTAGTGTCACATAACATTTCATGATATTTAAATTATCATTTCAAACTCTGATTATGGTAAGTATATGTGCGCAAATATAGGCTATACACCTACATACATATATACATACACATATATACATACATATATATATATATATATATATATATATATATATGTATGTACATTCATAAAATACACTTTACATTGTTTTAATCAATCTAAGCTCTACACAGCACTACCTGGCACGCCATGATCAAATGCATGTAGCGGAAACCCTGGCGGGATTCTATTGTGAAGGAAGTGAAAGAGAGTGAGGCATTCTCCGTCATCACTGATGAAAGCAAAGATCTGCAAAAAATAGGAGCAGCTGTCATTAGTGCTTTGTTATTATTACAGTTGGGCTGTGCATGAAAGCTTCCTTGAATTCCAGCATGCCCAACATCTCGATGCTAAGGGGCTTAGTAACCTGATTATCAAGTTTGTAGAAAGCTATGGCCTTCAGTATAAATCAAACCTTGTTGGACAAGGTTATGATGGCACCTCGGTAATGAGTGGTGAACACTCAGGTGTGTTTTTTTTTTAAGATCGAGGCTAAAACTGCATTTTATATCAACTGTAATACACACTGTCTACACCTGGTCTTGGTTGACACTGTGAAGTCTGTTCCAGAGGAAGATTGTTTCTTTTCACTGCTTGAGAAGCTCTATGTATGTCACGCTCTTAAGTGCACCAGAAATGGCTTAATGTCCGGAAAGAGATGTATGGTGGCCCACCTAGGGAATTACAAAGTGACACAAGATGGGCATGTTAAGCACTGACTTGCAGAAATTTGATGGATCAATTAACTTGTGTGTTCTTCAAAATATAAGTGCACAAAATCACAGAAACAGATCCATTGATGCTAGAGGTCTGCTTGCGTAGATGAACCTCACATTCCTAAGCCTCCTTGCAACTTTCCAAAAACTTTTCAGTGGCACAAAGCTGCTTTCTCACCTGCTACAGTCACCCTCAGTTGATTTAGCTACTGTATGGCAGCAGACATGGTGGAGTCACTTCTTGATACTTTTCAAGAGTACAGGACTGAGACATTTAGTGATAAACTGTGACATGACATAGTAGAGGCAGCCAAACAGTGCAACATAGCTGTTAAGAATGGTGAGAAGAAAAGAGTACACAAAGTCAGCACCAAACTTGGTGGGTCGTATGTGACATACTATAGGCCTGCGCAAGGGTAATGAAGACAAAGATACTTTCAGACTGGGACTACTCTACCCCATCCCTGACACCTTAGTTGCTGAAATGGAGAGCAGGTTCTCAAAAAACAATCTGTTTAGTAATGAGAGGTATACAGGCCTTAAACCCTAAAAGCAGTATGTTCCTTCAAGATAACCAGGTGTTTGGCTTGGGGTGAAATGTATGGGTGTGATAAGGAAGATGTTACTATGAGCTTCACCAGGCTAGAGAGAATGGGGTGGCGCAGTTGGTAAACATCCTCGATTTAGCTGTGTTTTTAGAACCATACCAAGAGGTGTTTGTTGAGCTCTTCAGGCTGTGCAAAATAACTCTAGTCCTCTCAGTCAGCAGTGTTGCATGTGAGCGGAGTTTTCAGCTCTAAAGCACATTAAAAATAATTTACGGACAACCATGCTAGATAGCAGGCTAAGCCATTTAGGTTTGCTAAGTACTGAGTCAAGAAGAGCAAGGGCACTCAACATGGATAATTTTTTCAAAGTATTTGCAAGCTAACACAAGAACAGGTGAATTATACTGTTTCAAATTACCGAGGGCTTTGTTTCAAGAGGCAGCACTCATCTTAGCAAACAAAGCACATATCAAGACAAAAGTTATATAGTACTGGAAGGAAGTATTTTTTATCAAAACAATATGCTGTGATGGCAAATTGCAACTATCTGCCCAAAAGAAGGAAAAGACATCAGTTTATAGCTCAAATTTTTGATTATTGTGCTAAATGTGACCTATTTTCAATTGTGCACAGTTAACAGAGAAAAAAAAGCTTCTTTTAATTTTTTCCCCCTTCTTTCTTATTCTTTTTCACAACTGTACAGATCATATTACAGTGTTGAGACAAGATTTGCTGGTTAGGAGGTTCGTGTACAAAAATCTCTAAACGTTTAGAGTGGGTAATTTTTTTCATGTAAACGTGAAAACAGGTTTCACCGCTGGGTGGTGCTATTGAATTATACCAGTAAAGCCCCAGTTATCCGAATACCAACTGAACTGGCCATTTAACCAACAGTTACAGGCCGGCACTCCAAAATATCGCCATTCTGATGGTCCGCCATCCCAAATTCTGGTCCCTGAGTCCCGACAGTGGGCTATGGCGAGCCTGTAGAAGCTATATTTCCCATGCATGCAGTGTGTTCCAGTGTGAACGGCTCGTTTCTCCTCTGAAACGCCACATACTGTGTGCCGCCATGGCTCGGCTGTTGAGGTACTACTGGGTACTTTTGGGCAGTCATGACAACAACTTATTCACCTAGAGCCGGACTTCTCCCTCGCCGGTAAGCCGTTATCACGCGCCGCCGTATTTGACAGGAATACGTATTCCTGTCCATGTCTGTGACCGCCGTTTCGTTTCTGCTGCTGGTTGAAATCTTTACTCTCACACAGCGTGCTGAATGATTTCTTTTGACGCACAAAACTAATTTTTAGTTACAACCATGCCGCTGTTATTCGGCCTTGCTTTTCACTTATTCCACCGAATACCGAATGTGTGTTTTTTTTGCAATATTCGGCCAAATATAAAATAAATGTTTTGAAGGAGCAGCAACGACGGAAACACTGGAATGTCAGTGATTTTCACCGGGGATGCCAGGAGTAATTCAGGCTGACATTACCTGTTTTTCAGCGAACTCCTCTGGAAATTTTATTAAAAAGCATGGCATGAGGAGTCTCAACATGGCGGCGATCTGAACGCATGTATCGGTGGACGCTCCCTCTGAGCTAGCGGCTAATCCTGCAGTCAGTATCCTGAATGCTCAAAAATAATTTAGAAAATATCTCATTTAATTCGCTACAACTCCTGTGCTCGAAATGGGAAAAAAGCAGAAAAAGGAGACAAACCAGCCTGCTAATTCCACCGACGTGGGCCCACTTGCCTCTGCTCCTCCAGACATGGTAACAGTGAGCGGTGCAGCTAGCAGCACGGAAACTGATGGGGGAAACATGATCATGAAAGCTATAACCGTCATGAGAGACAAGTTCTCGGCAAACTTTGCAGGGGTCCTAACAGCCATAGGTATTAAACATGACTTCAGCGAGTTTTCTAACAGACTCACGGAGGCTGAACAGCGTATTGGAGACACGGAGGATAATGTTACTACTTTGCAAAAGTCAGTCGCTGCGCTCCAGAAGCAGGTAGTTTCCCTCACCACCAAGACCAAAGACCAGGAGAACCGCAGCCAGTGCAACAACCTTTGTTTCATCAACCTCATCAAAGGGAGCAGAGGGATGCGACGCCACAGCTTTTCTGGAGAGATGGCTTCCTGAGGTACTTGGGGCTGACTCCTTCCCTTACCCAGTCTTCATCGAACGAGCCCACCGCCTTCAAGGTCGCCAAGATTGCAATGTCCCCAGGGCGCTAATAATGCGCTTCCTCAACTTTAAAGATAAAGAAAGAGTGACCCGGGCAGCCAGAGCCAAAGGAAAATTGATGTTTTAAGAGCAGGAGGTGAAATTCTTCCAGGATGTTGCCAGGGAGACACACATCAAAAGGAAGCGCTTTGACGAAGTGAAGCAGCAGCTTAAAGTCCTGAACGTCCAGTATGGAATCCTACACCCAGCTCAGCTCCAGGTGACACACGCAGGTTGATCCCAGATTTTTGACAACCCGGAGGACGCTGCGGCGTTCGCCCAAAGTCTCTCCGTTGACCGACACGACGTGTCACAGGTACCGGTATGGATCCTGATGGTGAGGATAGCGAATGAAACATTCAAATTTCTTTTTTCTTTCCTTAATGGACTCTGTATGGAATAACACCATGACGGACATAACTACCGAGGTCGAGGATAATAGTGGAAATTCTTGGTTTACTTTTTCTTCCCATATTTAAGACTTATGGAAATAATGAGGCAGCTACAGGAAGCATGCTTTTGTTAAATGCTTTCTTTTCATTCTTTGAGTATTCTGGGGGTTTTTTTCTCTTTACACCGTTTGGTTGGAGTGGCTGATGATGGATGATGTGTTTGAGTATCATTACTCTGCCCCTCTCTGTAGGATCAGACCAGCCTTATGTTGTGTTTTCATCTGATTGGGTTTGCGGGGAATGCTGTCAAGTTCTTGATGGCAGCAGGGGAGGGATTTTCGCATCTTTCATTGGTGTTCAATTTAATGTCATAGTGCTATTAGACCTTTTATTGTCCTCATTTCAATCATTCCACACGCTTTTTGACTGTGTTTAGATGACAGTGTGGTACTCACTATAAAATATTACTGATGATAAATAATGGATGGTGACTCAAGTATAAAGATAACTACTTGGAACGTGAGAGGCTTAGGGAAACTATCTAAATTAAAGCAGGTTATGACGAGGCTTGAACATCTTAAATCAACAGTCATATTTCTGCAAGAATCTCATTTAATGTGCAGTAATATGTTAAAGGTAAGGAGACAATGGCCGGGCCAAGTTTACTCCGCTTCGTTTTCTACTAATGCCAGGGGAGTCATTACATTAATTCACAAGTCTCTCCCTTTTCATGTTATGAAAACATTCTCAGACCCTACTGGAAGATATGTGATTTTGCAAGGTTCACTCTTTAATGAAAATATTACAATGGCTAACTTATACGGACCCAATGATGACTGCCCCAATTTTTTTAAAAAATCTATTCCTATTATTAGCCTCACTACCAGGAAATTTACTAATTGGTGGAGATTTCAACAGCACAATTTCTCCTCACCTTGATTGCTCTTCTGGCACTGACACAACTCATTTACAGAGTAGGAAAATGTTGCAGTATTTTATAAAAGAGCTAAATTTATGTGACACCTGGAGAAGACTGTTTCCTAATAACAAAGAATACTCTCCTGTTGTGCAAATGTATCCAAAGGCCATTCTCGGATTGATTATTTTTTGGTGTCCAGTGATCCTTTTTCAAGAATAACAGATTGTGTTTATGAATCCATCGAAATCTCAGATCATGGTCCAGCATCTCTGATATATAGAGACCAAAAACTTGTGCAGGGTGTTCGGAGATGGTGGCTCCACCCTAAATGGCTAAATGATCACAGCTTTCTGAAATTTGTGGGAACTCAAATAGACTACTTTTTGACGTTAATAAGGATGAGACTTCAGCCTCTGTGAGATAGGAGGCATTTAAGGCTTATATTCGTGGTCAAATAATTAGTTTTACCAGTTCAATAACTAATAAAACAAATTTAGAAATGCTAACTTTAGACAAGTTAATTAAACAACTGGAGAGGGAGGTAGACAAGACAAATCCTCATACACAGGAATTAGTTACCCTCAGGGCCAAATATAATGCAATTTCTGCCGCTAAGGCAGAAAATTGCTTAATAAGATTAAAACAAACATTTTATGAACAAGGGGTAAAAAGTGGAAAGCTATTAGCTTAGCAAATAAAAAAGCTAGATACAGAAAGAGCCATCAATAGCATCCAAACTCCTTTTGTGATAAATGATACTTTTGCTGCATACTATCAGACCCTATATGAGTCAAAATTATCAGAATTAGAGGAGGATCAAACTCATTTCTCAACCAACTCCCAGTCCCCACCATATCTGAAGGTGATAAATCCTGGATGGACTGTGCACTCGAAAGTCAGGAAATTTTAGAAGCTGTAAAACTCATGAAAGGGGGGAGAACGGCAGGTCCTGATTGACTCCCAATTGATATTTATAAATTATTTAAAAATAAATTGATAAGTCCATTGAAGGATATGTATGAAGAATCTTTTCGAAATGGTACTCTGCCCCCCTCACTGAGAAACGCACTTATCACTTTGATATTAAAACCAGACAAACCTCCTTCTAAATGTGAATCCTATAGACCTATCTCTCTATTGAACTCAGATACTGATACAGATAATTGCTAAAGTTTTAGCTTTAAGGTTAGAGAAATGCCTCCCATCTCTAATAAATATTGATCAGAATGGATTCATCAAAAACCGCCACGCATATTATAATATTAGAAGATTATTAAATATAATTCATGGAAAAAAAAGGACACAAGATACATGTATTCTGTCACTAGATGCTGAAAAAGCGTTCGACAGAATCAAATGGCCATATCTATTTGAAGTACTCTCCCGCTTTGGTTTCGGTGTTTACTTTAGGCAGTGGATCAGACTCTTGTACTTAGGACCATGCGCAGAGATTATGACCAATAACATTATTTCCAAACCATTCAATCTTCATCGTGGGACCCATCAGGGGTGCCCCTTGTCCCCACTGCTTTTTATTTTAGCGCTAGAACCCTTTGCCATCTCCATTAGAAATCGCCCTGTTATTAAAGGAATTCAAATTGCTGATGTAGAGCATCGCATCGCCTCATTCGCAGATGATACATTGCTTTTTCTGATGAACTTGGAGCAGTCTTTCTCAGCCCTTGCTGATGTGATCAATAGGTTTGGGAAGTTCTCAGGATACAGAGTTAACAAAACCAAATCCTCTGTTCTCTTCCTCAATGAGCGGGAAAGATTCTGTCCTATGGTCCGGCACCCGTTTATGAACGCACCTGAAGGATTCAGGTATCTTGGTATCTTTATTACTCCCAATCTAAACTCATAAATCTCTGCCAATTATGACCCAGTTATTTTAAGTGAAGGAATCTCTAAGCAGATGGATCTCACTCCCCTTGTCTGAGATTGGACGTATAAATGTTTTCAAGATGAATGTCCTTCCCAGATTTCTTTATCTATTCCAGTCAATCCCTCTCCCGCCTCCTCCTAAATTCTTCCAAGACATGAAAAAAACTCTTACTAAGTTAATTTCGAGAAATAGGTACCCAAGACTCCAACTCACACTATTATACCTCCCATTTGACAGAGGAGGCCTAAGGGTACCAAACCTATTATGGTACTATTGGGCAGCCCAGCTTAAGCCTGATTTATGGTCGTGCGTTGAATCGACGTTGTAGGGTACGGGGCTACGCAGAAGGCTCGCCGTAGCCCCCGGCGTAAGCTGACGTGCACCTCCCCAAAAAATGTAACTACGCGTCGCGGCGACGCAGACCCAGCACAGACCGGCACGGCTGTGATTGGTTTGCTTGGTAGCAACACATTTCCGGTTTCGTATTTCCAGATTCCGGCAGCCCCACCGTCTTTAAACATCTTCTGTTGCGATGTAGATGTTGCAGTGTTTTAAGGCTCATTATATATATGCCATTATGCTCAATGTTCAATACGGATATGGATACCCGGTCGGAGCCGTCTGTCCGTGCTCCGCGTTCATTTCTCTGTGACCGGAAAAGCCGGAAGCTAAACGAAGAATCAACTAGAGACGACGATAACCACTCAGGAAATGAATGTAGCCTCCTACTGCTCTGGCGGTGAATTGCACCACGACGAAACTGAGTGACGGAGAAGTTCGAAGGGTTCACGACGGCGTCACAGCAGCCACGTAGCGACATCGTCGATTCAACGCACGACCATAAATCAGGCTTTAGAGCTGCCCATCTGTGGTCCTCATCACATCCAGAATTACCTTGGGTAAAAATGGAAGCATCGTCCAACAAGAGGACTAGCATTAGATTCATATTTATATTCTGACTCTTTTAAGAACTTGAAGAAAAACACACTAAATCCATTTCTTAGAAACACCTTGATAGTATGGCATGAAGCTCATAATGCTGTAGGTGACATCCCACCTTTGTCTTGCCTTGCACCTATCTGGGGAAACACAGTTCAAACCTGGTAAGAATGACTTAGGATTCAAACAATGGTCACATAAAGGGATTAGAAGGATCATAGACCTTTATATGGTGATACACTGATGTCCTTTAACCAAATCAAAGCTAAATTCAACATTCCACAGTCTCACTTTTTTTTAAATACCTACAGCTGCGAAGTTTTGTACACTCTAAGTTGAATCATTCATCTAACTGTCCCCCTTTAACAGTGTTAGAACAGTTTGCAACTCAGCATCAGCAAAGCAAAGGCCAGATCTCTACATTTTACAATATATTCTCATCTCATTCTAAAGAGTTATCTGACTCAAGAGGTCATGGAGTGAGGATTTGCAAGAATGTGTGCAGGACAGTGAGTGAAGTCAGATATGCTCAAAGGCCCAGAGCCTTTCAATTAACTCTAGACTTAAATTGATACAGTATAATTGGATAATGAGGACCTATATTACCCCAGTAAAGCTGAATAAATTTAATCCAGACATTCCAGACATTTGTGTTAAATGTCAAACTGAAAGAGGCACCCTCTTCCATTGCATCTGGGAATGTGATAAGATGCAAAAATTTTGGAAAGAAGTAATACATATAATTTCCCAAATAGTTTCCAAACCTATTCCTATCTCTCCTAAATTCTGTATCTTAGGCCTCTACCCTGAAAATCTTTCCTTCCATCGCATGAAATCAAATTGATTAATCTTTGCCTTGTCCATTCAAAATGTCTCATTGCCATGTATTGGAAAAATATGTCATGTCCGCCTATTAGTCATTGGCTTAAAGAATTATCATCATGTCTGGCATTAGAGAAGCTGACTTATAGTCTTAAACATAGGCTTGGTGAATTGTACAAAATCTGGGGCCTTTTCTTATGTTTTCTTGAAAAAACAGATCTGCAATATACTCTTGATCCTGAAACTCCCTCCTAACGCATCCTGTAGGTATTCATAAGGTAAGCACTCTATGTTAATTTGAAAAATTGATAATTTTTTTATGCCATAAATTTGTCTGCTATTAGGTGTATTGCAATAATACTTGTATGCCTTGCTCTACACTGGCTCTATATACCTCTGGGTAGTGTCGCTCTGTTGTCTGTATACATTTTAAAGGCACTGCACTATGTATTTAATTTTGCAATTCTATGTATTGTTCGACTTCCGGTGGGATGTGAAGGAGAGGAAACATGTGAGAGGGGGAGGCTCCCGCTATAAGACATTTAACCCACATTTTATAGTGACGTACATGGCTTTTTGGACAACAGTGGGTAGAAAGTGTGGACTATAAATGCTTTATTTGTGAAGTATGCCAAGAAACAAGAAGCAAAACCCGGCTAATCTACCGCAACGGCAGGATCAAACCAAGGAGTCCAACATGGCAATGAGACAGATGATTGAAACGGCGATTGGGAATGCCATGCCTCATCCGGCGATATATATATATATACTTTTTTCTTCTCCTCCCAACTCACTATGTGCCGTTTTTTTTGGACCCTGGACTGAGAGTTAATGTTGAAGCAGAGCGGACAGTTTAAAATGCGCCATGCCCCGTAACCGTCAACGTTACTTCGTCTGTGTGTAGAGTGTACACTGGAACTGTGGCATCTCGCATTTTCTCCAGAGGAAACATACACTGTACAACTCCTCTTATTTACAAGTATTTGTGCCCGGGTGGGCCATTATTCTTTCTGGGGCTCCATTCTTTTATCCTGGTTGTTTTATTTTAGGATTCCTGGCTGTTTCTTTCTTTTATTTCTATACATTGCAGCATTGTGTATTGGAGCCTACACATAGATGCCGGCCTACTTCTCTCCCCTAACCCTTGAACTTGTAACTGGACTTATGGGACATGTGGCCCTCTAGTGGGGAGGAGGGGAACTGCACTGAATTTTTATTTGTTACATTATGCCATGTTTTTTTTTTTCTGTATCTTTGCCCACTATGTCACCAAGTGGCTACACACGATATTGCTTGTGTGAAATTTGGGAGGATTTAAATCTATTTTGATATAGTGGTGGTGTCAGGTACCAATGTTAACGGTGTCAATAACCAGATAAAAAGAGGTGGGGTGCTTTCCCATCTAAAATCCTTACAGGCAGACATCATGTTTCTGCAGGAGACACATCTGTCGAATGGCGCTCTTGGTAGATTGAGATGTAAATGGGTAGACCAAATATACCATTCTAAATTCTCGACAAAAGCCAGGGGAACAGCAATTTTAATCCGCAAGGGAGTCGCTTTTAAACATTTATCTACAATAGCAGATAAAAATGGATGATACGTGATGGTTTTGGGGGAACTACAATCAGTACATTTAACATTATTGAATATATATGGGCCAAATTGTGATGACTCTGAATTTTTTAGAAAAGTTTTAAGCTTAATCCCAGATGTATCAAACACAAACTCAATCATAGGGGCTGACCTTAACTTTGTATTTGATCCACATTTGGACAAATCTAACATTCATAGCATAACCCCTTCCAACTCATGCAACCTTGTGAAAACATACATGGAGAATATGAATCTGGTTGACATCTGGAGAACACTTAATCCGTCGGGTAGAGAATATTCATTTCATTCCAAAGTCCATAATGGTTAAAGTCGAACTGATCACTTCCTGGTAGATGGGAAGTTGACCATGGCCCTGTCACTTTTACATTAAAATTAGATACATTTACAAGACCGCAGAGGAACTGGAGGTTCAACCCTCAACTACTTGAGAACAAAAAATTCTGTGAATATTTGGAATCACATATTATTCTATTCTTTGATACCAATGATAGGGACGATATTTCACCGGTGCTATTATGGGAGACCTTTAAAGCCACAGTGTGTAACATTTTCAGTTGTTTATTGGCAAAAATTGATATCTGCATTCATAAATATGTCATCACTGGTGTACTATTACCTCCACCAATAATCTGACTTATTCTCGTAAAAGGAAAATTTAGGATTTGTTTGTACATTGTGCGGGTAAGTCGTCTGTGGGGTTCCATTATGCTTCGCCATCTTGAGAATACACCCGCCAGCAAGGGACATACAGCACCGCCTTCGGCGTTTTCGTTGAGAGCCAGGCCAGCACTGCGTGAACAGAAAAGGCAGCGTGACCGGCAAATTAACAGAACAGAACGAAGGCCCACATCGGGTTAGCCTTTCCCAGGTAGAGAGAGCTGCTGAGCGAGGATGGTAATGCAATCACAGGCCAGCGCCGCTGTTGGCTGTTAGCCCGTGTTAGCAGCCAGTCGCTAACAGCCTCATCCCTCTCCTCGCATCACGGCGCCGCCGTTAGCCGCCGTTAGCGCTGGCCTGTGATTGTATTACCTTTCTCCTTCAGCAGCTCTCTCCACCTGGGAAAGGTAACCCCAATGCTGACCCTTGTTTTTTTAATTCGCCGGTCACGCTGCCTTTTTGATTCCCTTTTGCACTTTCTTGGCGACAAGATTTCCGTCTCCCGTGATGCTGCTTAATACATGATGCTGCATTATGCTCAGAGAGTGGGACTTTGTTATGCGGCAGTAGTGCCGCTGGCCACTATCAGCTGTTTCAATTCACACCCGCCCCAACAGTCCTACGTTGTAAACACAGCCAGCATGGTGAGGAGAGAGTTTGTCAACTCGCGTTGCGTGTGTGGGAGCCTGAATTAATACTCCATGTAGTATCGGATGACATGGTTTCATCAGTGTTATCATAGCTTTTTGGTACACAGCGGCTACAGTTGTTGCAATACGTGTTTGAAACAGTGAGGCGCTAGAGTGCGCCATCTGTTTGAATGCAATATGTGATTTCAACGTTAGATGGGAGAAATTCCTACACACTGTGGCTTTAAGGCATATCTGAGAGGGTGCATCATTTCATACCAGCCCAGCACCAAAAAACATAGCAGGATTGAACAATTAGAATTGGAAGGAAAAATAAAACAACTGGATTCAGACAACGCTAAAAGCCCGACAATTGAAAAGTATAATGAGATCTCTGCACTCAAATATAAACTTAACAATTTGTTATCTGACTGAATAAGTAGAGCCAAATTGGAAAGCGACAGAAATATTCATAAAATAAAATCAGAATCTGGTGCTGTTTATACACTACATGAGGACATCAATGCAGAATTCAAAATGTTTTATGAAAGGCTGTACTCGTCTCAGAGCAGTGTATTGCCAGGAGTAATGCAATCTTTTCTGGGATCCTGCAAACTGCCAGAGTTAGACCAGGAGGACCGTAAATATTTAGATGCAGACATCACCTGTGAAGAGATCACAGAATCTATCAAATCGCTCAAGAATGGAAAAAGACCAGGGCCAGATGGTTTAAGTCATGAGATATATAAACAATTTACTGAGGTTCTGGCCCCCTACCTCCTGAAATTATATAACAGGGCCATGGAGGATGGTGCCCTCCCTCCTACCATGAATGAAGCCATTATTACTTTAAATCCTAAAAAAGGTAGGGATCTAGAAAAAGTGGGCTCATATAGGCCCATCTCTCTTTTAAATACAAACCAAAAGATATTAACTAAAGCTCTGGCAAGATGCCTCAGTACATATATGGGTAAGATGGTGCACCCTGATCAGACAGGCTTTATGCCCAAACAGAATTCATTCTACAATCTTAGACGCCTTTTCAATATAATACACTCACCCAAAGATCCTTAGGAGGAACTCGTAGTTCTTAGTTTGGACGCAGAAAAGGCGTTTCACCAGGTGGAATGGTCATATCTGTTCTCAGTAATGGAAAAATTTAAAATTGGAGAAAAGTTTATTGCATGGATTGGATTATTGTACAGCGGCCCCAGTGCTAGGATACTGACCAATCAGATGCTGTCTTCACAATTTGCACTTGGTAGAGGCTGCAATCCATCAAGTCCTTTACTGTTTGCTTTAGCCCTGGAGCCTCTTGCACAAACAATTAGAACACACACCGACATACATGGGTATAACACAGCCTATACTTCAAATAAGATCTCTCTGTACGCAGACGACATACTGTTGTATGTAACCCAGCCCAAGACCATAATTCCGCACATTTTGGAGGTAATTAATCTTTTTGCAACTTTCTCGGGGTATACAATCAATTGGGATAAAAGTGAGCTTATGCCGATACAACTTACAGATGACAGATGGTTGAAGCGGCTCCCTTTCAGAATAACTGCTGAGAAATTCACCTATCTAGGAATTGTAATCACGAAAAAATTTGAAGACCTGTTCAATGCAAATTTTACTCCTTTAATTGATAAACTCAAAAACCGTATAGAACTCTGGAAAACACTACCAATCTCCCTATTAGGTCGAGTGAACGCTGTCAAGATGGTCTTCCTTCCCCAACTTCTTTATCTCCTGCAGAACATACCAATATTTCTCACCAAAACCTTTTTCAAAAAATTAGATTCAATAATCTTATCATTCATCTGGAACTACAAATCACGCAGAATCAAAAAAGAACATTTATGCAAGTCTAAAGCAAGCGGTGGACTCGCTTTGCCTAACTTCATGGCGTACTATTGGGCGGCTTGCCTGCGCTTCATGTCCTTCTGGCTGGACGACACTCATGTGTCATCTGATTGGTTGGAGATGGAGAGGGAGGATTGTCTGCCCTACTCACTCGATGCAGTTATACTTTCGCCTGTGGTGGCTGACAAAGTTGTTACAGACACAACCCAATAATACACAATACAATAAGGATCTGGAAACAAATGGGAAGGCACCTTAACCTCAGGAAAGTTTCTTTTTTATTACCTATTGCATCCAATCCATCATTCACTCTCTCAGACATGGATGGCTTTTTTAATGCCTGGAAAGAGTTAGGTATAGGTAATATTGGTGACCTTTATGTAGAAGGGACTTCTGTATCTTTTGAAAAGCTTTGGGAAAAATATGACCTACCCTGGGCTCACCGTTTTAGATACTTTCAAATCAGGGACTATGTAAGGGAGCATCTGCCTGGATTTCAAAATGCACTCCCTGATAAATTGGATGGGTGTTTAAAGTTGTGCAAAAGTTCAGATCACGTAATATCCATCCTGTACGACAGACTGCAAGGTCTTTGTCACCCTAGTATGACTAAGATTAAATCTGAATGGGAGAGGAAATTAGGTCTACAAATTAATGATAACACCTGGGACTCAAGCTTAGAATATGTCCACACCTGCTCTTTAAATGCTAGACATTGTTTAATCCAATTCAAAGTCCTACATAGAATGCATTATTCAAAAGTGAAGTTACACAACATTTTTCCTGAAATTTCGCCCTTATGTGATAAATGCGAGTCTACTGAAGCTGATATGCTACACAGTTTTGCCTTGTGTGTTAAATTGCAAGGCTTCTGGGTTGACATTTTCAATTTATTTTCAAAAGTACTTAAAGTACTGATACAACCTGAACCAGTCCTAATAATCTTGGGTATTTCAGATGTGTTGAGATCTTTAAGAGTGACGCAACAACATCTATTGGCATATGGACTGACCATGGCTAAGAAGCTGATTCTAATGTGCTGGAAAGGGAAAGAGGTGCCCACACTGAAAAGATGGCTGACAGAGCTGACAGACACCCTACATCTGGAAAGGATCAGATATTCCAAGGACAGAACTGAACAATTTGAAAAGATCTGGCAGCCACTGCTTTCTTTCCTGGAACAGGAGAGGGCCTCCTGAACATCTGAATCTGATAGCTTAGTGCTCTGGGGTGGCGATTGGCTGGGGGTGGGGGGTGTTCAGGGTATTTTTGCTGTGGGGTTTTGTATGTTTTTTTATTTTTGCTTTTTTGGGGGGCCACATGTTGAATACTGAACTATGTATTGTTCTGTGTTGGACCTCTGTTTTTTTGAAAATTAATAAAAATATTTGAAACAATTCTATGTATTCTTATTCCTTTTTATTTGCATTTACTTAGTGTTTTTTTTCTCCTCTCTGTAAACCTTGATAGATGAGATGCTTGGTGGGTGGGTTGGGGGTGGGGTTATTATAGTTCATATTCATATGCACTTTGAATCTAAGTACACTCTGAATCAAAATGTCAATAAATATATGTTTTTTTCAAAAACAAAAAGCATGGCATATAGGTCCACGGTAACTTATTATTATTATTATTATCATTATTATTATCATCATTATTATTACTGGGGCTTATAAGAGTGGGCTACAATGAGTACCGGCCGGGCCATCAAATCACAGCATGGGTAAGAGGACACACAATTGTGCGCGCTTTTACGCACACGGGTCTAGGCGATCACAGATATTTGATGTGGGAAAGATGTAGCCAAATGTGTTACCTGTTTTTAAGCAGCACCGAGATATATGGCTCGTCCGTCCGTCAGTCCATAGCATGAGTCAAGTGCGCCACTTCACCAGCAACCTGTGCGTAAAAGCGCAAACAATTCTGTGTCCTCTCACCGTGGATGCTGTGATTTGATGGCCCGGTACTCATTGTAGCCCACTGGCGGAGCACGTAGGCTACTGACCTGTTGCCAAACCCAGTCTCACACCATTTCTTGTCATATTCACAGTCTATCTCAGTTAGTCAACAATAAGTATCACCCCCCTCACCCCTAAAAGAACGTTTTTTGTGTACTAATTTTTCATAACCGTTTATGATCTCAAACACGTGTAAACATGTACACGGACTCACCCCTTGACTCTATTCAAGTAAGTTAGCAAAGTCTCTCAGATGGTAAGAATACTAGAGTAACCAAGACTGTAGCACGTTTAAGGTTTTGCAGTTTCTTTAAATAATTTGTACAAAGGGGTTTACCTATTTTAAATAATTATGTTTGCAGTGCACTTTATAGACAGTGACTGTGTCACAGGTTATTGTAACATTATTAACAAGTCAGTGTTGAAACAAGATTTGTTAAAAGAGATGTAAGCTTTTTTATGTGGACATAAACTCTGGTGAGGTCAGCTTTCTCTGTTGATAAAAAATATTCTACATTGTCTGTACCTCCAACCATTTACATTATTGCACATGTAAAGTTTTGTCAAGTAAATATTTATATTGTGACTGTTTTTGAATGTGGATTTTCTTTTGTATGTAGCCTACCTTGGGAATTTACAAATCATTTAAGCAGTGTTTAACAGGTCACTTTACAATGTTAACACAAGATTTGCTGGTCCACAAGGAGAGATGTGAGGTGGGATGTGACTTTTTTTTTTTAATTCAAATTAGCTGTGAGTTCAGGTTTCTCTGTTGCTGAGAAGAATGGAAGGTTGGGTTTTTTTGTTTTTTTTTCAAGAATAAAGTATGGAAAGTTTCTATCAAATTTGTATGTTGCCACTAGGCTTGTGCCAGTTTCCGGTTTAACCGGTTCAGTCCATGGACTGTTCAGTCCGGTTTAAGAGCTCCATCCAGTTTAATTCACGTCAACCGGATAAACCGGGGGGAGGCAAAAAAAAAAAAAAAGCTTTTCACATCAGCGGCGTGTCAAGGGACTATATTCAACTTATCTTGCACTGTAACATGCATTATGACAATTTAATAAGGTTTATGTTTATTTATAAATGAAGTGGAGGAGCCTACAAGTGTTTTGTTCAGTTTGTCTCAGAGCCTCCCTCAGAGGCTGCAGAGGGACTCCACAGCTCCACTCTGCTGTCTGCTGCTGCTGCATTATCAAATTTCATTGGGGGTGGGGAAAGGTCCAAGGGAGTCAGCAGTCATTGGGTCTGTTCAAAACCGCATACTTACCTACTACTCACACTAACTCTTTGAGTATGTAGTGTGTTTACACTGCGCAGTATGCGATTTTGAGTATGCGAGAAGTTCCCGGATGCATACTAGATTCGCCAGAAATGTTGAGTATACAAAATGAACTACTCACACTCAAATTACCCACGATGCAATGTAATGTGAAGTCATCGATCATCAATTCCTTGCCGCGAACAGTACAAAAGAAAAAAGAAGTTATTTATTTATTTATATTTATTACTACTGTATATCATAACTTATGAAACTTTATGAAATCATTCAATTCACAACAACTTTGTTGTTCAATGATGTACATTTTTCCCTCCAATTTTCAGGCTGTGAGGTATGTTATATTGCGTTGTATATTATGATTAGATTTATAGTTGATTAAAAAGGAAATTTAGATCAGACAACAATCCCAAGTCGATTGCGAGCATGATGTACTGAAGACGGCGGGCCGATCTTCGTCTCAGAGCGGACAAGACTCTCCGGTGAGGCATTTTGAACCGTCAAATTCCGTTAAGGGACAAGATCGGTCAAAACGGCGGTTTCAAACTAGCTACATCAAGGGTAGGTTCGCCTCCCGTTTTCAAAATAAAAGCTCAAATTTTATCGTTATGGTTTTCTGTATAAAGAAGGGCATCGGGTGTTTTATTTTGTGAAAATAACCAGAAGTGCATTGCTCA
Source organism: Epinephelus cyanopodus (assembly GCA_026686955.1). Classification (NCBI taxonomy): domain Eukaryota; kingdom Metazoa; phylum Chordata; class Actinopteri; order Perciformes; family Serranidae; genus Epinephelus; species Epinephelus cyanopodus. The sequence goes on along the minus strand of CM048924.1, from coordinate 39,395,214 downwards.
CTACGATTAGCATGAGTAGCGCCGAAATCTCCGAAATCGTCCGAACAAAATTGTAAACAGCTGGTATTTGGTCAGATTTTTAACACGTTGTGGATCTAAACGGCTGCTTTCTCGCCTAAAAATGTTTCAAATGTTGCTAAAGTAATATATTTACAGAGTTTAGAGCTTAAGGGAAATCAGCTGTAGGCCGGCTGATTTCGGCTCGGGCAGGAGCGAAATGCATTGTGGGTTATCATATAGTATGCTACAGTGTAAACGGTCTGCATACTGTCTGTTGATTGAGTATGTAGTATGTAGTATGGCAGTATGTAGTATGGCAGTATGTAGTATGTAGTATGCGGTTTTGAACAGAGCCATTCACTTTGTTGCCCTAACCAAAGATACTGGATTATTACTGTACTAAACAGTTTATACTATACTGTACTATTACTATTATCATTACTGGTTTATCCACCGTCTTTGCTCTGACGTCTTGGTATCCTTCTGCTTCTTCTTCTTCGTCTTGTGTAACCTTGTGTGTATTGGCGGTTAATACAGCATTACCGCCACCTAGTGGATTGGAAGCGCATTAACCCTATAATGGGCTTTAATTGGGAAAAATAGCTCAAATGCGACCCCCAGTGGTAAAATTAGGTATATAATTCGATATATCAGTTCAGTTAGATATTTGGCTTTGAATCAAACTGGTTGGAAAATTTTCAAACCGGCACAAACCTGTATGTTGTGACTAGTAGGTCTATTTTTTCTTGCAGTTTTAGTAACTGAAGTAGATATGAGTTGTGGAGAGAAAAGTGATAAATTAATGCTATGCCGACACCTATGTGTGTATGTGTGTGTGTGTGTGTGTGTGTGTTTGCGTGTTCATACGTGAGTGCATAGGTGTGCATGCAAGCACTCCTGCTCACACTTCATGCCACCCCTGATTAAGACAATTTATTGTCATTTTATCTATTATGTGATTTCTGTGTTAAGAATCTATAAAAAAAAATACACAGAATTTAGTATCCTAACCCAAAACAATACTTTGCTTTTTATTTATAGGTGCATTTAGAGTAGAAATCCACCATTACAATATATTTTTTTAATGTTTGGAATATAATTGGGTTCTGAACAGGCTATGATGGGCAGAGCAAAAAGTCAAAAACCACTGTTCCTAGAACTTGTAAGAAAAGCCAAGTGTAGGGATGTTCCATTTCATATCCCTCACAATAATATTGTATAATTTTTAATATGACATGAAAAATTCATGTCTTGAAACTCATGATATTTCGACTTGTTGACATATTGATGTCAACAAGTCAATTATTACCGACTCCACAGTGGTTCCAAAAAGGGGAGCATCATCAGTGGTGTAGAATAAATAGTGGCGTCCTGAATGTTTTATGAACCAGCCCCGGACTTCTCAGACTCTTTTAGAGACTTACCGCTCAGAGGGAACTCATTCAGCGGCTCCTCTGGCAGCAGCACAGCATCTCTACCTCTCCTCTCTCATCATGTGTACACAAGAGTCATGTCGTCAAGTGATTTTGTCATAAATCTTTAGTGATGTAACCCTACATAACGCTCGTGGCTCAACAAAAAACTACATATATGTGAATGTGCAATTGCCATGGTAACATAACATGCTGTAACAGTATGATGATTAGAGGAAAAAATGACGGAACATAAAGGTCCAGGTTGGAAAAAAAAACCAACTCAGTCATTTAGGATTTTGTTCAAAGAGAAGGAAATTACCTGTTGACTTATAGATCCCCAAGGTCCATTTCTTTGAATATCGGAACTGTTTAAATGTGGAATTTGTGGTAGATTTTATTTTGTTGTACTATCAATATTATAAAGACTCTGACTCTCACTCTGAGTTAATGTTGTTGTTGACAAACTAAAGAAATGAGATCATTTTTCTTTAGTTTTTACTGAATATAAACTGTTAGTTTAAACTGTTAAAGTTATATCATTTATTTTGAAGCAATTCTATGTTCTTAAATAAATAGTAAAATATTATTTTACCAATTTGTTATATCATCAAGAATATCATTATCGCAAAAATACCCTGAAATATTGTGATATTGTGTTAGGGCCATATCTCCCACACCTAGCCATGTAGCGTATTTACTTTCTCCTTCTGGTAATAAGAGTTCTGCAGCTAAAATAGGCTATGCCAACTGTTTGTAGAGTGTTGCATTTTATTACATGTTTGACTTTTGTTCAAAAGAATTTCACAGTAGACTTTACTTTTTATAGGAAAGGGTTTTGAGTGAGTAATTAATGCATTCAGGTAGGGCTGGGCGATCATACGATCTCAATTCGGGATCGCGATAAAATTTTGATCAATCTCAATTATCAGCATGGTACATTTTGAATCGATATCATATGGCAAAAGTAAGTGCAACAACAGCATATCAGAGTCTGTCGGCTACTGTATGCCATGCAGGCAGGACACACCCACTTCTCATTGGAAGCGTGGCTACAGTTGTAACGGGAGGTGAACAGAGAGAGAAGTTGGAAAAAGGAGAAAAAATGAGTGGAACTGAAGTCGAGGACGGCGGAAATAATGCAGAACGTGAAAGCGACATAACTATATCATCCGGAACTGAAGATATTGTTGAAAAAAGGTAACGCAACATCAGTTGTGTGGAAGTGGTTTGGATACAACAACAACAAAAGTGACAAGGAGAAGATGAAGCCGGTCTGCAAAATATGCTGGAGGTTGGTACCAACCAGGTCGGGAAACACCACAGACCTTTTCAATCACCTGAGACGGCACCATCCCGGTGACCACACAGAGAGCGGCCTCAAGTTGCCCCGGCTCCACACAAAGCCTAGCAAGTAATCCCTTTGTCTGCTGTTAGCGTCGCTAGCGGCAGCTTAGCAAAACAACAGTCTATCCAGTCATGTTTTGCAGCCACAGAGGGTATATCCCACATTTTTACTTTGTTTATTTTTGTACTGCCTCAACAGGCATTTGAGATTATTATTATTTAATAGGTGATTTTTAAGTTGTTTAAATACATTGTTTACAAAATCAAAAAATGTAGAATATAGTGAAGACTGACTATTCACTTAGTTTGCACTTATTTGAAAACATAATTATATGATTCCGTAAAAGCTTAAGAGTGCTGCTCTCAATTTTCTTTTGCCAGTTGTGGATCCTGCTGCTCTCTTGACCAGTGGAGGGCAATTCATTCATACAATGTGAGAGTGTAATGTGAATCCTATGTCTGCATGAACACCTTAAAAACACTTTGTTCTCAATATTGGAAAGGCATATTATTTAGTGTTTGATGTTATTAAACTTTTATTGTTAAGTTTCAATGAATCGCTTGTTTCTTCAAGCTCCAATCAGGATGCTCCCCGTACTGGCAGAATCAGCAAAAACCTCATATTGTGATAAAAATCGAGATCGATCAATATGAAAAAAAATGAAGTGATAACACTTTTTACCATATTGCCCAGCCCTACATTCAGGTAAAATGAGACAAATAAATTAAGCTGACATACAGCATTTTCCTGAAGAGAAAATAGCAGGCACTCCCAGGCACCATAAAATCATGACTTGCTGTTGTGTGCCATCCTGCCATATAACAGACATTTTAGTATTTTTGTCACTTAAAAAATACTGAAGATGATGTAGTGAGTTCATGTCAGACACAGTAGTCCAGAATTAGCCATAAGTGTTACATAGAGTAGACAACATGGCAGCAACAAAACAATCAGCTAGAAGACTGGAAAAGCATAGCAGAAAAGATGGACTGTTTTTTTTAAATGAATAGCTACAAGTTACATGAATGATTTTTGTAAATTAATGTCTGAACTAATACATGGATTTAACAATTTAAAAAACAAACATATATTAAAGTCCCATTCACCTGAACATGTCATCAATGTGAAGGGGTTCTTAATGTGTTTGGTCCAAAGTTTCTCAAGTATTTTACTTGACAACATATTTTCATTACAGAAATATAGGCTAATAGAAAAATATAACAATTTCTAAAAGTAATACTGAAGGTAGCCTTCAGAGTTTTAGGTGGTTTTCTTTGTTATCTACAAGGGAGTGACCTACACTAATGCAAATTTCTTGAATGTGAAAACTATTTGGCAATAAGGATCGTGTTACTTTAAGTGCCTGGAGCATCTGGTTTGGAAGTCTCCAGTCAGCAACCCTGAAAATATCAGGTGTCTCTTACACTGGAAAATAAGAAGACGGACGTGGTTGTAGGCCTAGTCTTATTTTAGAAATATAAAAGTTACAGAGGAAGTCCGAGGACCTCATATGACCTCTAGGTATCGTTTCCAGATATCAGTAAGCCAAAGGTTTTCTCTGCGTGCGGTGACATGATCTATATCCAATAAGGTTACATATGTAGCTAAACATTACTTCTGTCTGAGGTGGCCCTCTGACAGATAGAGGCTGTGATGACACACATGTAGTACAGATGGTAATGGACTGAGAAACTCAGTGAACAGGACCAGCGTTGATTCAAAATCCCCCCAGTAAGTTAACGTTACTCGTGGCGAACCGTTTCGTTTTCTGAGGATCCTTCCAGCCTACATATGACCACATGTCGACATAACAACACACCCTGATGCTAGGTGCCGCCTGACACCGCGCTTTATCATCTCACTGTAACACTGAATAATGAATTGTCCGAAAAGCTGGTTACCTTTCATTCGCGTCCCTCTCGCTGACCTCAAGAACGACGCGCGTTCATGAATCTGCAGCCCTTGAGCGCGTTACCGTGACACACTACGTAAGCAATACGCAGAGGCTACGCCATTGCCTACGCAACTAACCTACGCCGGTGTGAGCATAGTTGTGGAGAGTGTGCGTCTATAGTGTGGCCCAGTGACCAATAAGGTTCTCAAGGTGACCTAAAATTAGAATTAAAACTGCACATGAAAGTGGTGTTGGCCTTTTCAAACAGTGTAAGTGTTTTCATTGAGAAGTATATGACGACTCCAGAACAATGTCATAAAATAAGATAACTTTATTGATCTCACACTGGAGAAATTCACGTCACAGCAATTGAAAGCACAAATAGAAAGTGGAGAGTGACAATGTATACATAAAAAAAAGTTTGGAAAATTGAAAATATGTATACAGTAGGCCTCTATTATATGAATATATGTATATCTTTCTGTATTAAAATAAAAACAATTGTATAGAAAAAAGTAAGGCAGTAAAAACTGTACACACAAGATTATTTACTATATACACACTATATACACAATGGATGCAGAATATTGCACAGAGTATGTATATTGCACGGTCCTCTTAGCAGCGATGATCTTATACAGTGTTACATATGAGATAACGTAATGAAATTCTTAAAATACTATAAGTACATAAAGTGAGGCAGTAACCAATTTTTAACCCATTCAGAACCCAGTTATAATGATGAATATTCTTAACACAGAAATCACCCTATCTTAACCTCCTTTCAACAAAGAAAACATGAGATTATTTATTTTTTATAAATGGTTAATGATGCCTTTAAAAACATTGCATATATATTTTTGCACTGTGTTCATCATCACAACTCAAAATATCCTTAGTATCTTCAGAAAACAGTATGTTGTAAACTTCTTGAGATGAATAGGATGCATTATAAGCTAATTGTTTAGTTAGAAAATCAAAAACAGTATTCCCCTTCCCCTATTCATTGTCCAGTGACACTGAGATCATTCTAATGGACCGAAATATCAGTCCATTAGAATGGACACTGAGATCCACCGTCCATTCTAATGGACTGATATCTCGGAAAAAATCCTACTAAACTAAAAGCCATATATCTTTCAAATGATATTTTGACATGGATCAGTAATATAACATCTCATGTTTACTTAAAACACAGTTTAAACACAAATTCTGTTTTTAAAATTATGATTAATAGACTGAGAGGTGCCGTATGCTTCCTCCTTGCCTCACAGCCGGCCATGCTTATTAAAAAAGGGGCGTGGCGCTACTGCAGTCCACTTCAGGTGATGTGGAATACTGTGATTGGTTTATAAACATCACATTAGATAACTGTGTGTTCCAATACCCAAACTACCATTCTATATAGTATGCCAGAAAAGATTTAGTATGTTCCAATACGTAGTGTCAAATACGGTAGGCTACATCTGGTCAGATTTTGCAGTATGCAAGCAAGCATGCCTTTCTGGCTATTCTGTCCCCCAATCCTATGCACAGCAGACGATATGTCACACCAACTGAGCTGCAAACAGATGACAACTTGAAAGCTCAATGACAGCATGTTCCCAGCTGTTTGACAGCTGTCAGCGGTGGCAGAGGTGACTGGCCAACCATTACTTGACTGCTCACGGATGACAGTGCATTCAAGTAATGGTTGGCCAGTCAAATAGTAATAATAGGAATATTAATTAAGTCAACAAAATAATCATAAATATTACAAACAACAAAAGGACATGACTATAAAAAGTGTGTGGCTCTACCGCTCAGACGCAGAAGGGGTTGTTCACCAATCCGAGGATCGATGGATCGATCCCCAGCTCCTCCAGCCTGCATACTGAAGTATCCTTGGGCAAGATACTGAACCCCAAATTGCTCCCGATGGCTGTTCCATCAGAGTGTGAGAGAGTCAATCAATCAAGAGTGTGAATGGTTACTGAGTAGCAGGGTGGCACCTTGCATGGTAGCCTTGGCCACAAGCGTGTGAATGGGTGAATGTGACTCAGTAGTGTAAAAAGAGCTTTGAGAGGTCAAAGACGTTATACAAGTCCAGGTCCATTTACTATAAAAATAGGCTAACAATGACAGAGAACTGCAGATAATTTCACTGTCACAAATATAATCTGTTAGAATCTACAATCTGTGCAGTCATAACTTATAAGTTAAATGACATACATTGCAAAGTAACAACAGCAGGGCTCTCTGGTTTGATCTTCATCTCTGGCAAACTCAATAGGCTCATTTGGATGAACTGCGCCTCGCCTGGAAAGAGAACGAGGGCAGGCGGCTGCAGCAGAGGGGGGTCACAAAAAGCTGCGGTGGAGCTGGACAGTTTCCCGACAGTTTCCAGCAACTTTCAGTCTGTACAGGAAGTCACAGAAACACTCACATCCTGTCAGATATGATGTTGATTTATTAAAAATGTTACCGGACTCATATATCAGTTTGTTCTCAGTCTCCAAATGTTATGATAGATTAATTTATTAAAATGCAGGCGATCTGAAATTTATGTCCATGGTTCAACCCCATTTTACATGAATTCTCATGTAAATCAGCGTCATATCAGTTTGCTGCTGCAGAGCAGACCTGTCCCCTCAACTACAGAGGCTAAATAAATTGTGTCTGACTATAAGGTTAATATTTTCAGAAGAAAGAAACACAAGACAACAGCTTTCATTAAAGATCAGAATAGAATGGAATGGAAAGAACTTTATTTATCCCCGAAGGGAAGTTCAGCTTTCCAGCAGCTCATAAAAGACAAAAAAAACAACCACACTTCCCCTCATCAACAACAGCACAGTGGTATTAAAATAGACATAAAATAAAATATGTTAAAATAAGTGCACAAGTAGAAATTAAATTAAGATAAAATTGGGGGGCAGAATGGATCTGTGTTTGTGTGGGAGTAACATGCATTTTATAGTTCTGCGTCAAATCAAAGCATAGGCTCCACGTTGACGTAGAGCCTACGCCATAACCTAACCTAGCCTAATATGCACAAGCTCACGACTTCCTGTCTGTCGCTGTATACTGACACCATTTCCCTCAGTGAAAATGGCGCTTGTATTTACTTTTAGTTCACAGATAACAAACAATAAATTGTGAAGACAGTAAGGCCTCCATTAAAACAGTATTTTAAGTTTTGTGTGTGATTTATCCTTCAGGGATTTATACTGGCTTCATATGAGCAGAGGAAATCTCCACTCATCACTAGGCTAATTTATACAATGCAAAATGCCATAGGCTTAGGCTTATGTTGTCCCTGGTTTTATATGAGAAGAGGGAAAGATCGCCGGCTGCATTTTATACAATATAAAATGCCATAGGCTTGTGCTAATAACGTTAGCATGTTATATTTGTTTCAAAAATGTGTTTAGTACAGGACAGTTGTTTTGTCAGTGAACTTTCAATCAATCAATCAATCGATTTTATTTACAAAGCCAATATCACAAATCACAATTTGCCTCACAGGGCTTTACAGCATATGACATCCCACTGTCCTTTGGACCCTCGCAGCAGATAAGGAAAAACTCATCCAAAAACCCCTTTAACAGAGGAAAAACAATGGTAGAAACCTCAGGAAGAGCTACTGAGGAGGGATCCCTCTTCCAGGACGGACAGACTTGCAATATGTCGTACAGAACAGATCAGCATAATAGATTAACAGCAATCCGTATAACAGAATAAGACAGAAAGAGAGACAGAGAGAGATGCAGGACAGACAGTAATGACAGTAGCTTACAAAACATTAATGAAAGTAATATTATTATCTTATGTTGAAAGTATATAGTAATATCTGATAGTATACGTATGTGACAATAACCATATGTGTATAATAACAGTAGAAGTATGACTAGCAGCAGCAGGAGGCATCAGGCAGGACCACGGCAGCAACACAACCACACACGTCACACTATCCAGGCACCATTGCGATATAAGTTAACCTGAGAGACAGTGAAGCACAAAGGCTCCGGAGAAGAAGCCAAGTTAGTGACATGTGTACAGTCGAGTTAGCAAGATGCAGTACCAGGACATGAGTGTTAGCAAAAGAGAGACAGAGAGAGAGAGAGAGAGAGAGAGAGAGAGAGAGAGAGAGAGAGAAGGAGAGAAGGTGCCCGGTGTATTATAGGAGGTCTCCCGGCAGACTAGGCCTATGTCAGCCTAACTAGGTACAAGGCAAGCCTGAGCCAGCCCTAACTAGGGGCTGGTACAAGCCAAGCCTGAGCCAGTCCTAACTATAAGCTTTATCAAAGAGGAAAGTCTTAAGTCTAGTCTTAAATGTGGAGACGGTGTCTTCCTCCCGGACTGCAACAGGAAGATGATTCCACAGGAGAGGAGCTTGATAGGTGAAGGCTCTGGCTCCTGATCAACTTTGATAACTTTAGGGACCACGAGTAGCCCTGCATTCTCAGAGCGCAGTGTTCTGGTGCGATAATATGGCACTATGAACTCTGTAAGATATGACAGAGCCTGACCATTTAGAGCTTTATTAGGAGTAGGATTTTAAATTCAATTCTGAAATCACTGTGGTCAATTGTTGAAGAGAAATTGGGGAGAAGCTATCTAAATATATATTAGGTCTTACAGTTGTGTGTTGTGAGTTGTAATGGAGCCAAATTGTGTGCCGTTACCATTGTCAAATGTTGCTGTTGTCCCTGGTTTTATATGAGAAGATGAAAAGATGGCTAGTTGCTGGGCTAATTTATACAATATAAAATAAATAAATAAACATTAGCATGTTGTATTTGTGGGGAAAATGTGTCTGGATTAACACAAGGCTGCGAGTTGTAGTGAAGCCAGTTTGTGTACTTGTGTTTGAAACTGTCTCTATTAAGCCATGTTTAATGCAGTGGTGGCTGCTGGTCTTTCAAACAGGGGACGCTCACTCTAAGTTTACATCATTCATTCATTCATCCTCTTGAGGGTTGCGGGGGGGCTGGAGCCTATCCCAGCTGACATCGGGCGAGAAGCAGGGTACACCCTGGACAGGTCGCCAAACTATCGCAGGGCTGACACATAGAGACAGACAACCATTCACACTCACATTCACACCTACGGCCAATTTAGAGTCATCAATTAACCTAGTCCCCAAATTGCATGTCTTTGGACTGTGGGAGGAAGCTGGAGTGCCCTGAGAGAACCCACGCTGACACGGGGAGAACAAGCAAACTCCGCACAGAAGGGCTCCCACACCTGGGATCAAACCGGCAACACTCTTGCTGTGAGGCGACAGTGCTAACCAACAGTGCTAACCACCACACCACCGTGTCGCCCAGTTTACATCATTAAATTTGTTATATTGTAGCAAGGGAGTAACTTATAAAACAGGGTTCCTACGCAAGTATGGAAAGTACGGAGCCCTTCTAGTGACATTGGATAAAAAAAATAATAATAATGCGTGGCCATGCATTAATAATATAATTCACCTTGAGTAGTGGGATGGTTGTCTATATGGAGCTGAGTGATGCTGTTTATTATTCATAAATAAAGGTAATTATAGTCTGCTTTTAGCTATGTTGTTATTGTCATGGCGAGTGTAATGTCAATTAGTCCCTTACTAGTGTAATGCTGGTGTTGAGTTAGCATTAACTGTATAATACTGTATCTGGGGTAGCGTGGGTAATAACAGCTCGGGGACAACTTCTCCGGAGGAAAACATGTGAATACTTTAATGTCCATTTAGAAAAGTAGGACAACTGACAATTAATTGACACATATCACTCCGCCCAATGTAAGCAAACACTACAAAGCAGCGTATGTATATAGTTCCTCATTCCAACAAATGTAAATAATGTATTTATCAATGAGCCATTAGCTAAATTATGAAATATTCAACTAATACCCAAAACAAAACAACATTCAGACCAACACTAAAACAAAATAAATCTCATCTTACACTAGCATCCGTAGATCGACACCTGCATTGGCTCATGTTGCACAGGAACAGTGCAAAGTGCACATGTGACAGATGGAGTAATGTGCCAGGGGCTCAGCTAAAGTAGAGTAACATTTGGTTTTTCATTTTGATATCTCATATCCTAATGGTTGAATAGTTACATGTCATGTAAATACAGCATGGAGGTCAGTTGCAGTTAATAAGACAACAACAATATTTTGTGTTTTCTTATGTTTTTATGGTCAAGAAGTCATTCTATTAGCAGCATTAGTAGTTACCAGAGGGATCAAGGAGATGCATTCAGTCATTTCATACAATCTGAATGAAGTTTGTCTTCTTTTTTCTTTCACTCAAATACAATTTTTTATTATTACAGAATCATTTTTCTGTCATATCTGTAAATTGTTAAATTTGGATGTTTCTAAAGGCTACATATGAAATGGAGATGGAGAACTGCCTTCCTGCAGTTTCTGCAGGACCGTGGAATTCGAGAAGAAATCATAAAAAAACTACAAAATGACAAGGTGAGCTATTCTTCCCTCAGATGTTGAAACTATACAATTAAGAATGTCCTGCAATGGTTAATTGTCATACCTTAGATTTATAAACATAGTCTACATAATTGAATATATAGTGTTTTAATTCAGCTTCACATGGTCACACCCACAGTCCGCCTTAAGGCGAAGAGATCCTATTTTAACCCAAAATAGCCTAATTTATAGTATATACTTAGTTTATATGAATATTACTAGGATTTTCTGTATGTTTTGCTAAACATTTTTCTTGTTAATGGTAACTGTTCACCTTATACCTTATCAACAATGTTCACAGGAATCAAAAGCTCTAACACAGTAACAAATTTCAGTCTATATAGCCAGTTGTTTGAACAATCATGTAGGTTAGTTGTATTTGTAAATTGCAATTATTGGTTAACAATGTCATAAACATTTCACATTTACTAAACAAACCTGTGACTCAATAAACCTATAAATGTTTGCATTGATTCTGTGGATTAATGAACCCCAATAAGCTTTGTTGCAATATCAATGTACCATGTCCCAATCCAGTGGGGAAAATTTTGACTGTTTAATGAATTATTAGATGTGTCAAGTGTCTTAAAGAAATAGTTCATTTTGAGCGAAATTTCAAGTCTCAGGAAACCCCGAGATGCCAAGTTGACTTGAAAAGACCTCATATATACCATGTTTTTAGCCAGAATCTTCACTGTAGCTGTCAGATAGCTTGCGCTCTTTACTTTCATGTTCAGCTCAATGGATAAAGTGAAGATTCTGGCTAAAAACATGGTGTGCTTGGCATCACGGGGCTTCCTAAGAATTGGACTTTCACCCAAAGTGAACTATTCCTTTAAGCTAGTTCCTGCTGTAAACCTTGAAATGGTTAAAAAAAAAAAAGGAGAAGGTAAAATACATTTCATATCCCACAACAACAATCTGTAGAAAAAAGACTGATTGTCATGTGAAGTTTATTGAGCTCTTTAATTTAAAAATATATGACTGCCATAGAATTAAAAGATTGCCCTAACACATAGTGGTATATCCAAGAGGAAAGGTTTGCTGGTGTTGTTGAAATTTTGTACTAAAATAAAAAAAAATGAGTCTGAACGAAGCCTGTGTACACAAGGATAGTCTAATTTAAATCATTATTTGAGTAGAATTTGTTGGTGCTGGGGCAAAAATAATTTCTGAGTCTTTCATTGCATTTTTAGGAGGCATAGAACAGCCTTCAGATGTTTTTCTGTGTTGGTTAAATTTGCTAAATAATTTGGCTCCCAAGTTGTCTTTAATAGAAAACAAAAATCTTGATGTCTCTTTTGCAGATTGATTCTTCAGTAATTCCACTGATGTCTCAACAGGATCTGTCAAAGTACATCCCACTTTATGTAGACAGATTGGCAGCTGTTGCCTTCTGTTGCAACACTCATCGTTCAGATCCAGAAACATCCAGGAGAGGTCATCTGCTTGAAAGAATAAGGGCAAAGGCCTGTGTTCCAGATAGCAAGGCTGTTAAAAGAGCAGTGTCTCTCAGTTAGAGAGGTCCAAGAAATGGCAGAATCACTTTTTTTCCCAAATGGGACCTTCAAGTTGCTGAAGCTAGAGGATCATGTTTGTTACATTTGTGACTTTTCACAAAACGAGGTTGACCAAGACGGCACAGTGGAGGACCTGTATGAGAAAAACAAAGAAAAAATACTGAGATTGTACCTCTACACCAAATACACCAAGAAACATGCTCAAGATGAGGACAACTTGACTGATACTCCCCCAGCAACAACCTCAGAGGTCACAGGAAATGTTGCTCAGGATTTTAGCCAAGTTCAGGCATCAGAACCAGAGGTCATAACTATTGACTTATCTTTGCAGTGGTGAGGCCTAGCAGCCGTACTACAACCAAAATTAGCTACAGCCAACATAAGGAAAATACCCCAAGAGTCAGTGAGAGCAGGGGTGGAAGATGACTCACAGGTGGATTACATGGTAACAGACATTGGAACGGACACGACTATGACTTGGATCTGTGACTCAGTGAAGGATAGGGGCACGGACTTATCCTCCAGGGCTAGAACTAGCAGCACTCTGGGCAAGGCGAGCGGATCTGTAGAGGATAAAAGTAGCACAGTTGAGAACAAGATGCTTCAGGTTTGTCCTTGTAGCTGGCAGAAAGTAACATCAGTGAAAGGCCTCAGAACTCATCAGGGAAAGAAGAAGTGTGTGGCAAAGAAAGGGCAGAGTAGCCGCATTGATCAGTACTTCCTAAGAAGTCAGTCGAGTCAGTCGGATGAAGTCAGGTAGAAAACCACAGTTCGTAGGATATCAGTAACGCTGTCACTGAGGAGGAGGAGGAGGGGGTAGTAAGAGAGGATGCAGGTGACACTGAGGCCAGTATGCCAGTCAGAGAGAGAACCATGGAGCAAAAGGTTAGAGTTAGATGGCCTAGAGCAAATGACAGGAAAAAATGGGAGATAGTTAATAGAGATTTATCAGTAATCTTGAGTAGGCTTAGAGGAAATGCAATAGAAAGGTTAGAAAAGATGGGAGATACAATGTATTCGTATGGTGTAGAGAGGTTTGGGGTGCATGAGAGAAAGAGGAGTGGGAGGGTACAGTCAGGTAAGTCTAGGCGGCAAAGAGAAATAGAGAGGTTAGTCAAGGAAAGGAGACAGTTAAGAAAGCAGTGGAAAAAGGCTACAGAAGAAGAAAGGGAGGGAATTAAGGTGTTGCAAGAGGAGCTGAGAAGCAGGCTAGCGGTTCTTAGAAGGGCATAGCATCTTAGGAAAAAGAGGAGGAAGAAAGAATATGCAAGGACAGGTTTTTTCAAGGACCCTTTTAAGTTTGTTAAAGGATTGTTCAGCCAGGAAAAGGGAGGGCAGCTTAAAGCAGAAAAGTTAGAGGTTGAAGAATATTTGAGAAACACATATTCAGATTTAGAGAAGAACAGGATAGTCGGTTTCCCACCCGATATCCCTCCATTAGGAGAAATAGAGCATGAGATGGATGTTAGGCCACCTAGGTGGAAGGAAGTTCAGGAGGTGGTCAGGCGTGCAAAGGCTTCCTCGGCCCCAGGGCCTAATGGAGTCCCCTACCGGGTTTATAAAAGTGCGCCTGATACACTTAAATTTTTGTGGAAACAGCTAAGAATAGTTTGTGAAAAACAAGTTATACCAAGAGCATGGCGTAGGGCAGGAGGTGTCCTCATTCCTAAGGAGAAGGAGTCTGTGGACCTTAGCCAGTTCCAGATGATTTCCCTCTTGAATGTGGAGGGGAAGATTTTCTTCAGTGTAGTTGCGCAGAGATTAGCTAGCTACTTAGAAAGGAATAGATTAATTGATACCATGGTGCAGAAGGCAGGAATACCAGGTTTTTCAGGGTGTTTAGAGCACACTAGCATGATCTGGCACCAGATTCAGGCAGCGAAGATTAACAAAAGGGACCTACATGTAATATTCTTAGATCTTGCAAATGCCACAGCCTAATTTGGAGTGCGTTTGATTACTTCAGAGTGCCACAGGTAGTTGTTAACTTAGTGAAAGCATACTTTCAGGATATTAGGTTGTGTCTAAGTACGGCAGATTTCACAACAGGTTGGCAGAGGCTAGAAATAGGTATCATGGCAGGGTGTACAATTTCTCCATTAGCATTTACTATGGCAATGGAAGTAATCATCAGGGCTTCTAAGTGGGTGGTAGGTGGAGAGAGACGGCAGAACGGGTTGCATCTTCCACCAGTTAGGGCTTACATGGATAATATGACACTGGTGACCACAACAATGCCATGTACAAAGAGGCTACTAGAGAAGGTAAATAAAACCTGAAGTGGGCCAGCATGAAGATCAAGCCTAGTAAATCTAGAAGCATCTCGATATGTAGAGGGAAGTTAAGTGATAGGAAGTTTGTCATAGATGATGAGGACATCCCAACAATCAGGGAAAAGTCAGTGAAGAGTTTAGGTAGGTGGTACAATAGAGTTGAATGATAAGGAACAGGTGGTGAAATTTAGAAAAGAGGTGGCTGAAGGATTGGCTAGAATAGATAAATCAGAGCTTCCAGGAAAATTGAAGTTGTGGTGTTTACAATTTGGACTATATCCTAGGTTAATGTGGCCATTATCAGTTGAAATCCCAATATCTGTTGTGGAGAGAATTGAAAGGTCGGTTAGCTCCTATATTAGGAAGTGGTTGGGCGTTCCTAGGTGCCTAAGTAGTGCTGCATTGTATGGAAAAGGGATACTTCAGCTGCCAGTATCTAGTTTAACAGAGGAATTTAAATGTACCAAGGTCAGGACAGAGCTCTTGTTATCTGGGAGTAAGGACGTAGTAGTTAGGAGTGTGGTTCCAAATCCAACCAAGGGGAGGAAGTGGAACCCAAGAGCGGCAGTTCAGGAGGCAGAGGCAGCTCTTAGGCATGCGGAGATTGTAGGTAATGTTCAGTGTGGCCAGGGAGGCCTGGGGCTTGGCTCAGGCAAACCGGTTTGGAATACAGCAGGTCCCAAAGATAAAAGAAAGCTGGTTGTGGAACAGATACGCAGACAGGAGGAGATAGTAAGGGGTGCAAAGGTAGTGGCCCAGGCTAAACAGGGACAGTGGTTGAATTGGGAAAGTGCAGAGAAGAGGAAGCTTAGTTGGAGGGACCTGTGGAGTATGGAGGAGAATAGTATTAGATTCCTGGTAGGGGCTACATATGATGTGCTACCAACTCCCCAAAACCTAAAACTGTGGGTAAATGAGGACCCATCATGCCCATTGTGTTCACGTACCAAACCTTAAAGCATATTTTGTCAGGCTGTAGGGTTAGTTTGTCACAAGGCCGATATACATGGCGACATAACCAGGTGTTGAAATGTTTAGCTGCAGGAATTGAAGGGAAACGAAGAGAGGTCAATTCAGAAGGTTTTAAAGATAGGAATTTAGTAATTCAGTTTGTCCGTGAGGGAGAGAAATACAGAAGGGATAAATTAGTAAGGAGGCAGGGGTGTGTCCGCCTAGTAGGTGCTTGTGATTGGGAAATGCAAGTAGATTTAGGGGGAAAGCTTGTTGTTCCCCAGGAAATAGTTTGTACTAAGCAGAGGCCTGACATAGTGCTGTGGTCATTGAGTCAACGGATAGTTTATTTCATTGAGCTGACAGTTCCTTTCGGAGACTCAGTGGAAGAAGCCTATGAAAGAAAAAAGCTTAGATATGCAGATTTAGGAGCAGAAGCTGAGCAGCGAGGATGGAAGACTCGGATTTGTCCAGTGGAAGTGGGGTGTAGGGGATTTGTAGCAAGATCAGCTATCTCGCTCCTGGGGGAACTCAGAGTGCGGGGACAGACTTTGAAGAAGACAGTGAAGGAAATGTCAGATGAAGCCATAAGAACTAGCAAATTCATTTACCACAGAAGAAATAATGTCAGTTGGGGGCCAGCAGGGGGAACTACTAAGCAGGGCACATAACTCCTTGAGATCTGGTGGAGAGATCCACTTCCTCTTAGGAGGAAATCCAGGAAGAGGAAGGCTATTTAAGTGTGGGAGTGGCCTATTTGAATCCCTTGTGCTTGAGACCATGCTGCAAGGTGAGTGTGTTTGCTGATCCTGTGAGTTCATTTATCTCCTTTAGCTTTAGTTTATATTGTAGTTATGTTATGTAGTGTGTGAATTAGAGTGTGAATTAAGGCTGTGAAAGCCATGTGTTAGTAAGGAGGAAGAGGAAGGTTATTTAAGTGTGGGAGCGGCCTAGTTGAATCCATTTTGTTTGAGGCCATGCAGCAGGGTGAGTGTGTTTGCTGATCCTGTGAGTTCATTTATCTCCTTTAACTTTAGCTTACACTGTAGTTATGTTATGTAGTGTGTGAATTAGAGTATGGTGAATGTGCTAGGAAAGGTAGTATCAGCACAGCCTCTACCTGTAGCTTGCTTGTACGGAGCCTGGGTTTGGTTGAAGGTGGCAGTGCTGTTTGGGCTGAGAAAGCCATGTGTAAGTAAGGTTAAGGAGGTTGTTGTGTTGGTGCGGAGAGCAGTGAGACCTGGCATTAGGGGAGTGTCTCTGGGACGCCAGAGATCACTGTCTAGCCTCCTGGAGGTGTTGTGGGACCAACTAGACGAAACACCGGTGAAAGGAGGTTCCCACCCTATGACCCCAAAGACATGTTAGTTATCACTGCTCATTGGTCTGTATAGTTAAGCCTTGCCATGATAGCGTATCATAGGGTTTAGGAGAGTATTCACTGAGTGTTGATCCTTTTCTAGAGCACAAACGTCTTGTGTTTATTTGAAAAATACTACAGGAATCTGATGTCATACTATTGGATGAAGAAATATCAAATATGCAGATGCTTCATGACCATATCAGAGATGAAGTAGAGGAAAAAGGAAGAGGATTGCATGATGAAGAAATAAGACCAGTCCAAGGAACCCCAGAAACGACAACGGAGTCTAACAGTATAGGACAAGAAGAACAAGGTGCATATGTAACAGATGTTATTTCTGAGACCCAAGCTGGGGAGATGCTGCTTAACAATTCCAATGATAGTGAAGTGACAATTGGAGCATCACCCAGTGATCCTTCTGAACTGGATGACACTTTGCCTTGGGAGGGATCAAAACCAAAGGTCATCATTGTTGTGCGAAGGGGTAACTGCCTTGCTGACCTCTTGGCAGCCTTTATTGACCCAGATATCATGAACTAAGATGTGCACATCAAAAGAAAACTTCCCAATGGTAAACTGGAAGAGGGGGAAGGGTTTTACGTGATTGCCTCTCAGAATTCTGGGGAGAATTCCACAGCAAATGCACATTAGGTACCGAAGTGAAAACATCTTACCTTAGGCATGAATATCAAGTCCAGGAATGGCAGGCAGTTGCAAGGATTCTTGTGATGGGTTGGACAACTGTCAGGTATTTTCCACTGCTTCTCCCTCTTCCATTTTTGGAGGAAGCTCTCTATGGTACAAGTTACAGCAGTGTGACAGATAGCTTCCTGCAGTATGTCTCAAAAGAAGAGAGGAAAATTCTTGAGCTTGCACTGGAATCATTTGAGTCTGTTGACAAAGATGACCTGATGGATGTGCTGGATGCACATGACTGGCACTACCTTGCCTCTGAAGACACAGTGGCTGGATTAATGTCACAGTTAGGACACAAAACCCTAATCCAGACTCCAGTGTTTGTTATTGAATGCTGGAAGCCCATCTTGAAAACTTTGGCAGATACTTTGTATCCACAGAGGCTTGTTGAGGTAATGGAGGAATGTGTACCAACACCAAAACGTGTTAAGGAACTTCTGAAATTCCCAGAACAGATGACTGCACTTCAGAACACTGTGGCAAGACATTTGAAGTGGTACATAGGGGAATCAGACAACACTACTTTGAAATCATTCCTTTGCTTCTGCACTGGGGCAGATATGCCGTTTGGACACCCCGACAGTGTTCAGTTCATAGAGACGTCTGCATTCCAGTGTTGACCTCAGGCACATACATGTGGGTGCTATTTGATGTTACCAATCAACTACCAAAGCTACCCAGATCTTCGTAATGACTTTGATCTCCATTTGGGTTATGGACATAATCTAAATTCTTGAAGCAAACTAAGGCAGATTTAATTGTGCAAACACAATTATTATCATGATTTTGCCTGTTACCAGTATCAGAAATTGTGTTGCATTGTGTAAATTGTGATCTGCCATTTTGGAGGCAAACACAGAACAGAGAACTGCCCTTAAAATGTTTGAAATTTTCAATATGAAAAATGTTTAACTACATTACTGTTTAAAGCACCATGTTCACTTCAATTCCTAGTCCAAAAACTAATTTGGAAGACAGTTCAGGTCAGTTCTGACCTGCTTATTGACAAGTACTGTATGTTCATACTGGTATTACAATTGGCCAAGGTTCACCTTTTACTGGTTTCTTGTGCTAAGAGGCTCTAGAAGCAAACTAAGGTAGATTTAATTGTGTATCTGCATCTGTTGTAAACAGTTACCTTCCTCCCACTACCCTGCTGCCTCTGAAGACATAATTGTGTTTGTTATTGAATGCTGGAAGCCCATCTTCATCAGAACACTGGCAAGACATTTGAAGAGGTACATAGATTCTGCACAGGGGTAGATATGTTACTTGAACACCCCATCACTGTTCAGTTAATAGAGACTTATACATTCCAGTGTCAGTGACTTCAATCTTGTGCTAAGAAGCTCCAGAAGCAAACGAAGGTAGATTTAATTGTGCACACACAATTGTTATTAAGATTTTACCTGTTATCCAGTATTCAGAAGTTGTGTTGCATTAAGTGAATTGTGATCTGCCATTTTGGAGGGAACCACACCAAATTCACATTCTCAAAACTAACTTCGATATGTAGGAAGTCTGGGTCAGTTCTGACCAACTGAATGACATGTATTTTCATACCAGTATTACAATGTTCAACTTTAGTTCATCTTTTACTGGTCCAGAACAAAATCTGTCTTTGTCCAGATATCTGTTGAAATAAAAACCCCTAAAAAGTATTTTGTTTATACCATTCATTGCACACTAACACTATATTTGCTGGTATACTTTAAACAGAGTTTTGGTCATATCATTAGAGGCAGCCCAAATCCTAGCAAACAAACATGAGTGCAATCGAGAGTTGGAAAAAGAAAATATTTTACACTCATTCAATGTCTGTGACACTGACAATTACATTTAGATACCTTTAAAATATAAACTTAAAGACTATGGGCCTCATTCACTAATATCAGCGCAGAAATGTTCTTACTCTCCGCAAAAAATAAGTACTTGCGCAAAGTCACCGTCGGATTCATGACACGTGCATACTGGCCAATTTTGTTCTCACCACCGTGCGTATGTTAGTAAATCAGAACCATTCTAAATTGATAGGCGCGTGTCCGCGATCTGCAATCAGCATACTATCACGCCCCCATTTCTCCAAACCGCTTGCCTAGAGTTGATTCATGAATGAAGGAAGCGGTTACGCAAGGAGAAAAGTAGTAAATTTCACAGTTTGTTAGAAACAATGGCGCCAGGTCTTGCAGGAATGCCATGGGTCGTTGCAAGATTATGGAGGACACAGCATGCCAGGATGATCTTGCACACCTTCTCAGGGGTATAAAGTAGTTTGCCACCGGCCGTATCTGATCCAAACACATCCAACGGCCCTTAAGCACGCCAAAAGTGCGCTCTACGGCACGTGTGTGGGCATGTATGTTATTATAGGCACCTCTTGAGGGGTTTCAGGGTTTGCGTATGGTGTCATCAGCCATGTTTTAAGGCCATATGCCTGGTCACCCAAACAATATAACATTTTAACATTAACGGAATAGAAACTTACTGAAAATATTAACTTAAAACAACTGAAATAAAAGACTAGAACAAAAGATGCTCACCAACAAGCCATCCACTTCTCACAGCCCCTGCTTCCAAGCGCAATCCAACTGTACTGTTTTGCAAAGTAATGAGTCGTGGGTGCCTCCTGGCCAGCGGGCCACAGCCTTAAGGATATGGCAGTCTGCATTACAGATCATCTGCACGCTGATAGAGTGATAATTTTTCTGTTCATGTTATTGCTAATATTTTAATTGTCACAATGATGAGGATGAACGTGTGTCAATTTCATGGTAATTTAATCCATTTGGCCAATATATTAGTAAATTAATGATTTTAAAAAATGTTAATTAAATCTCTTTTTCATGAATGTGGTTTTATAGGCTCTGCATGTACTTAAAAGGTATGTGTTTGCATTTTCTAAGTCAGTTTGGCCTTCCTCATTTGTGCGTACGCATGGTCTGAGGCAGTTCTAAATTTGTTCGCAGAGTAAGAACAAATTCGGGTAAGAAAATATTGATGAATCCCGT
This sequence comes from Epinephelus cyanopodus, assembly GCA_026686955.1. Lineage (NCBI taxonomy): Eukaryota > Metazoa > Chordata > Actinopteri > Perciformes > Serranidae > Epinephelus > Epinephelus cyanopodus. The sequence continues at coordinate 39,374,287 of CM048924.1, read as the reverse complement.
ACGCACAGTTTAAGCACAGATTTGTGCGTACGCACTGTTTGTGAATGAGGCCCTATGTCCCTAACTTTTCTGTAGAAAAAAGCTTTTTCTTGATGTGTTATCCGTAAGCCTTGATATACAATTACATACAAATCTGTTCACTATTTTCTGTGCTGTATACAGAATAAACATATGCCAACATATGCCAAGATTGGCATTGTACCATTGATTAATAAGAAACATATTGCCTTTACACTAATAGAAAAGCAAAAAGAGCAACAGAATGCAAAGCCTTTGAATCAACTAAAGTAAAACAGGTTATAAGCATGAAAGTGTATGCTTATTCATGCAGTTTCAAGACTTTTAAACAAGGTGAACGATAGACTTGCTGTCTACTGTTGATCCTTTCACAGCCAACCTATACTGCTTTGTGTCATTGTTATGCAAAGCATGACAAAAACATTAGAATCAGACCACAATTTCTTGGTGGAAATCCTTGCCAGACAAATTATTATAAAAAGCAGAGTATCTGAAGTCTTAAAACGTGTCTGGACGGTATTTTTAATCGTTTCAATTGTCACCTATGCAGTTTGCTAGGCTGCTCAGTTAAAAATGAGTGAAGAGCCTCCCGCATTGTCAAGTAAAACTCTTGAGTTTGCAATATGTTCTTGGGAAAAGTAAGGTCCAACTCTGACATGATCATATTACACAGGTCAAATATATCTTCGTCACATGGGACAACTGAGAGGAATTTGCATGCCTCTTTGCAGACATCAAGATCATTATGTGGAACAATTAAGTCCTCAGAACCCCAGAGCTGGGGTACAGTGTACATTACTTCAGGAATCCCACTGGGTACACTGCGATTCCTTGTTGGCCAGATGCGGTGGCTGTTCCAGACTGCCTTGATCTCATCAAGCTCTTCCTAAAAAGAGAATATGTACCTAAGGTTAAAAGAAAGGTTTAAAGACTGACCAGATATTGATGACACAAAAATGAAGACAATAGACATGCTTGTTGAGAAATGAATATAAGCTTCATGGGCTACTCCAGGTAATGTTTTACAGTTCATGAGCCACTGATAAACATTGAGTCTCACAATAATGTAATTTGACATAATTTAATCTTGTATTCCTTAATGCCTTCCAGAAAATAATTATATGAACCACTAACTTCATTTCAACCTGGGATCTGAACCTATTACTCTTGCTGCTACTTTTAATAATTTTCTATACTTGACTTGTCGGCCCTGTTTTATTCATCTGAAGTGAATAAAATAGTCAGAAGCCAATATTGCCACAATACTCTGTTTTTGCAGATTTTAATACAATATACTGTAATTGTATGTTTGCGTGTATCGGCTAAGTATGGAGCTGTCCATGGTTCTGAAACACAGAGCGGAGGAAGAAGAGATAAATGGCGCCACCAGGGGGTGGCCAGGGGTGGCCATGGCCCACCCCCCTATAAATTTGCTGGCCACTCCACTGGCCATCCCACTCGCCAGTGGGGACCAGGTGTTAGTGCGACCTCCCATAACGCCGACTACCCATAACTCCGACTACCCGCTAATCTGACCGTGCAGGTCTACGGCGAGTTTTATTGTTTTAGTCCCATAATGTGACCGCCCATTAATCCGACCATTTTAATGCCATTATTCCAACCGTCAGATTTCATACCCAGTAGTCCGACCGCCCGTTAGTCCGACCACAGCACTTCCAACAGGAAGCAGTCTGTGCATTTCTCCCTCACTGCGCCTGCACTGACTGTGAGGACAGTTGTGTTTATCTCATCGACGGGAAATCACATCATCTGCTATATGTGATGTACATGCCCTTATTTGGATAACACATCCTGGTATTCCCCACACACATAAAGCCTATTGACAGCGTAATGCACTCTGGCTGCAGGTGTATATTAAGCACATAGACCGCGGAACCGGGGCAGCCAGGGGGGCCATGGCCCGGGTAACTTTTGTACTCTGACACAGAGGGCTACATTGGGATTGGGTCCCGCCGGGTCCCGCAGGTCCCCATTAAACAGTAGAAGAAGAAGAAAAAGAAGAAGAAGAAGAAGATGTAGCCTAGTGACAGGATGTCAACACAGGACCTTGGTGCACATGCATGAGCGTTTCCACTCCATATTTATTTATAAATGGATGAATAGCCTATGCCCTAAACCAGCTTTCATACCAATTTGCCGCTTGCTCCACCTGTCTGTCTGTCTGTCAGCTCCATCTGTCATGAGACAAACATGAAAAAAGACATGCCGTTTATTGTGTTTCACCGGCGACGAGCTGTCATTACGCACGACTATTACGCACGGCTGCGCGCTCTTTATAACTCACTGTGTGAACCTATGTTGTATAATAAAGCTTTGCCCCCCTCAGTAACTTCATCATGGTGCTTGGCTTGCCTTAACCTCAATCACTGCGTGATTGTATAAAGGTAGAAAATAAATAAATACAGAGGAGGAGAATAGAATATGAAACAGCCTTGATTTCATTAAAAACTAAATGAAAACAACGAAATAGGAGCGCTATTCCTGACCAGTGCGTCAAAAGACATGCACGCCAGGGAAACAAAACAAACAACCCCATGAATCTCTTTATTAATAGCCTATAAAATGACGTGTTTTCTCCTGCGGGACGGGAGTTGACACAAAATCAATGCATCTCTATTATTGTGCGGGCATAAATTCTCAGAGTTTTGCGGGAGTAACATATCTACCCCTGTGCAGAATCTATGTACCTCTTCAAATGTCTTGCCAGTGTTCTGATGAAGATGGGCTTCCAGCATTCAATAACAAACACAATTATGTCTTCAGAGGCAGCAGGGTAGTGGGAGGAAGGTAACTGTTTACAACAGATGCAGATACACAATTAAATCTACCTTAGTTTGCTTCTAGAGCCTCTTAGCACAAGAAACCAGTAAAAGGTGAACCTTGGCCAATTGTAATACCAGTATGAACATACAGTACTTGTCAATAAGCAGGTCAGAACTGACCTGAACTGTCTTCCAAATTAGTTTTTGGACTAGGAATTGAAGTGAACATGGTGCTTTAAACAGTAATGTAGTTAAACATTTTTCATATTGAAAATTTCAAACATTTTAAGGGCAGTTCTCTGTTCTGTGTTTGCCTCCAAAATGGCAGATCACAATTTACACAATGCAACACAATTTCTGATACTGGTAACAGGCAAAATCATGATAATAATTGTGTTTGCACAATTAAATCTGCCTTAGTTTGCTTCAAGAATTTAGATTATGTCCATAACCCAAATGGAGATCAAAGTCATTACGAAGATCTGGGTAGCTTTGGTAGTTGATTGGTAACATCAAATAGCACCCACATGTATGTGCCTGAGGTCAACACTGGAATGCAGACGTCTCTATGAACTGAACACTGTCGGGGTGTCCAAACGGCATATCTGCCCCAGTGCAGAAGCAAAGGAATGATTTCAAAGTAGTGTTGTCTGATTCCCCTATGTACCACTTCAAATGTCTTGCCACAGTGTTCTGAAGTGCAGTCATCTGTTCTGGGAATTTCAGAAGTTCCTTAACACGTTTTGGTGTTGGTACACATTCCTCCATTACCTCAACAAGCCTCTGTGGATACAAAGTATCTGCCAAAGTTTTCAAGATGGGCTTCCAGCATTCAATAACAAACACTGGAGTCTGGATTAGGGTTTTGTGTCCTAACTGTGACATTAATCCAGCCACTGTGTCTTCAGAGGCAAGGTAGTGCCAGTCATGTGCATCCAGCACATCCATCAGGTCATCTTTGTCAACAGACTCAAATGATTCCAGTGCAAGCTCAAGAATTTTCCTCTCTTCTTTTGAGACATACTGCAGGAAGCTATCTGTCACACTGCTGTAACTTGTACCATAGAGAGCTTCCTCCAAAAATGGAAGAGGGAGAAGCAGTGGAAAATACCTGACAGTTGTCCAACCCATCACAAGAATCCTTGCAACTGCCTGCCATTCCTGGACTTGATATTCATGCCTAAGGTAAGATGTTTTCACTTCGGTACCTAATGTGCATTTGCTGTGGAATTCTCCCCAGAATTCTGAGAGGCAATCACGTAAAACCCTTCCCCCTCTTCCAGTTTACCATTGGGAAGTTTTCTTTTGATGTGCACATCTTAGTTCATGATATCTGGGTCAATAAAGGCTGCCAAGAGGTCAGCAAGGCAGTTACCCCTTCGCACAACAATGATGACCTTTGGTTTTGATCCCTCCCAAGGCAAAGTGTCATCCAGTTCAGAAGGATCACTGGGTGATGCTCCAATTGTCACTTCACTATCATTGGAATTGTTAAGCAGCATCTCCCCAGCTTGGGTCTCAGAAATAACATCTGTTACATATGCACCTTGTTCTTCTTGTCCTATACTGTTAGACTCCGTTGTCGTTTCTGGGGTTCCTTGGACTGGTCTTATTTCTTCATCATGCAATCCTCTTCCTTTTTCCTCTACTTCATCTCTGATATGGTCATGAAGCATCTGCATATTTGATATTTCTTCATCCAATAGTATGACATCAGATTCCTGTAGTATTTTTCAAATAAACACAAGACGTTTGTGCTCTAGAAAAGGATCAACACTCAGTGAATACTCTCCTAAACCCTATGATACGCTATCATGGCAAGGCTTAACTATACAGACCAATGAGCAGTGATAACTAACATGTCTTTGGGGTCATAGGGTGGGAACCTCCTTTCACCGGTGTTTCGTCTAGTTGGTCCCACAACACCTCCAGGAGGCTAGACAGTGATCTCTGGCGTCCCAGAGACACTCCCCTAATGCCAGGTCTCACTGCTCTCCGCACCAACACAACAACCTCCTTAACCTTACTTACACATGGCTTTCTCAGCCCAAACAGCACTGCCACCTTCAACCAAACCCAGGCTCCGTACAAGCAAGCTACAGGTAGAGGCTGTGCTGATACTACCTTTCCTAGCACATTCACCATACTCTAATTCACACACTACATAACATAACTACAGTGTAAGCTAAAGTTAAAGGAGATAAATGAACTCACAGGATCAGCAAACACACTCACCCTGCTGCATGGCCTCAAACAAAATGGATTCAACTAGGCCGCTCCCACACTTAAATAACCTTCCTCTTCCTCCTTACTAACACATGGCTTTCACAGCCTTAATTCACACTCTAATTCACACACTACATAACATAACTACAATATAAACTAAAGCTAAAGGAGATAAATGAACTCACAGGATCAGCAAACACACTCACCTTGCAGCATGGTCTCAAGCACAAGGGATTCAAATAGGCCACTCCCACACTTAAATAGCCTTCCTCTTCCTGGATTTCCTCCTAAGAGGAAGTGGATCTCTCCACCAGATCTCAAGGAGTTATGTGCCCTGCTTAGTAGTTCCCCCTGCTGGCCCCCAACTGACATTATTTCTTCTGTGGTAAATGAACTTGCTGGTTCTCATGGCTTCATCTGACATTTCCTTCACTGTCTTCTTCAAAGTCTGTCCCCGCACTCTGAGTTCCCCCAGGAGCGAGATAGCTGATCTTGCTACAAATCCCCTACACCCCACTTCCACTGGACAAATCCGAGTCTTCCATCCTCGCTGCTCAGCTTCTGCTCCTAAATCTGCATATCTAAGCTTTTTTCTTTCATAGGCTTCTTCCACTGAGTCTCCGAAAGGAACTGTCAGCTCAATGAAATAAACTATCCGTTGACTCAATGACCACACAGCACTATGTCAGGCCTCTGCTTAGTACAAACTATTTCCTGGGGAACAACAAGCTTTCCCCCCTAAATCTACTTGCATTTCCCAATCACAAGCACCTACTAGGCGGACACACCCCTGCCTCCTTACTAATTTATCCCTTCTGTATTTCTCTCCCTCACGGACAAACTGAATTACTAAATTCCTATCTTTAAAACCTTCTGAATTGACCTCTCTTCGTTTCCCTTCAATTCCTGCAGCTAAACATTTCAACACCTGGTTATGTCGCCATGTATATCGGCCTTGTGACAAACTAACCCTACAGCCTGACAAAATATGCTTTAAGGTTGCGGTACGTGAACACAATGGGCATGATGGGTCCTCATTTACCCACAGTTTTAGGTTTTGGGGAGTTGGTAGCACATCATATGTAGCCCCTACCAGGAATCTAATACTATTCTCCTCCATACTCCACAGGTCCCTCCAACTAAGCTTCCTCTTCTCTGCACTTTCCCAATTCAACCACTGTCCCTGTTTAGCCTGGGCCACTACCTTTGCACCCCTTACTATCTCCTCCTGTCTGCGTATCTGTTCCACAACCAGCTTTCTTTTATCTTTGGGACCTGCTGTATTCCAAACCGGTTTGCCTGAGCCAAGCCCCAGGCCTCCCTGGCCACACTGAACATTACCTACAATCTCCGCATGCCTAAGAGCTGCCTCTGCCTCCTGAACTGCCGCTCTTGGGTTCCACTTCCTCCCCTTGGTTGGATTTGGAACCACACTCCTACTACTACTCCTTACTCCCAGATAACAAGAGCTCTGTCCTGACCTTGGTACATTTAAATTCCTCTGTTAAACTAGATACTGGCAGCTGAAGTATCCCTTTTCCATACAATGCAGCACTACTTAGGCACCTAGGAACGCCCAACCACTTCCTAATATAGGAGCTAACCGACCTTTCAATTCTCTCCACAACAGATATTGGGATTTCATAAACTGATAATGGCCACATTAACCTAGGATATAGTCCAAATTGTAAACACCACAACTTCAATTTTCCTGGAAGCTCTGATTTATCTATTCTAGCCAATCCTTCAGCCACCTCTTTTCTAAATTTCACCACCTGTTCCTTATCATTCAACTCTATTGTACCACCTACCTAAACTCTTCACTGACTTTTCCCTGATTGTTGGGATGTCCTCATCATCTATGACAAACTTCCTATCACTTAACTTCCCTCTACATATCGAGATGCTTCTAGATTTACTAGGCTTGATCTTCATGCTGGCCCACTTCAGGTTCTTATTTACCTTCTCTAGTAGCCTCTTTGTACATGGCATTGTTGTGGTCACCAGTGTCATATTATCCATGTAAGCCCTAACTGGTGGAAGATGCAACCCGTTCTGCCGTCTCTCTCCACCTACCACCCACTTAGAAGCCCTGATGATTATGTTATGAATGTTAGAGTGGGATCAGAGGGGTTAATCTGAGCAAGCATGTGTTCCTGTTCATGCGTGTACTGTAGATGTGACTGTGTGGTGTCGGAATAAAAAAAAACTGCGCCTCAATATGGGAGGCCGTTTAGGGCAAAACACATCAAAAATCTGCACACACACTTACAGTGTACTCACACACACACACTGACGATTGGCACATATGCACCGAAACAGGGCAAAACACATAAAAAATCTGTACACACACACAATTTACACCCACACACACACACACACACACACACACACACTGATAATGGGTACATACGCACCGTAAATAAAGGCTAAGCACATTAAAAAGCTGCATACACACACCGACAATGGGCACATACACACTAAAAACATGCACACACAACCGCACACGCACACACACACACACACACTGAGTATTCACACACATTGACAATGGGTACATACACACTATGAAACATGTTTACACACTGAAAACCTGTACACACACACACACACACACACATTGAGTATTCACACGGACCACCTTTCACACAGGGGGTAATAGGTTTCTTGTCTGTGTGTAAACTTATTTTATTGATCGTGAGTCTGTGTGTGTGTGTGTGTGTGTGTGTGTGTGTGTGTGTGTGTGTGTGTGTGTGTGTGTGTGTGTGTGTAAAATAAATTCAGTGCGCCTGGAAGCTCAGGTCAGTGTAACCGGAAGGTACCTGAAACTGCTTGTTTACAGGAAGCTACTTCCGATTTTGCAGCTTCAAAATATTTTTCTCTATATTATAAATTGTTTATAGGCTATGCTATAGAAACTTCATACTTGAGGGACAATGACTCATTGTTCATTATTTTGCGTAAATTTACAATTCCTAAGAACAAACCACCTCACTCGCTTGATAAATTAGAGTTTTACCATGTTTGAGTGTATTTTATTCTGAAAGCTACCACAGGAAGTCATAGTATCTACTCCAGCATTGGATGCACACTCCCGATTTCGATCATGACAGAGCGGGAAACTTAATGGAGAGCATCAATGGCCCGCAGTAGACAAACTGAGGAGGCTATTGCTATTTGAATTATTTTTCCCCCACGCTAGGAACGATTTGTACATCGTATAGTCCTTAAAATATGGAGTCGCAGAAGTTGATTCTACTTGCATTTGGACTTTTATTTTTTCAGCCGTGTGCAATGACTCATAATGAGGAAATACGTGACTTCTTCGTTCGTGTTGTGCACTGCATCCAGTCTATCCAGCAGAACCCGGTAGCCGCACACTTCACCGAGCTGTGGAGCCATACCAAGACTGTCGGTGCCATGACTTCTGTGGTTCGTCGTGCTGAAAGCTCAGAGTCAAGAGTGTGCTGCACTATTAGAGTCACTCCACAGACAGTTATTGCTTCAAGAAGGAATTGTTATTCCACCGACAACTCGAAGTGGTGCTCCTGGTCGGCCAAGGTACAGCCTGACACTGGACCAGATAAACCAGTGCTTGGATATAGGGCTGAACTGGCAAGGAATTTCTCTGTTGTTTGGGATAGACCGACGAACCTTATTTTGCCACAGACAACGTCTCAATGCCCATCGCGAGATTACACACCACTGTCTGATGAGTGTTTGATGTCTATCATCAGACATATTTTATCAAACACGCCCAATGCTGGTGAAACATATGTCCACGGCAGCCTCCGCCGCAGGGGGATACGTGTGCAGTGTTGGAGGGTCCACCAAGTCCTCCGACACATCGACCCAATCGTCGTCGATGTTTTCATCGCAGTCAAGCGATTCGTTGAAGAGTCTACCATGTGTGGGGACCTAATGAGTTATGGTAAGTCGCCTGGTTTTGTCTGACAGAATGTCATTTTGGGTGCAGGACAATGTTTGCCACTGGGTTTCAATGGCCGGTTGCTGCAACAGTGCTGTAGTCCAATTTTTGTGAACTGTTTATAAGAGGCATGCCTCTTGAAATATAAAAAGTTGCAGATTTGCATATCTTTTTATTAGATTCGTTAATATTACTATTTTTTCCCCCTTCCACTTCCTGAACATACAGCCTATAAGCTTGGTTCCTAGAAATTACCTTCTCCTGCAACTAAACTGCTGTATAAAAGTACTTCATGATAATAGGCCATGCAGCATATAAAGTAGTGGTTCTAAACATATTAGTGTCATACATTTATGATTTACTATGACTTCCTGAATTTTTTCTTCTGATTGGCTGACTGCTGTGTGTTAAAACCCTTTAACACGCAGGAAGCACGGCTAAAGTTTAATCACATCACATAACTTTTTCCACGACACATCTTGTAACCATAGCAACGTTACTACTTAGTAACCAACAAGCGCAGCTAAGTGACCAGCTTGATAAACTCATCAGGCTAGCGGGAAGAAAAACACACGGGAAACATACAAATGGTGTATTTTCACATTTCTTTCCATCCCTTCGGAGAATGCATCAGTTTTGAAATAATGCATGGAACTTTTGATTTAAAAAAAGACAAGGACATTGGTTTCAACTGGTAGCAGACAGCTGACATTCACGCATAAAGTGAAATCAGTGCATTACCCTGTGAACACCACAGGGAGGCGCTTTTAACATGAGGCAAAAAGCCTCCATATCATTTTGTTCGTCCAAATTTGTATTGATTTAGGGACAATTACATGAATGGATAGCAAGGTAGACCTGTTCAACATACTGACAAATTAAATTTAGTGTTGACTAATTTAATTGACCATTGACTTTGAATCTTGCTAGCATAGCATTAGCTCTCTGCTAGCAGCTGAGCGGACTATTATATCACTTGCTAAGTCGTATCTGCGGTCTGTCCTGTTTTATGGAGTACTCACCTATGTTTTCATTACAGAATGTACTGATTGTTCCAGGAATTACTCGAATCCTGAAGTGTTGCCAGGGAAACAGTTATTGCTACTTTAAAACTTTATTTATTGATCGCAAAACAGACACATACGATTTTGACTGCAGAGCTCTCACCAAAACTTTTTTGTAAAAAAAAAACAAACCTGTTGCATGACGTCACACAGTACGGAAGCGTATTGCATTCACTTGACAAATTAAAAAAAATCTGTTTTATTGAGTAATTTTTTCTGTTTTTCGTAGTATTTTTTTTTTATTTTTCTGTTTTTTTGTGGTATTTTTTTTTCTGTTTTTCGGTATAATTTTTTTCTGTTTATCATGCTAATTTTTCCCCCCCTGTTTTTCGTGGTAATTTTTTTTCTGTTTTTCAGGTTAATTTTTTTTCTGTTTTTCGGGGTAATTTTTTCTGTTTTTCTGAGTATTTTTTGTCTGAGTTCAGAGAGCAATAGAACAACAGACTCTTTCATTCCTTTCTTGAGAGCTGGATATTATGGAAGCAAACATGACCTGCTTGTTTAGTTTAATCCAGTTTTACTTTGTTTTGGGTTTGAGACACTGGGAGATACTCGTGTCTTTAAGTCATATAGATGGCGTTATCATTAGTTTGTCCACTTTACGCAGGCACCTTAAGACTTTGCGGTTGTTCAGACGAAAAGTCCATTCAGATCTGCTGGACATTGCAGAGTTTCTCCAGAATCAGTTGGACACATATGGCAAGCTCCATGGATACAAGATGATGCATCTGAAATGCATTCAGGCTGGCTATGTGGTGACTCAAGAGGAGAGACTGATGAAAATATTGGATCCAAGGGGAAAGCAGCTGAGGCGCCGGAATCGCCTTCGGCGACGTATGTATCAGAATCCAGGCCCAAACTTTTTGTGGCACATAGACTCATATGTTAAACTCAAACCTTACAGGATCTGCATCAATGGTGCAATAGATGGGTTTTCACGAATGATATGGCTACATGCATACTCTACAAACAGTGATCCCAAGATAATCGCTGGATACTTTATTGATGAGGTGTCATCAAGGAATGGAATTCGATCTGACCTCGGGACGGAGAACTATGGAGTTAGATCAGTCTCAATATTCACAAATGCACACAGAAGGATTCACAAATACATGTTAAGATTTATATATAAATGACTCTCTCCACACAAATATTTTCAATGCACACACATATATTTAGCATTTTATATAAATGTAAAAAAAAATCCACAAATAACCAAAAAAGTTTCACAAATGTATTTCTGATGCACACACAAATATTTATTGTTTTAAATATATGCAATAAAAATCCACAAATATATGTATTTAAAAAGTATTTGCAATTTTCATCAAAACATATGTGGATGTTGATACATTCATTTACAAATGCTTTTATTTTATGAACCTCCGCGCATTTGTGTGTGAACCTCCACATTTGTGTGTGAATCTTTTTGAGACTCTCCTGACGTGACCCGATCCACAAATGCATTTTTTCTACCAAGGGGATATAGGTAGCCAATCAGATGTCTCCTTCCTCTTCAGCCAATCACATGAGCGTCCCGCCACCACCCACACGTGGGGTATGTTTTAACGTCGTAGCGTCAGAAGGTGGCAGTAATGCACCACTACATTGTTTGCGACCGCCACATTAATACGGAAGAGAAGAGAAGAAGGTCAAGAGCGTAGAGAGCTTAAGTACTGCTCTATTTCCAGCGCGGCCGGCACTGCGAGAAAAGCCTTTTATGTCCGTCTCGGAGCAGGCTGGGCTGGGAAATAGTGTCGAAGGTGCCGCTGCCGATGTGTGTTGGGGGGCGGCACTTGACGGACAACGCACCGCGCCGGCGGCGGTGTGCGTTGCACGGTGTACGTTAGCGTCAGTTACACGGTGCAATTATACCAACTAAGCAAGTTTCAGATAATTTGCTAACTAACTGGGCTACCACACACTTTAGCAAAACCAATCACAAATAATTCAACAAAGAGTCATGATTTACAACAAGTGGATACACTTACAGGCAACAGTATCCAGCTGCAGCCCCGGAGCAGAAGCACAAGCCTCTGGCTTTTTTTTCCTAACAACTTTTTTAAGTAAAATTGCATAACATAGCGTCTATGAATTGATGAATTGTCCATTTATTTTACCTTTATTTAATCATACAAGTCAACTTTGTTTTTTGTTTGTTTTTGACCACATCGCCACGTTCAACCATGAATAAAAGAAGCTGCGCTCAGTGGGCGCTCCTTCTATATTAATATTCATATGCTTCCTTAACTAGGCTACGACCTGTTTTCATTTAGGTCGGACCTTTAAAACTACAAATATTTCACCATTCAATGTGAGAAATCAGTGCTAACATTAAAAAATAGCTGACTGTAACTATTTCGTGTGTAAGTGAACACAATGAAGAGACAAAAGTCAATTTGAAAAACTTTATTTTCAAATTTCCACAAACAATATCTGATGGCCAGTCCGCTTCTCCTGGCAGCCTGCAAGAGACAGAAAAGATAATGAGCACATAACTTCAAGAAACAAATCCCAACTTCACCACTGTATTTTTTTGTTTCGCATTTCAGCTGTCTTATAGCCAGATTGAAGGCTTCGGGTCCGTCACTCTGCTTAATTTAGCGTTGTAACGGCCGGACTACACGGTGTCGGCCAGCCGGCATGACCTCCGCGCTCCTCTCCGCTCCTCTCACCCACACTTGAGCACCCGTCCAGGCCGCGGAGGTCAGGCTGGAGGGCTGCGGTCGTCAGGCCCGGGCGGGACCACAGGTGAGGGGATCCCAAGTCTCGAGCCCTGCCCTCGCCACTCACCAGGATCCTCTTCTAACGGTCACAGAATAAACAACATAGCTATTTTTCTGCCAATTTATTCCAGTTAGTTTACCTGAAACCTGCTGCGTTGAGATGCTGTGTCCTGCGAGCTCAGTTCCACACAAAGACCGCGACAATAATATCCAGCATCACTTCCGTCACATCAGGGGCTTGTGCTCCGGGGCTGCAGCTGGATGCTACTCCTTACAGGTGCACGATCGTCGGCCGCCATGCTGCAAACTGGACCTCTTGACCATAGACATACGCTCTTGACCTTCTTCTTCTTCTCTTCCGTATTAATGTGGCGGTCGCAAACAATGTAGTGGTGCATTACTGCCACCTTCTGACGCTACGACGTTAAAACATACCCCACGTGTGGGTGGTGGCGGGGACGCTCATGTGATTGGCTGAAGAGGAAGGAGACATCTGATTGGCTACCTATATCCCCTTGGTAGAAAAAATGCATTTGTGGATCGGGTCACGTCAGGAGAGTCTCAAAAAGATTCACACACAAATGCGCGGAGGTTCACACACAAATGCGCGGAGGTTCACAAAATAAAAGCATTTGTAAATGAATGTATCAACATCCACATATGTTTTGATGAAAATTGCAAATACTTTTTAAATACATATATTTGTGGATTTTTATTGCATATATTTAAAACAATAAATATTTGTGTGTGCATCAGAAATACATTTGTGAAACTTTTTTGGTTATTTGTGGATTTTTTTTTTACATTTATATAAAATGCTAAATATATGTGTATGCATTGAAAATATTTGTGTGGAGAGAGTCATTTATATATAAATCTTAACATGTATTTGTGAATCCTTCTGTGTGCATTTGTGAATATTGAGACTGATCTAACTCCATAGCATGGAGCAGATGCAGATGTTCATGCTGCATGATCATATGGATGAATTTTCGAACAGATGTTATCTGTATGGCTCAAGCAATCATAACCAGAGGATAGAGAACTGGTGGGGGTTTTTAAGGAAGCAACATGCACAGTTCTGGATGAACGTGTTTCAAGATTTAAAAGACTGACTACTTTTCTGGTGACTTCCTGGACAAAAGTCTCATACAATTCACTTGTCTTGAAATAGTAGAGGTAGGCCTAATGTATCCTCATTGATTTATATAGTAGGCTATTATGTATACCTCAACGTTGCAATACATTTCTGTTGTTTTTCCCTCATAGTGCCATAACTTCGGTCAAGCCAGCCGTCTCGTTTTTGTGTGTTGAAGCCAGCCTTCCCAACATTTCAAGTGCGCCCGTATTGTAGCCTTTACACGGATACGGCTGAGAAAGTCACTTTAAGTATACTACAGCGGAAACAAACGTCCGGTTTTCAAAATAAAATGTGAAAGGCAATTAAAAAGATACGTGTCAAAATGTTAATTTATAATGGAAAAAATGCATTTTAGCTCAATAACTCCCAGGGTCATGTGACATAATGGCTCAAAATCAGCGTTGGAACAGGCTGTCTCTATTGCCTTTCACATTTTATTTTGAAAACCGGAAGTTTATACACACTGTAGTATACTAGCGCTGACTTTATCAGCCGTATCCGTGTATTTATTGCAATACAGGTGCACTTGAAATGTTGGAGCGGCTGGTTTGACCACAATTAATGCGTCAGAATAATACCACTGACTCCTGTTTAGTGGTTGAAGTATTAAGAGGTTTTACTTCACCAAAAGTATTTCGCCAAAGTAGGTACCACACTGTGTAATGGGTTAATTGTGGTACTAATACCACACTGTGAATCCCACTCAAAGTAGGTTATATGAAGTAAAAGGACAGTATTATCAGCAGTGTATATGTTCAAAGTACTTAAAGCATGAAAAGTTAGCCTGGTAAACCAGACTGTCTGCCAGCTCTCATATTCATTTAAACTGGCAGGACAATTCACATTAGTGAATTTGTCTAGTGAAGCCAGGCTAATGAAAAGTATAAAATGCAGTAAAATGTTCCCTGTCAGTGTTTTACTACATATCTAATGTTGCATTTTACAGTTTACTATTGCAGATGTTTAAGATTGAGATGATTTGAACTATATTATTGTCTAGTTTAATGCATCATAATATATAGCTACTGCAGCTGGTATTGCAAATGTGTGAACTGATTTTTTCACTTTCTATTTTTATTTATATTTAGAGAGAACTGCAGGACATTGTTCACCTTTGGAACACTCACGGAATTCACCCATGCAGAAATGCTTACTTACCCCTACTAACTTACCCCAACTATTTGGTGCCAGAGAGTACCTCAAAGAGGTATCCCAACAAAAGGTTCAAGCCTGCCGAGAGGAATGCCGTCAGAGAGGACCATATCCCTGTGATAACACAGTGTTTGACATTTGCTGCCTTGCCATGGCAGAAAACAATCTTCATCCACCCACCGCTCCAGAGGAAGCCATTGAACTTTATATGTTCTTACGTGCTTACATACGAGCTCAAATATAATGATCACAACGTGCTCTACTGGATCAAATGACTCGATGTAAGCATCCACATAAGGGTAGAAAATATTATGGACCATGAATTTCATGTTGTGTTTAAACTGTGAATTACTGAACTCTTTATTAATGGACATCTCCCCTTTGGGCTTTGTATATTCTCTTTCTGAAATATCGCATCATGTTACATGTTGTGAAAAATGGAAAGTCTTGGGTGCATTGTAAAAAGGACAGCCTACAAAAAAGACTGGACAGCCATATATGTTATAAATCAAACACGTTATACTATCTTGTCCTCAGTGGTGTGTATGCTGACTTTGAAATATAGCTCTCTTACAGACAGAATTCCTGTTAACACTGAGAAGTGAAAGTTTTTTCTCTTTTGATATTTAGTTGTTTAATTAAGCATTTAGGAAATATACCTTCCTGTTTTTGTGCCTCAATTTACTGTGTCAGTTGCATCCAAACAATTACATGTAACAAAATTTGGTAATAAGATGTAGGAATATGTTGTATCTAAAATTAGTTGGTGATTATGTCAACTCTCAAACATGGAAACAGGTCAGATCAGCTTTGCTTATGTAGCTGGATGAAATGTCTATAAATTTATGGTGAAGTGCAGTTGTCATTAAACTTTCAACAAATGAAGCATAATTAAGGCATGCTTCCTTTTTTCTTCACTTTACACACATTTGATAACTTTAACTTTTCACAATACAAGCAAACAGGAACTCCAATTTTAAGATTCTGGTTGGAAAGAGATCATGTCTCACAGAACAGGACTACTGAACGATATGAATGAACAGTAGACACAATTTGTTTGAAGACAGCTGTACTAAACAACACAGCAACCTGTGATTTTAGTTGTACAAAAAACACTTCAAAGTACCTTCTACTGTTAAGAGCAGATTAACAAACACTGTCAGTATCTGACATGAGGTAGAGGTTCTAATTCTATTAGAATTTAACAATGAAAATATAAACATTAAAGTATTGAGTTTAATGTCTGAGCATTCTCATTCTAGAATGATAACAAAAATTGTCTTGAATCAAAGTAAATTGTTTCTTGATATGATAAAAAGAAAATACTGAAATTTTAAAAAAAAAATCATTCTGCTTATCACACAACCCCTGAGCTAATCACATATTCTCCTTACATGCTCTGACAACAAAAAGTGTCATAACCTTTGTAGGTATTGTTCTCCCTCCCAGGTCAAATTGATCCAATCTGCTTTGACTGTTCCTTCTCTTATCCCTCCTTTCTTTCTTTCTTTCTTCCCTCCCTTTTTCCTTCTTTCCTCTCTTCTTTTCTCCTTCCTCCCTTCTTCTTCTCTGTCCTTCCTTCCTTCCTCCACCCTCCCTCCCTTCTTTCCTCCATCCTTCCTTCTTCTTCCTTCCTTCCTAACCCGAGGACAACAGGAGGGTTAGATCAAAGTAAAATATAAATTGTTTCTTGATATCATAAAACCAAAATCTTGAAATTTAATAAAATAAAATAAAAACATTCTGCACTCATCACACAGCACCTGAGCTAATCACATATTCTCCTTGCATGTTCTATCCCACATTTACACACAGTCTAAACCTACATATAGTAGCTGGCACTGATGGGGAAGAGAAAAGTGTATATGTGTTCATAGGTCACTTAGTCACTCTTATGCAATGTCCATTGCATAAGAGTTGCAGGACAGTATTGTCTCCATTTTAGCTCGAAGCTCAGGATAGCTGTTATAAGCTGATGGCAGCTCCAAAGTTGGGCCACAAGTGTATGCAATTGGCCGCCGTGCTAGCCCTTCCAAAGAGGTGAATGTGACTTGAATTTCTTTTACACAGATGACATCAGACCCAGTTAGAAATCTCATCAGCTTCCGGAGGCCAATTTCATCCAATCCCCTTATGTACTAATGGAACAATCGCAAACTTTGGTTGTCCGCTGAAGTAGCTGGAAAAGCTGTTATCATCTTTAACACTTTTCGTGTTGTTGGTTTAAGATCCTCATACATCTTCTTCATATGAATGAATGAATGCTTGCTTTATTTCGGTTTAAAAACAAAAACAAAATCATGTTTTTACAAAAGAATTTATCAGATAGCAACCGAAAAAGGAGTAGGCTGAAGCCCCACGGCTTATTTTTGCCTATCCTGTACCATCAGAGGATTAACTGAATAATTCACAATAAAACATCAGTACTAGTACATCATTACAAAACACGTGATAACTTAAACTGAAAAATTGAATTCAATCAAATTTCATTGTAACCTTTGATAATTTTAGATTTTAAAGTCTTCTTGAAGACTAACATAGAATTACACATTTTTATTTCATTGTTCAGTCCATTTCATAATTTTACACCCAAAACTGACACACATCTGTACTTTAGATTAGTTCTGACTTTGTGAGTTTCAAACATTAGCAACCCCCTTAAGTTATAAATCACCTGCCTTAGCTTAAACATTTTTTGAATACAAACAGGAATTGTCTTATTTACCACTCGAAACATAATTTCTAATGTTTTTGAATATACAATGTCCAAAAATTTTAATGTGTGTGATCTTTTAAAAAGCTGATTTGTAGAATCACGGTATCCAACTCCATTTATTATCCTAATAGCCCTTTTCTGCAGTTTAATTATTGGATCTAGGTTCGTTTTGTATGTATTTCCCCAAATTTCAGCACAGTATGTCATATAAGGCATCACAAGTGAAAAGTACAGCAAATGAAGGCAGCTCTTATTCAGTAAATCTCTTGTTTTGTAAAGAATAGAAATAGACTTGGATAATTTCTGTTTTACATGTTTTATGTGAGGCTTCCAACAAACTTTATCATCTATTATTACTCCCAAAAACTTAGTTTCATATACTCTTTCAATTTCAACATTGTTTAAATTCAGTTTTACCTCAATGTTAGTCCTTTTACCACCAAACAACATAAATTTAGTTTTACTTTTATTTAGCGATAGTTTATTTAAAGCAAACCATTTGTTTAACTTCATCAATTCTATTTCTACAGTTTTCAACAACTCCTTTATGTTCCCTCCAGAACAAAATAAATTAGTATCATCTGCAAACATAACATATTTTAATTTATCACTTACTGTACAAATATCATTTATATAAAGTATAAATAACTTTGGTCCCAACACTGAGCCTTGTGGAAATCCACAGGTTACATGTTTAAGATGAGATTTAATATCATCAATGCTCACGTATTGAAACCTATTATTTAAGTAACTTCGTAACCAAAGTTGTGCTATACCTCTTATGCCATACCGTTCACATTTCTGTAGAAGTAAAGAATGATCAATCGTATCAAATGCTTTACGCAAATCAATAAACACACCTAGTCCAAACTGCTTATTATCTACAACTGTTGCAATGTTCTCTACAAATTCCATCACTGCTAATGATGTTGAGCGATTGCTCCTAAACCCATACTGATGGTCATTCAATAAATCATATTTCTCAATAAAGGAATCTAATCTCTTTACAAACAATTTTTCGAGAATTTTAGAAAATTGAGGCAGTAAAGAAACTGGTCTGTAATTTGACACAAATTGCTTATCTCCATTTTTATAGATTGGGATCACTTTGGCTATTTTCATCTTATCTGGAAAAATACCAGTTTGAAAAGATTTGTTACAGATATACGTTAATGGCTCAAGGACACACCAAATAACCTCTTTTATAAGTGACATATTTAGGTCATTACAATCAGTGGATTTTTTGCTCTTAAATTCTTTTACTACTTCTAAAATGTCACTTTCACAGACTCCCCCAAGAAACATTGTGTTACATTTATTAAAAGTTAAATTAAAGGTTTCATCTTTTCCACCTATAAGGGGAATCTCTTTTGCTAAATTAGGACCTACATTAACAAAGTAATCGTTGAACTCATTAACCATGCTCTCAATATCCTCAGTCACTGAATTGTCACCTTTAACAATGTTTGTTGGAAAACACCTGTCATTACGATTTTTGATCACCCTATTCAATACACTCCAGGTAGCCTTAATACTCCTTTTATATTTTTGAAGCAATTGTTCATAATACATCTTCTTTTGACATCGCATAATAGATGTCAGTCTGTTTCTATATTTTTTATAATTATCCTCCTTTTCCTTTGTTCGATGCTTTAAAAATTCCATATATAGCTTGTTTTTCTTTTTACAAGCCTTCTCCAGTCCCTTTGTTAACCATGATTTTCTCCTATTTTTAGAATTCTGTGTAAACTTTTTCAATGGACAATATCTGTCATAAAGTGTCAAAAATGTATCCAAAAATGCATTATAAGCATCATTGGTATTCTCCACATAAACTTCCTGCCAATCATGATTTGCCAATCCTGTTTTAAGAGCTGCAATTGTTTCTGGTGTTTTCACTCTACCTAAATAATGAGTCTGAATTTTCTCTGGAAAATTAAACTTATTGTTCCTTTCAAGAACTGCAAAAACAGGCAAATGATCACTTACATCTGTCACCAACAGTCCACTATTTATATTCCCATCAGTTATATTTACAAAAATATTATCAATCAAAGTAGAACTATCCTTAGTTATCCTGCTGGGCTTTAAGATCAATGGATAGAAACCAAAACTAAACATAGTATCAATAAATTCAGCAGTTTTCTTATGATCGTTTGACTTTAGTAAATCAATGTTAAAGTCACCACAAACAAAAGTCACCTTCTCTTTATGTTTTTCAAGTATTTCCAAAATCTTTGTGTTAAAATTATCAATGCAGGATCCTGGTGTGCGATAAATGCAGCTAATTGATATGTTTTTGGCTCTTTCCACCTGAATTTCAATGGTCAAACATTCCATCAGATCATCAATTACAGCTGTCATGTTGCTAATAACTTTACATTTGAAACCCAAAACTACAAATATAGCAACACCCCCTCCCCTTCTGTTCACTCTGTTTTGCCAAAACATTTCATATTCCTCTAGTCCATCCTCCATCTCTTTATTATTACTCAACCATGTCTCTGAAATTGCTACAACAGTAAACTTTTCTTGGAACTGTTTAAGATAGTCTTTAATTTTAGCAAAATTACTGTAAAGACTCCTGCTGTTAAAGTGGATCAATGAAAAACCCTTCATTTTAGTATTTAACTCTTCCTCAGAATAATATTCACAGGTCATATTAACATTCTGATAGAAATGGATGTCTGGATCAATGCCATTTTCTAACTCATAAAACCTGTGATCTTGAAAATCAAAAGATTTTAACTTTGTGTGTTCACACATTATCATGCCCAAGTATTATTTCCCACATGTATCACACTGATCACAAAACCCCCCACAAAAATAAACAAAATAAACAAAAAAAGAATGACATTTCTCCACTAATTCATCATTTTTCACTTAAATCTCTCAAGATCCTTGATATCTCTGACAACAATGACTTTGGCCTGTTCTGGTGTGCCATTGAGTCTTATGAATACCTTACAGTTCCTTGTCCAGGTGTCTTGAATGCGCTTTTCCTTCTTCAGGAGTCTTGCGTGCCGTGCAATTTCAGCATTTCTCTTTGTGAGATGCTCTTTTACATATACTCCTGTTCCCTTCAGTTTCTTTGCAAGCTTTAGCACCTCAATTTTATGTTTTCTGTTCACAAATTTGATTATGATGGTTGGCCTCTTGTTTTGTTTTTGTGGAATAGTGTGACACGCAGCTATATTTTTACTATCTAAGGGGATGTCTTTATCATTGAAAAATTTAATGACTTGCTGCTCAAGTAAGAGTTTTTCACCTCTTGGTGCATCCTCCCCCTCCTTGTCACCTGTTGTGATCCGTGCGTAGGAGTAATGGTTTGTCTCCAGCCCAGATATCACCAGGTCTTCCATTCTTGTATACTGTTCCAGGTCGTCTACTCTTCTCTCCAGCTCTTCAATCTTCCTGTCTTTTTCTTTTATCACAGCCTTCAGTTGTCTGACTTCATCAATTAACTCCAGTAGGCCCACCTGTTGTTTTACCACCTTGCTCAGCTCCTCTGACATGAAGTTAAGGGACTTTTTAACTTCTTCCATATCTTCTGATAACTTCTTAGTTGCCATATTTCTTTTCATCAATAGAAGTTCTTAGAGAAGTTCATGTAACCCTGTTAAATTTATTGCGCTGTGATTTCCAGACCCCTTTTGAATGTTTTTGAATGCATCATAGTTGTTTCTCGCCAGGTAGTGAAATTTCTGAGCTTACCTGAACGCATCACCTGCAGCTCTCCGTGTGTGTGAAACGAGGGACAGGAAAAAAGGGAAAAAAGAAGAAAAATTTTGTGCAGCCGCAGAGCAAAGAGTCCTCTTCGGTGATTAAATGTGATGATATTTTGTGTTGAAGTGTGATAGAACTGTCGTTAGAAACGGAGTGTGAAGCGAAATTCACCTGGTAGCACCTGGTAGAAGTGAAACTGATCACGGGAGCGATTCGGACGAGTGTTTCCCGATCTTCCTGGACTATTCTGGTGAGTTAGCCGTCTGTTAGCTCTGTTAGCGGTGTCATCCTGTTTTGGTACATGGGAACAAAAACAGTCAGAATAGCTAACGAATGTTTAATGATACTGAGATATGTTTCTCGTGATGATGTGATGATATGCCATTAATGTGCATTACCGTGATGAACGGGTAGCGAGTTAACGAGCGTTAGCTCAGTCGCGGCCTAGTAGCAAGGCCGAGCACGGCTCCACGGCCATTGCTGTAGCTTATGATGCTAAGATGATGTGTTGCTGCATATGTTCATGGTTCCTGTTATTTATTTCGTTCAATGGAGCTATATTGTTTAATGGACACTGGAAAAAAAGCTAACAGAGAGTCGTTTAAGTTGATAAATAATCCCGCTGCATATTATGCAGGTTGTTTTTTGTGAGGGACGAGTTCTTCGGTTCAACTGTGATTCCACACCACCGCCGCTGCTGCGTGGAGGCCTAGGGTTCAACTGCGACCTGCACCACCGCCGCTGCTGCGTGGAGGCCTTTGGTTCAACTGCAACCCGCATCACCGCCATGCTGCATGGAGGCTCTTGGTTCAACGGGATCATAGCGTGGATACCAGTGTGGTAGGACAGGCTCAGTCCTGAAGAGTGACACCTTTGATTTGCACTTTATTTTCTGAGATCTCAGTATTTTTTTTAAATTCGTTTCCTCTACTTTTTTCCCCCTTTTTTTTTTTTTTACATTTTTCTTTTTTTCAAAAAAAAAAACAAACTGATTGATAAAAGGAAAAAAACCTGTTTCTCACAGGAGGACCCTGAAAGACAATAAATGAACTGTAAACAAAAAAAACAATCTAACACATTAAAGGGAAAGAACCACTTTTTTTACTTTTTATGTATTTCTTTTTTTGTTGTTGTCTTTATTTTCCTAATACACCGGTACCGGTCAGGTAATTTTTTCAGTTCATACTGTGAATTTCATTCCATTTCATGTGGAAACTGAATGTTCTAAGTTGAAGGAAGGGAAGTTGAATACTTGAACATAAACGTTTAAACTACATTTTGTGTTGTGTGTTGTGTGGGTTGGAAATCAGTTGCTTAAATGCTCAGTGCTACCGCCAATCTCCTTACCCGAACCTAGTGAATAGATAGGACCTGATAGAACCCAAGTAGACTGAGGAAAAGGTTACATTCAGTTCAGTAGAAACAAAAGACTTTGAGGTTCCAGGTAATCCAGTGATGTTGAGTGCAGAGCACATGTCATCAAAAACGCCAAAAACTTCAAAAAAAGCAAAAAATAACCCTGCAAACTGGATCAAAACTGCTTTGTGAAGTTTAGAAACTCAACTAATCTCTCGGGTGTTGAGTTATTTCCATGATGTTCAATAGATTGTTAGAGCTGATCAGCACAGAGCTTCCAACCAGCAGCCATCTTCGACCAACCAGCCCAATGGGTGAATGACAGTGTCTACCAGTCAACAGTCATATCCTGTACACTGGGGAAAAACTTCCTGAGTGTCGGTCCTGCAACTTCTGCAATATTATCCAGTGCATATTTTGGGTACTGGATTATTTGCTTGTGGGCCACCTGGACAAGCACGGCTCTCAAGTTATCCTGTATTGGTACTGTTCTTACTCCCATGCGATCCATCAGATCAAGAAGCTCTTCCTCATCGTCGCCGACAACAGCCTCTTGCAAAGCAGTGGACAAGAGATCACGTTCAGACTGACTAAGATACAACATCAGGGAGTCAACCAGTAAATCAGGTGAAACAGCGTGTTCACCAAAGACGACTGCTGTTGTAAAGGCGTGTGCCAGCCGAAATGGAAAATACCCATGGTCCTCCAGTCCCTTGGCCAATATCCTGCCAACAGACTTCCATTCCTCCTTTTGCCATTTTGGGGATAGTGATGGCACCCTCACATCTACACTCTTTGCGGCACAGTCTAGAAATTCTGTCCAGAAGACGGCGTACACATCCCTGGACACACCATCAGCATCTGCCCCCATTTCATCGATGAAACTGTATTTCACAGAGTAGCTCATCATTGCATCATCCTTGAATTGGGCAATCAGTTCATCCAAGAGAGTCACTCTGTGAAGTTTCACAGTCACATACAAAAGTTCATTGGCAGGACTTGGTGGTCTAGCAGAGGCTGTCTCAGCATCAATAGGAGTTGAGGTGTAGGTGGGGATGTTCATTTGTTCTTCTATTGCAAGGACTGGCTCATGTATGAGTGTATCATCAAGATCACCTAAAAACGGTCCACCTGGCAAAGGACCAAAAATGACCTCTGATGTATCACACAAAGATGTAAGATCAATAGAGACAACAGCTGACATTGTGGCAGTGCTTTGCTCATCACCTTCCACTATGTACATTTGATGTTGACGGTTTTGTCTTTTCTGTGTCAGCTGCTCAATCTCTTCCATTGTGTGTTTCTCTTGTCCAGGCTCTGCTGTGTTTTCATGTTGCTCATCTGTCTGTATATCAGCTCCTTCCTCTGTTTCATTTTCACTGGTCAAGGTGTTTGTGAACAAATAAAATCTTAACAACCCGAATTTGTGTGTCTCGTAGAGGTCTCCCACGGTAACATCCTCATCAATACATGCTTCCTGAAAGTCAACTATGTCGTGACTGAAGTCTTCCCACTTTCCCTTCGTCGACATTTCAGTAGGGAAAAACAGTTTTTTTAGCTTGTGACAGAATCTCGCTTTTAGTGGCTTTCTTGGAAATATCAAGAACTCTGTTTCCTCCACCACTGCATTTTCTACTTGTTTGTTGTCATGTATCCACCCTAATTCTATTTTTCTAGTCATCTTACAGGCTCTCTTATTACTTTTTAGATGCATCTTGCAGGATGAAAATATACTTGATTCCTTGTCCGAAGTACACATGTTTAGTTTGCACTACATTTACCTTCATTTCTACCTACATTTTTACCACGGATCCAGAGGGCTGTCAGGGAATTCAGAGACCAATGGAATCATCATGCACTACGAACTGAGAGACACAGGACACCTTTACAGTTGTGGAATGAAGGTATGATCACCAATGTTGGACAGAACAGCACAGCTGTAAGGAGTGTGTTTACTACTAATCAAGCTTCAGTGACTGACAACAACAGACCCCTACCTGAGCTCCAGCTCAACAACAATGTTGAGGTTCCTGAAAATAGCTTTCAGGTAAATGATAGCACTATGGAGGAAATTAGCCAGGCAATTAATCCGTTCACTGAGGATGGTAACCATGGCATTAATTTATTTCTAACACTTGTAAATTTCCTTGAAAATAAACAGTAGTGGCCTACAGGTGAAGGGTTGGCTTTCAGTCTCTGCTAAGGTTTTATCTGACTCAACAATGAATACATTATGAAAGAAAAACAGAAGATCACTGACAATGGAATTTGGAGTTGCACAAAATAATTAAAATGAGTATAACTGAATCTGTAGTTTTCTCTCATAAACATTTTACAAGAGTACTCTCAAATTCTTCAGGTGCACAAATTATATTCTACATGTCAAATTAAGAAACTCATTTCAAATTTGGGCAATCATCATTTTGAGATGTGGTGCAAGTGATTTGTAATTGTAGAGCCAGAAAGGTGAGCACTGTTCAGAGGTAAGACCTTAATGATCAATCAATCAAAGCTCACAAAGATGACCGTAGTTAGTTAATTTATGTTGTTTTCTGAGAGATAAGATAAATTCTACAACTACAAATTGTTTCTTGTGACCGTTCTCTGCAACTGCAAATTCCACTGCCAGATATACTTACATTGTCCAAACAATAAATTCACATTATTGCAAGATACTATGGAATGCAAAGTAACAATGAAAAACAGTCGACATGTTCCGATACCACATTTGACTTTCAGTCCTAATGTAATAAAACTTTTTAAGTACAAATACTGATGTCAGAAATGTTATAGGTGGTGAACAGCTGACGTGCTGACGTACTGCGGTAAGCAAGTTTTGTCATTTCCGGTGTTTCTGTGATAGCGTCTCTGTGCTGCTCTGGTGAATTCTACTAGCCTGCTTTCTCACTTCAGTTGCTTAAAACATCAACTCCAAGTCTTAACCCACACTAGTTCTGTGTAAGCACTCATAGCTCTCTCCTTTCTACGATTTTATCGCTAATCTCTTAGCTGTTGTTTGCACGCTACTAGCCTTGGTAGCTACGTTAGCTTTACTGCTAGCGATGGCTTCTCCCTCTGCTCTCTCTTGCCCGGTGTGCCACATGTTCAGTTATGCCTCTGCCTCCTTTAATGACAGTGGTAAGTGTAACAAGTGTAGCTTATTTGTTGCGTTGGAGGCGAGGCTTAGTGAATTAGAAGCGCGGCTCCGCACCATGGAAAATCACTCAGTAGCTGCGGTAGTTAGCCAGTCCCCTGTGCCCGGTGCGGAGCCACATAGCACAGCCTTAGCTCCTGCTAGCGGTCCTCCGGTAACTCCCGTTGCAGCGCACCGAAATTCTCGCGCGCGCCGGAGCATTTCCGTTCACACCAGACGCGCATTTCTCCGCGCCGATTGACAAGCGCTTCTGCTCTCAGCTGTTGTCTCCGTCACATTTGGGGCTGTTTTTCCATCATGGGTAAGTGAATAACCTCATGAAATTATAACGCCATGTTTTCCTAACAACTGTACATGTATGTGCACTTCTTAGTAATGAGTATTATCCGTGAATGAATGTCCACAGTAGGCTGGTAGGCTACATACACACACAGAGGCTGCATACACACACAGAGGCTACACAGACACACACAGACAAGGAGTGTATGTTACCAGTGTTGTGTAGTTTGGTCTGTATATACAGTTTAAATACCAGTTTGTAAATCTACTCTTGATTTTACTAAATCTGGTGTTTTCGCTTCCTGTTTGTATTCTATACTTTGTTTGACTTCCTGCCTGGCTTGACACATTCACTCGCGGCTCGCGCAGAAAATAGACCAGACGCCGAACTGATCGCTGCAAATCGTGAGCCTGTCGCGGAGCTTCCCGGCGCGGCGCGGCCAGTGTGGATGACACAGTCCGTTAACATGGGCGCCGAAAGGAAACTGCTTTCACTTCTCGGCGCTTCGAGGCTATTCGCGGCGCTTCCGCGGGCGGTGTGGCCCTGGCGTAAGTGTGCGCCAGAGGCATAGCTCCAAGCCGAAGCCCACAGCTCACCACCAGCCTGTTCACGTCTCCAACCGCTTTTCCCCACTCAGCGACACACCCGCTGACGATAAACCCCTGGTTATTGGCAGCTCTATTTTGCGGAACGTGAAGTTAGCAACACCAGCGGCCATAGTCAAATGTATCCCTGGGGCCAGAGCGGGCGACATTGAGTCAAGTTTAAAAGTGATGGCTAAAGCTAAACGTAAATTCAGTAAGATTGTTATTCACGCCGGCGTTAATGACACCCAGTTACGCCAATCGGAGGTCACTAAAATTAATATTGCCTCGGTGTGTGAATATGCAAAAACGATGTCGGACTCCGTAGTTTTCTCTGGACCCCTCCCTAATCTGACCACCTAAATTATTTAAATCTAAAATTAAACAAAGAGGAATTGTGCATAACAACCTCATAAAAATTAAAACCTCTTCTGTGACAGAAAGACAAAACAGGAGAATGAAGTGCGGACTGTTAAATATCAGGTCTCTTTCGTCTAAAGCAGTGTTAGTAAACGAATTAATATCAGATAATCATATTGATTTACTCAGTCTCACTGAAACCAGGCTGTGTCAAGATGAATATGTTAGTCTAAATGAATCCACTCCTCCCAGTCATAATAATACCCACATTCCTCGAGGCAGCGGCCCAAGGAGGGGGAGTTGCAGCCATTTTTAACTCTAGTCTGTTAATCAGCCCTAAACCAAAACTAGATTACAATTCTTTTGAAAGCCTCGTTCTTAGTCTTTTACATCCGACCTGGAAAACCTCGCAGCCACTTTTATTTCTTATAGTGTACCGTGCTCCTGGCCCGTATTCTGAATTTATATCTGAATTCTCAGAGTTTTTATCCAGTCTAGTTCTTAAATCAGATAAAGTTATTATTGTAGGCGATTTTAACATTCATGTCGATGTTGATAATGACTCCCTGGCTACCGCGTTTATCTCATTATTAGACTCTATTGGCTTCAGTCAGGGTGTACATGAACCCACTCACTGTTTTAACCATACCCTCGATCTAGTTCTGACGTATGGAATTGAAATTGATAACCTAACAGTCTTACCACAGAATCCCTCCCTATCGGATCATTATTTGATTACTTTTGATTTCTTTTTACTCGATTACACACCACTAAGCACCAGTTACTATACCAGATGTTTATCAGATAGTGCTGTCGCAAAATTTAAGGAAATGATTACTCCGTCGTTAAATTCAATACCAAGTCCTTTAGTAACAGAGGTTTCCCGCAACGACTTTAACCTCTCCCGAATTGATCAATTTGTTGATAGCGCCGTTAGCTCACTGCGAACAACACTCGACTCTGTAGCCCCTCTTAAAAAGAAGTTAACAAAACAAAGAAAGTTCGCTCCTTGGTATAACTCTCAAACCCGTAAATTAAAACAAATATCGCGAAAGTTTGAAAGGAATTGGCGATTAACCAAACTGGAAGAATCTCATTTAATCTGGGCAGACAGTCCAAAACTTATAAGAGGGGCCTCCGCAATGCCAGAGCAAACTATTACTCAGCTTCAATAGAAGAAAACAAAAATAACCCCAGGTTTCTTTTCAGCACTGCAGCCAGGCTGACTGAGAGTCAAAGCTCTATTGAGCCTTGTATTCCTTTAGCCCTTAGCAGTAATGATTTTATGAGCTTCTTTAATGACAAAATTCTAACTATTGGAGGCAAAATTCATGACCTCCTGTCCTCAGATAGTACCTATCTAACCTCAAACAAAGCTGTAACACCTAATATTTATTTAGATTGCTTCTCCCCAATTTCTCTTCAAGAATTGACCGCAGTGATTTCTTCATCTAAATCATCAACGTGTCTCTTAGACCCCATCCCAACTAGGCTACTCAAGGAGGTCTTACCTTTAGTTAACACCCATATATTAGATATGATCAATATATCCTTATTAACAGGCTATGTACCACAGTCTTTTAAGGTAGCTGTAATTAAACCTCTACTAAAAAAGCCCACCCTGGATCCAGAGGTGTTAGCTAACTATAGACCAATATCTAATCTTCCCTTTATGTCAAAGATCCTTGAGAAAGTAGTCGCAGACCAGCCATGTGATTTTCTCCATGATAATAATTTATTTGAGGAATTACAGTCAGGATTTAGAGTGCATCATAGCACTGAGACAGCACTAGTTAAAATTACAAATGACCTTCTGATTGCTTCAGACAAAGGACTCGTCTCTGTACTTGTTTTATTAGATCTTAGTGCAGCGTTTGACATTGTTGACCATGAAATTCTGCTACAGAGACTGGAACACTTAATTGGCCTAAAAGGTTCTGCACTAAGCTGGTTTAAATCTTATTTATCTGATCGTTTTCAATTTGTTGATGTTCATAATGAATCATCCGTACGTACTAAAGTTTGTTTTGGAGTTCCGCAAGGTTCTGTGCTTGGACCAATCCTATTTATTCTATATATGCTTCCTTTAGGCAACATCATTAGAAATCACTCTATAAATTTCCATTGTTATGCGGATGATACACAGCTGTATTTATCGATGAAGCCAGAAGAAAGTGATCAATTAACTAAACTTCATAATTGTCTTAAAGACATAAAAACCTGGATGAGCACCAATTTCCTGATGTTAAATTCAGACAAAACTGAAGTTATTGTTCTTGGCCCCAAACAACTCAGAGACTCTTTATCTGATGACATAGTTTCTCTCGATGGCATTGCTCTGGCCTCTACCACTACCGTAACAAACTTCAGAGTAACATTTGATCAAGATTTGTCTTTTAATTCTCATTTAAAACAAACCTCACGGACTGCATTTTTTCATCTGCGTAATATTGCAAAAATTAGGCCTATCCTGACCCAAAAAGATGCAGAAAAATTGTTCCATGCTTTTGTTACCTCAAGGCTGGATTACTGTAACTCTCTATTATCAGGTAGCTCTAGTAAATCATTAAGAACTCTCCAGCTAATTCAGAATGCAGCAGCATGA
The DNA here is from genome assembly GCA_026686955.1 of Epinephelus cyanopodus. Lineage (NCBI taxonomy): Eukaryota > Metazoa > Chordata > Actinopteri > Perciformes > Serranidae > Epinephelus > Epinephelus cyanopodus. Next base: position 39,344,468 of record CM048924.1, on the reverse strand, counting down.
GTACTAACAGGAACTAAGAAACGAGATCATATTTCTCCTGTTTTAGCTTCTCTGCACTGGCTCCCTGTAAAATCCAGAATTGAATTTAAAATCCTACTGTTAACTTATAAAGCTCTAAATGGTCAAGCTCTGTCATATCTTAGAGAGCTCATAGTGCCATATTATCCCACCAGAACTCTGCGCTCTGAGAACTCAGGGTTACTCGTGGTCCCTAAAGTCTCCAAAAGTAGATCAGGAGCCAGAGCCTTCAGCTATCAGGCTCCTCTCCTGTGGAATCATCTTCCTGCTACGGTCCGGGAGGCAGACACCGTCTCCACATTTAAGACTAGACTTAAGACTTTCCTCTTTGATAAAGCTTATAGTTAAGGCTGGCTCAGGCTTGCCCTGTACCAGCCCCTAGTTAGGCTGACTTAGGCCTAGTCTGCCGGAGGACCACCTATAATACACCAGGCACATTCTCTCTCTCTCTCTCTCTCTCTCTGTGCTCCACTGTCTCTCAGGTTAACTCGTATTGCAGCGGTGCCTGGATAGTGTGACGTGTGTGGTTGTGCTGCTGCCGTGGTCCTGCCAGATGCCTCCTGCTGCTGCTGCTGCTGCTGCTGCCATCATTAGTCATTAGTCATACTTCTACTGTTATTATACACATATGATATTATCATACATGTATACTGCCTGATACTAATATATACTTTCAACATATTGTACCACAGTAGCCAGAACTATAACGACAATATTATTACTTTCATGAATGTTGTTGTAAGCTACTGTCATTACCGAGGATGTCATACAGATTACTGTATTGTGTCATACAGATTACTGTTAATTTGTTATGCTGATCTGTTCTGTACGACATCTATTGCACGTCTGTCCGTCCTGGAAGAGGGATCCCTCCTCAGTTGCTCTTCCTGAGGTTTCTACCATTTTTTTTTCCCCCGGTAAAGGGTTTTTTGTGGGGGGAGTTTTTCCTTATCCGCTGTGAGGGTCTAAAGGACAGAGGGATGTCGTATGATGTAAAGCCCTGTGAGGCAAATTGTATTTGTGATATTGGGCTTTATAAATAAAATTGATTGATTGATTGACAAATCACAATTTGCCTCACAGGGCTTTACAGCATACGACATCCCTCTGTCCTTTGGACCCTCACAGCTGATCAGGAAAAGTCCCTTCGATCGGTAAAATATGGTTGATGTTCAGTATGTTTTCCAGCTATAAATGTTGATGGACTTCTCCTTTTTTCAGATGCACCCCTCTATTTTGAGTGACGAAGCCAGTCTGGGGCACACAACCCTTTCACCATCCAAGTTTGGGTGTCCTTTCTGCCCCAAATTTAAAATCAAAAATGAGAGCATGATCCAGAGGCACCTGAAAAACCATACGGAAAATGCAGTTCATTTCCATGGTATGTTGATGAGAAATGTCTGTTTGAGATCATATACTTCTACATGTAACAGTAATGTTTATTGATAATTGTTTGGGACAAAACAAGACATGTTAGGCTGCATCTTGGGATCTTGGAATCTGTGGAACAGTGGTTGACATTTTATACCATTTTCTTACATTTTATAGACCAAACAAATTTTTTTTACTGTTTTTCCATTTTTTTTCTTTGTTTTTTTTCTACTTTTGAGATTGATATGGATATCTGGAATAAAAACTTGTTCACAAAAAACAGAACTCCAAGTCTACTTCTTTATGTTGCCAGTACAATAGTGTAATATTGTGTTTACATGTGTTCCTGAAATATAATAGAAAATATCTGACAATATGACAATCTAATTATTCCGTTCATTTAATAATTAAATAGTTACAATTAACCATACTGATGTAAGAGTAAGTATGACATTTGTTGTCCATGGTTTTCAGCTGTTTGAATGACCTGATAGTAACCTGCATGTTGCAACTGTAGCCCAATAAATAAAAGTTCTCACCTTATTTAATCTTTGTTAAAAATAATTCCAACTAAAATTCATGTGTTTGCTGATTTTCTGCAATTTTTCTAGGTTTAACTTGTTGAGGTCAATGTTATTCCAAACAAAACATGATTGCAGTTGAAATAATTGTTTTATTATTATTATTAATATTATTATTTATTTTATAATATACATACATGTTATATATATATATATATATATATATATATATATATATATATAATTGTTGGTTGCTTCAAAGTTTGTAAATGTATTGCTAAAATAAATAATATAAAAAAGACAGACTTAAAAACCGACTTCTGGGGGAAAAAACTACTAAGAAACTGACTTGCGGTATGAACTTCCGGTATGTATGAAACTTCCGGTATGGAATTCCAGTATCGTAGACAAGAAGAAGATTAACTTCCGGTATGGTCTTCCGGTATGGATTGGATATATGGCGGCGCCCTTGTCCGCCATCTTGTCTGCAGCTGGGTACTCTTGAACCTTTTTGCCTCAGCCTAGACATTGAATTTACCTGAGTTTTTATTTGCATGTCGTTATGGTACTTGGCTACAATCGCCTATTAAGAATAATTAAATATGAAGTGAAATATGATACACTGATATATTTACTCAGATGTCGCATATTCTCTCGGGGGGATGCAGAGAAGTCTGGAAATTAGGGTATGGAAAAGTATGAAATTTTGAAAATCCAAATGTGTAGGAACCCTGATAAAAGGAACATTTAATTGAAGCAGTTTTTCAACTAAACTCATGCCATAGAACCAAAGCAAAACACACCTCAAAGATTTTTTGAGCACATTAACACTGGCCCAGGTAACAAACAGTGCTATATAGCAACATTCTCTGAACATTCTCAAATATTACTGAAACACACATTTATTATATGAATTTTGCCCTCCGCTCCTTTTGCAGAAAATGGTTTATGACCCTGTCACACCAGCTGCACCCAAACAACACAACTACAGTTTTGAGATTAAACGAACAAACAAACAAACTAACGACACTAAACACGGTACAAACTCAATAATGCAACATTTATGTCTTTATTTACAGTGTGCGATGTGTGTACTGTACAAACAGTGAAAATGAGCTATATCGCTTATGGAACTAAGGAACTCTGTCAGAAGACTCCACTTGCCGATGCCGATGTGTATTTCCAAAGCGCTGTCAATCAGAAAGAGGTTCAGCCTTTCCGGCAGTTCCACCAATCATCATGCATACACCGACCATTCTCTCCCGCTTACACAGCAAAATCTGTAGTGTGAATTTGTGTTAATTTTCCAGTGAAAATTATTTTGAGTTGATGGGTGTTGATTTGGGTGTTGTTTTAACACTTGTGATGAAATCCATAGACATAATACATAGACGCCGCATTGACTGCCGCTGCCTACTGGAGCCGACGTTCTAGCCAGCCGCCATCTTCAATGGGTCTCGCTTCGCCTCTACAGTGCATTCCCTTCTAATGAGGAAGGAGCTGTATGCATAAATAAAATAGAGTAACTCACTGAATTTTCAACTGATTTTCATGCGGTTTGGTTTGTTACAAACGGCACACATCAGGATGCTTTCGTACATCAAAAATGCGGGATTTCATGCTTTAATACTCTGCAGATAGCAACAGCATGTTATTTAGGTCACAACACAGTTCTTTTAGTCACCTCAACCCCAGAGTGGAATATATATATTCCACCCATCCAAGATGGCGGCTGGCTAGGACGTGCTCAGGCAGTCAATGCGGTGTCTATGTATATATGTCTATGATGAAATCATATTGAAATCAGGTTGAATGCAAACATCCCCTGCGGAGTTACTCCTGGCGGAGTTAATAAGCCACAGACAGAGGAGAAGACACTGGTTGGTACATATGTTTTAAAAAGGTAAGAACCAAATATATTTACTTGTATAGGCTGTTAATCCTTATATAAAGTCATGTGTTAACGTCTAGTGGGGTGTGAAGTGATTGATATGTGTCATTGAAGCTGGCTGATACTAGCAAATGTTAATGTGCTTAACATGTGCTCATAAACTACAGTCATTTAAGGGGCACATTTTTCTCCGATAGAGTATCAAATGGACAGCTAAAGTAAGTATAGTGTGTTTCAATGTAATTTAGGCAAATGGTGGCCAGTGTTTCTCACAAAATGACAGTGCTACTGTCTGTGAGGGGGTTGGCATTGTCGTTGTTGTCAAATACAGTGTTGGTTAAGGGTTAGTTATGCAGTTAGGGGGTTGCGGGGTTGCATAAATTAATAAGAAAATATTTAGAATAGTATGTACATGCCTGTGGTGGTAAACTCGTGTCGGTTATACAGGCAGGCATGCGCCTGTCCTTGGCCGCGTGGCGGGGCAGAATAAAGTCTGGAGCCCACCACAAATATTTGTAAAGACCAGCATTGGCTGCAAACGCTGTGATGTTAGAAATGTCATCAGCAGATCACTGAACTCTGCATATAGCCTCTGGTAGGCTTCTAGGCTTGGATGGTTGAGTTGAGTAGTTTTTAAGCTAAATGTTATATTGAGCACTAAGATTTTTATAACTGTTTTTGGGTTTTTTTTCTCTCTCTAGATATTAGTCTGAGTCCTGAATTATTTCGTTTTGCCATAGTGCATGTCATTGGGGAAATTTAACAATTTTTTTCAGAATTAATATTAATAGCTTTGTTTGGAGAACATTTTTACGTGGTTTTTTTTTGAGCACTTGGCTTGACATGAAGTTCACTTAACTTCTTGCACCTGAGAAAGCTAAACAGCTAGATTTCTACAAGGTGCAGTTTCAAGATGTTGTCATGTTGCTGAAGGTGAAATATTAGATTACCAGAAAGTACATCAGATTACAGTCAGGTTTCACCTTTTTGGATTTCATCAATGAAGGTGACTAGGCATCTCATGTCACAAAATATATAGCTACCTTCACAACAAATGGAAGCGCAAGGATTTATGTAGCATCACTATGTCAAGATTTTTTTCTGTGTAGTGCATAGTTCATAGGAATGTTAGTAATGTCATGATGTTAAATAATAATAATAATGATAATGATGATAACATTAACAATATGATGATAATAATTATTTTATGTGTGGCACTTAACTTAAGAGCTTTTGTCAGTAGAGAGCATGCTTCTTGCTGCAGGGGTTTTTGGTTTATTTTGACACTCAAAATACAGGGAGGGGAGGCACTGAAAATGAATATTTAATTAATATTTTTTAATATTTTTATGCTCCCTCACTGTTATTTCGTGAGACCAATTCCCTCACCTGGATTCTTAATCCCCTTGGTTGTGTCTTAAAATTAAGGTGTTGTCACACTTAGGAAGTGCCATTTTATTTAGAAACCAGTTTGTTTGCCATTTCAGCAAGAGAGTTACTAATGCAACATCCTAATACTGCTGTTAACAACTGAAAGCATTGTGCAATTTCAGATTAGTTTTAGACATAAAAATTGATCAGTCATTCATTATGTGTAGATTAAGCCCGGGGCCTATTTTAAGCAAAAACAGCTAAACTAATCTCCCCAAAAAGAATCAGGAATAACTCTCCAACCATAAGGCCTATATTCATAATTCAAGTCACTTCTGAAAGGTAAGCAGCTACGGAATATGAATTCATTGTATGTAAACCCATTTCTATTACCATTCCAGAGTAAAAATAAAAAAGTAATAAATGAAAAGAAAGAAATTATCTTCACCTAGTAAAAAATGTGAATTTTAAAGTAATATCACCATTATAACCAAGCTCCAGTAGCCAACTTTGCCACAGAATTTGTTTCTTTTGGGCTCAAGAGAGATGTGCTTCATGTATCTTTATCTGTTTTCATGCTTATCTTCCTGTAGTCAAAAACAAGTTTGGGCTTCCTGATGCCGCTGAGGTTTTTGATGACACTGACACAGCAGGGGAGGAGATCTTTCTTGAACTGATAGAAGCTAATCCAGACTTATGCCTGACAGTACGTGACAGCATTTCAGATGAGGGTAGATTTCATTATAAAAATCTCTTGAAACTGATTCACCAATGGACAGGGTTGGGTCAAGATTTTGGATTACTTCAAAATCAGATATTGAAAATGCAAAAAATGTCATGCAGCCACAAAAATGTGAGCTACGCCCCCCACCCCTCCTTTCTTTTTCTTTAAACATCTCAAAACATTTTCAGTGCAAATAAAAAGTAATAAAACTTCATTATCCATAAATGTAAGTTGCCATGAATGGAACATGAGAGGAGTAACTTACTTTTATATATAATAAAACACATTCAGCATTTAGAATTGGTCAAATCAAATGACTCTTACAAAAACATTCAGGTTACGCCAGGATGTTTTTGTAAGAGTATACTGTATTTTTTCAGAATTTTACAATTGCCATTTTTTAAAGACTTAATCAAAAATATAATCCAGCAATCCTTTACAGTCTAACTATAATCTAATTAATCAGACCAGATTATATTTGAAAAAGTGTGTAGTTACTTATTGTTTGTAATCTAATTATACAATCCTGATCAGGGCTCCAGACTAACTTTTTCCACTAGGAGCACCAGTGCTCCTTACTGAAAATTTTAGGAGCACCAGCACAAAATTTAGGAGCACTATCTATATCGGCACAACATATTCATAATTTTGTTGAGGTTAACTGCATTACTGATAATTTAGCAATAAACACAGACAGCCCTGCAGGGTTCAACGCTAAGGTTTTTTTTTTCACTTGCCCGAAGTCAGTTTTTACTTGCCCTATAAAATTTTTTAATTTAAGTGGCTATCAAATAACAAAGACTGCAGTTATTTTTATGTTATGTAATCTTTATTCACACTGTATCGTTCTCTCTCTATAATTTTGCACCCTACTTGAGCAATGCCGACCTCTATTTAATCCCCCCCCCCCCCTCTCCAGTTCTGCTGTATTAACACCGGGTTTAATATATTTTGCCTCCATCTCTCTGCCCTGCTCTACTCTAAATCAAATTAAATCAAATCAAACTTTATTTATATAGCACTTTTCATGCATTAAAAATGCAGCACAAAGTGCTTCACAGAATAAAAACATACAACAAAAATATTACATTCATACTGGATCCCCAAGACAACGTTCACATGGGCAGACTACACACACCTCCCAGTGTGGAGGCCCCCCATGAGGAAACACTGGAGCTAAAAACTAAAAGACTAAAAGGCAATATGATAAGATAAAACAAGTATGAGATAAAATGATAATAAAGAAAGAAAGAAAGAAAGAAAGATTTAGAAACTTAATAATAATGAAATGCATAAAGATTAAAAATAAATCATTTAAAATAAATAGAAATTAAGATTACATATGATATAACAAGTAAAAGAGTTAAAGAAATCAGTTAAAAGCTAAATTAAAAAGGTGAGTCTTGAGCCTCCTTTTAAAAACATCAACAGTCTCTGCAGTCCTGATGTTCTCCGGCAGGCTGTTCCATAAGTGAGGGCCATAATGGCTGAATGCAGCCTCCCCGTGGGTTTTCATTCTCACTTTTGGAACAATTAAAAGGCCTGTGCCGGAGGACCTCAGGATCCGCGAGGGCTGATATGATAAAAGCAGGTCAGATAAATAAGATGGCCCCAGACCGTTAAGACATTTAAAAACTAATAAAAGAACCTGAAAATTGATCCTGACACACACGGGGAGCCAATGCAGCAATTTTAAAACTGGTGTAATGTGCGCCCGCCCTCTGGTCCTCGTTAGCACTCGTGTAGCTGAGTTTTGGAGTAATTGCAGGTTAGAGATGGTCTTTTTGGGAAGACCAGAGAGCAGGGCATTACAGTAATCTAAACGACAAGAGATAAAAGCATGCATCAGCACCTCTGTGTTAGCCTGAGAGAGAAACGGGCGCACTCTGGCTATTTTTTTAAGATGATAAAAACCTATCTTTGTTACATTTTTGATGTGTGGAATAAAACTAAGCTCAGAGTCAAAAATGACACCCAGGTTCTTTACACATTGTGAAGGTTTAAAATCTTGTAGTTTTGTTAAAGGTTTCTCTCTCTTGCCTTCAGGACCAATGATTAAAACCTCTGTTTTGTCCTGGTTGAGCTGTAGGAAATTCACTGCCATCCATGACTTGATATCTAAAATACAGTTAAAAAGGGTATCAATTGGCCCTGTGTCATCAGGAGACACGGCGATGTACATTTGTGTGTTATCTGCGTAACTGTGGAAGTTGATGCCGTGCCAGCAGTGTTTCCCCTAGGATGGAGTTGTAGCAGCAGAGGTGAAGCACACACATGAAAAATAATTTTCACATGCATGAAACTTTTTTGTATGCTTGCAAAGCACAGCCTGCTGGGATGTTTCTATGTATACTGGCACCAGAAGGGCTCTTCAGGACTAAGGACATACAGTACATGTGTGCACAGTAATGAGCAGGTGAACTGTCTGTCTAGCTTACATATGAGGTGTCTCAAGATTTAGGAAAATACAATTTTATTGAACATAATAAAAGTAAAAAGTCACTTGACATGCTGCTGCTTTGTACTATGACCTATTTAAGTGCTGGAAGTTGTTAATTACATGACAACGCCTGAACGCAACACAACACAAGCTCAGCACCAAGTGCCGTGCTGCGCTGCTCTACGGGCAGCGTGTTTGTCTGTGCCTAACAGCAGTTTGTTGTTATTTAAACAGTGTCCATAACAATAACTTTGCCAGCTGACAAACTGCACCGGGCTCGGGTCAGGTTTGGTCAGGAAAATGCGGCCCGAGCCACACTCTAGCGTGCTCACCTGTGTGTGGCGGAACTCCGCCGTGCGCAATACAGAGAGCAGAGGATAAATGTTAACATGTGACCATGTACAGACAGAAATGACATGACGACATAACACCAGAAATAGTATATCGTTATATTATTATATGAAGTGTCCGTCGTGTAAAATAATATCAATGGGGGGCTGTGGGCAGGACATTGCTAACTGTCCTCGTCAGAAGTTTGGGAAACTGGCACAGGACCGACAGGAGTTTCTGGATAATTTTTTCTTGTGAAAAACGAATCTCTAGTACGTTTCATAGCGTCACTTTATGGTCAAACGACATAGCACTTTCTACTCTGTGACCCCTCTCTGTCTAACCTCGCGTACAGTAGCCTACACACGTAGGTAGGCATCCAGACACACATGACAGGCACACACACACAGAGACACTTGCTTCCGCTCCTCCATGAAATGCAATTATATAAAGAAGAGAAAAAAAAAGAAAGAAAAAGGGGGAGAGCAGTGGATTTGTAAGTCGCGCTGGTGCTCCTAGTTGAAAAACTATGTCACACGGCCTCCAAAAAGGTCGCAAAATGCGACCAATTAGGCGCAGTCTGGAGCCCTGACTGATTACTTATAATTTGTTACTACCCAACCCTGACAGTGGTGGAAGACGTCATTCTTGAACTGATAGAGGTCAGTCCTGACAGCATTTCAGAGCAAGGTATGTTTCATTATAAAATCTATTGTAATCAATCCTCAGGTTTTTTCTGCTTCACAAATATCGTCAAGGTGAGACCCCTTTATGTCCCTGATTGTCTGACTACTGTGGCAAAGTAGATGAACAAAAATAATATTTAAGCAAAAGACAGGCATCCAACTGCAAAAACATTTTGAAAATGTGGGTTTGGTTGTGATTTTCCCATGCTTGTTACTAGGGCTGGGCGATATATTGTGTGTATCCAAAACTTATCTGAAAGACCTTTGGTTTTAGGCTGTTATAATTGTTTTAAGCCTGACTCGTAGCAGCTAACTAGCTAATTCACTTTAACAGCAAACACCTCTAGACCTCCGTCACACAGGTCACCCACAAGCCTGCCTTCTTTAAAGGGGAAGGCTCGGTCGGTAACACACAGGTGCAGCGGGTGTGTCATTCAGTTCTTTTCCTTAACAAAAGTACTAATACCCCATACTGAAAATACTCAACTACAAGTTCTGCATTCTAAACTTTACTAAGGTAAAAGTATGTAAGTATTATAGCAAAAATATACTGAAAGTGTCAAAAGTAAATGTAGTATTACTCATTGTGCAGTAAAATGGTCCCTGACAGTGCTTTACTATTATATCTGATGTTTTTGGATTAATATTACTGCTGCATTAATGTTAATGTTGCATTTTACTGCTGTAGATAGGTTGAGCTCATTTTAGCTATTTTATATCCTGTTGGGTAGTTTAGTCTACAGCAATGCATAATATTCGATAAGATCATTTACAGTTAAGGATAAGGATTTACAGTTTGTTATTTTAGAGAAAATGTGTATATTGAGATATATCGAGATATAGCCTAAAAATATTGAGATATTATGTTATGACTGTGGTCATTTATTGGATTGTTTATGTTGTCTGTGCTGACAGCTCTCTCTCTCCTCCCCTATTTCTGCAGTAGCAATCAGCCTGTCTGTGTGTGTGCGCGATGAGCTGCAGGAGGTGTGATTTCTCAATCAACCATGTGATCGGGCTGCTGCTGCCGATTGGCTGACTGCTCAGTTTTAAACCCTGACTGACGCCGGCCTCCGGCCTCTCACTCTCCCCATTCCCAACATGACAGCAGCTGGTATTCTGTGTAATTCTTGTGTGTGCTGCAGTAGCATTTTGAATGTAGAGCGACTGCCTTTAGTTGTGTGTTAAATCTACTTTTTGACCTTTGTAATTAGAACGGCTTGTTGTAAGTTGTAAATATTAATATTATATCAACTCAGTAGCAGCCTTAAGGTAGGAGGGAGAAGCCATTTTTGTTAATCCCTTTTTCTCCTGTTTATTTCAGTTAGGAGGTAGGTTAGTTCGATTGTCTTTTGTTTCTACATTTATTTACTGACAGGTAAAGTAGGGATCTGGCTTTAGTTGTTTTGTTTGTTATTTTTGGCATTGCTCCTCTCTGAAGGTTTAAAAAATAAAGCTGCTACTTTGAACTTTTGACATGGAAGTATGACAGGTTATTATGTGACCAAACAAAAAAAAGTAATTCATCTGAGATTTATCATTCCCTAGGTGAAATAGTTCATTTTGATAAGGTTAATTTCATTCTTCTTTATTACTGTTAGTGTTATCTGATTTATCTGTTAATGTATGCAGCTAGTCAGACAAATAGACAAAGAAAGACCGGTGATGCAGAACCTCATATGAGTAGGTAGATTATTCTGTGCTTTGTTGGTAATGCCTTAGAGCCTTGTGCAGGTAGATCGATTACTCAGTGATCTGTTGCTAATGCCTCGGGGCTCCGGTAGAGGGAGACTCTGCTTCCTCATACAATACAAGCGAGTGAACGACAGAGCTGCGTGTGATTTCCTCACTCCTCTCTCACAACTATTCCCCTTTTTAAGGTAATTACCGTACACAAAGCACTGTAAAGTTTATAAAACACGCTAGTAATAGTTTACTCTGTGTTACTGCGATGTTAGCTGGAAGGAATGATATGTTTTGTACTGGTTTATTGTTGAAAGAGTTTCTTCACGATGTGTAAGCTAGCGACCATGGCGGCGCGGCCATATTGGACTGTTACCCTTAGGTCCTGTTGTTTAAGTTAGCTGCTGTCACATTACATTAACGTTGTAAATGTTGTTGTTTGTATAGCAATATAAAAAAACGTTTACTTTGTTATTGAGTAATTCATATGACAGTAGAAATAAGTTAATTGACTAAAAACATTTCATTCAGTCGTGTAATAATTTAGTTAAAAAAACCCATTTAAATATTTTAATTAAGTTTAAAAAGTGTATGTTTCTAATATGCTTGTGGTTAAAAACAAATAAGTTTTGTATGTTTGTACTTGAGCAAATATGTACAATACAAGCGAGTGAACGACAGAGCTGCGTGTGATTTCCTCACTCCTCTCTCACTACTATTCCCCTTTTTAAGGGTACAACATTTGGAGGCACCGCTGGGATGCTTGGCTTGAGGATCGTCCCTGATCTGCAGTGGAAACCTCTCGTCGGTCATCCCTAAAAATTACCCAGGCATCAGAGAAGCAGATCCAGCAAGGCGGTCAAGGCAGGCGGTCTTCAGACAAACTGGTAACCTTCATCCTGAAGTGAGCAAAAGTGACCACTAGGGAGCACCAAAGAGCCAATAAAGTCAACTAAACCCCCTGTTTTACTGCTTATGCCCAATTCCCTGATAAAATGGAACCTGAATTTGAGAACCTGCAGCTGGAAATTAAAGGTGCACTGTACAAACTGACTGTAGAACAACTGATTGAAGTATGCAACGCACTCCAGATATCCGGCCCAGGAGAAGAACAAGTGACTGGTAAAACTCGCAGCCAATTGATTGCACATTTAATAAAGCACCTTGAACGGGAAGAGCTGGCTGATTTAGAGGACGAGGGCATGTCAGACCTCCTTAATGCTCAAGACATCATAGACAAAGTCCAAATGACAACCAGTCAGAATGAAGGTGAAATTCTGACTCAAACTGATGAACATCAAAACCTGCAGAAAGAGGTAGAGGCACTACGGTTGTCATTACAAGAAAAGGAGAATGCCTTGTATGGACTTGTGAGCACAAGCACAAATCCCCCTGCAAAGTCCAGTACCCCAGTCCATAGTATGCCCCCAACCCCCCCTAGTGGCAATATGTGGCGGAAAGACTTTAAAATATCAGGCCAGATAGGCGAACCAGGGCAAAAGGATAGGCTAACCTTTCCAGCCTGGCCAGACAAATTGAAAGTGGCTCAGCAGAGGCTACCCAGAGTCAGAGATTGTTGATGCTGTTATCCGTGCCATCACACCAGGTCTGCAGCTAAGGAGTTACCTTGAGGGGAAAGGAGAACTGACACTGCCTGCCCTTCGCAGAATCCTTAGATGTCATTACCAGGAAAGGGGTGCCACAGAACTATATAAACAGCTTACATCGGACGTGCAGAACAGTAAAGAAACCCCTCAGAATTTCCTGATTAGGGCAATGGACTTGAGACAGAAAATTCTCTTTGCTTCACAGGAAGCTGATTCAAGCTTAAAATATGACCCAGCATTAGTCCAGAGTTTATTCATGCATACTGTCCTAACTGGCTTACAGAATGATAATATTAAAAGTGACCTGCAGCCTTACCTCCTCCAAACAACCACATCAGATGAACTATTGTTGGAGAAACTGAACATTGCCTGCGCCAATGAAAAGGAGAGACAGGACAAAAAGAAACATGCTGCTCCATCACGAGCAACTAATGTGAACACAGTCCAGTCAAGTGAAGCCCCTGTGGAAAAGAAAAGCACCGCACAGAGGAGCACAGCCAATCTGCCCCCTGATCTGCTGTTCGAGATCAAAGAAATGCGCTCTGATATGGTGCTGTTGAAAGATTTGAAAGCAGAGGTTTCCCAAATCAAGGAAACCATCCAAAAGTCCACACCTGCACCTCCACAGTACCCCCCACAAAGCAGAGAACCAGGAACTGTCTCTGCCTCCTACCCAGTGTTTTCACCCCCCCAGCACTCATCTTATAAGACTGAACCAAACGCCATGCCATTTTATCACCAGCAGTTACCAGCAGTAGTGCCAGAATACCAGCAAGCCTCAGGTCCTGGACAGATGAGGGAGACAGCCCAATTCCAACAAAGGTTTGCCCCACAACGGTATTACCCAGTGCCACGCCCACACCCAAGGTGTTTCGCTTGTACCCAAGCAGGTGAGGAGTACTGCCAGCACTGCTTTAGGTGTGGAAGCAGTGAACATTTCAGAGCAGGTTGTAAAGCACCAAGACCAGCAGAACCTACAAGGAAGAACCCTTTAAACTAAAAGGGGTTGCTCCTGAGGGGCATGGAGCAACCAGCAATATGAGTAAGTCCCAGATTTGTGCAAGCTGTGAAAAAGAGAAAACAAGACAGACACTTAAATGTTGTTCAGTTTGCAAAATCACACTGTACTGTTCAAAAGAATGTCAAGAAGTTCACTGGCCTGCTCACAAAGGACAATGTAAGCCATACACATGTTCAGGTGTTAAGAAGCAGGCAACAAAATTAAGTGAGAAAGCCAAGTGCCAAGAAAATAAAACCTCAGAGAAGACACCTACAGTAAGGCAGCTAGTAGGAAAAAAGTGCATCATCAAGTGTTACCTACACAAACAGAAGGTCCAGGCACTTTGGGATACAGGCTCACAAGTTTGTACTATAGATGAGTTATGGAAAGCAAGCCACTTACCTGATGTGCCACTAAGAGATGTCGCAGAGCTTGTTGACCCACTTAACCCTTTACAAATTGAAGCTGCCAATGGGACAGACATGCCATATGTTGGTTGGCTTGAAGCATCCTTTAAGCTTTCTGCTAGTGATGACGAGTTGATGATACCCATACTAGTGCTAAAAGGAGGCCAGCAACAGTGTCCTATTATAGGTTTTTAATGTCATTGAACGCCTTGTATCGGACAATTTGCAAGACAAGAAGGAACATGGAGACAAAGAAAAACTTGTGAAAGCGGTAAAAATGGCTTTTCCTCATCTGAGGAAAAATAAAGCAAAAACTCTCATTAAAGCAGTGAGTGTAGGGCAGACGTGTGTGCATAACGTGAGAACAGCGAATGAAAGAATCAGTGTTCCCAAACGTAGCTCCATGCAGATTGAATGTCGAGTGCAGACCCCGCCCTTCAGAGAGGATAAAACTCTGATTTTTGAGCCTTCTGAGAACCCACAGTGGTCTGAGGGACTAGAGTTTTGTGATACTCTTGTGTCAGTGAAAGCAGGCATGACCCCAAAAATCATTATCATGTGCAGAACCCTACAAGGCATGACATCACGCTGGCTGGAAGGACTGTAATTGGAACTGTGCAGTCTGTCAGGTCAGTGTACCCTGCCGACATATTTAAAACAGACCACGCCTCAGCTACATCCATCCACCATGTTCAGGCACAGAGCCCTAGTGCAAGTACCCCTGCTCATGACCAATGGGACCCTCCTGTTGACCTGACTCACCTGGATGAACAGCAAAGACAAATTGTCAGCCAGATGTTAAGAGAGGAGTCAGGGTCATTCTCCAGGTCTGATATGACATAGGCTGTGTGGAAAACCTGCAAATGAACATTTCACTAAAAGATCACGAACCAGTGTCAAGAACATATCTCTCTGTTCCAAAAACCTTGTACAAGGAAATGAAAGACTACTTACAGGACTTGATAGCACAAGGGTGGGTTGAAAAGTCTGCCTCTTCCTACTCTTCCCCTGTCGTCTGTGTAAGAAAAAAAGATGGTACCCTGCGCTTATGTATTGACTACAGGGAACTCAACAGGAAAACACATCCAGATCGCCACCCCATTCCCAGAGTGCAGGACATTATGGACAACCTGGGAGGAAACACACTCTTTACACTGCTGGATCAGGGTAAGGCATACCACCAGGGATTCATGGCCAAAGACAGTAGACATTTAACAGCTTTTGTGACTCCCTGGGGCCTATATGAGTGGGTCCGAATCCCATTTGGCCTCATGAATGCACCGGCGGCATTCCAGCGCTGCATGGAGGAGTGTCTGGATGGTTTAAGGGATGAAATATGTGTGCCTTACCTTGATGACGTCCTTGTGTTCAGCAGAACATTTGAGGATCATGTCCGTGATGTCAGGAGGGTGCTGAAACGACTGAGGGAGCATGGCATAACTGAAACCTCGAAAGTGTGACCTGTTTAAAGCAGAAATACGGTACCTTGGGAGGATTGTGTCAGCTGCCGGAAGCAGGATGGACCCAGCTGATACTGCTGCAGTCACAGCTCTGAAAAGCAAGCAGCCAGGTACTGTCGGTGAGTTGAGAGCTATCCTAGGACTGTTGAGTTATTACCGGCAGTACATCAAAGATTTTTCTCGTATTGCCAGCCCCTTGTATGACCTCCTGAAAGCACCTGTACAGACTGAAACAACACAAAAGACAAGCAGGAAGTGGCAAACAAAACGAAACACCAGAGGAATTCCATCCAGTACACCCATAGAGTGGAAGGATGTGCATCAGTCAACACTGGAATAGTTGATAGACTGTCTCACTCAGCCTCCTGTTCTAGGTTTCCCAGAGTTTTCACAGCCTTTTATTCTCCACACTGATGCATCTAACCAGGGACTGGGTGCTGTCCTATACCAAAAACAGAATGGAAAACTCCGTGTGATTGCATATGGCTCCTGTACTTTAACTGCAGCAGAGAAAAGCTATCACCTACATTCAGGCAAGTTAGAGTTCTTGGCCCTCAAATGGGCAATCACAGAGAAATTCCGTGATTACCTTTTCTATGCACCATTCTTCACAGTGTACAGTGACAATAATCCACTTACCTATGTATTGTCTACTGCCAAACTGAATGCTACAGGATTCCGGTGGGTAGCAGAACTTGCAGATTTCCATTTCACAATCAAATACCGCCCTGGCAAGGAAAATATCGATGCAGACAGCTTGTCCAGAATGCCGTTAGATATGGAAACATACATGAAAGAGTGTTCAGAGGAAGTCTCATATGATGTTATTGGAGCAGCTACACAGCGGTGGAAAACCAGAATGAATCCAGTGTGTCTTGGTCCATGGGTGTCTCAGTCAAAAGTGCAACAGTAAACGAAGGCACACCCCTCACTCCACTGACAACAGGACAGATCAAAAATGATCAAAGGAATGATCCCACCATTGGACCAGTGATTCAGTGGAAACTGGAAGGAACAAAACCATCAGGCCCAGAACTAAAACAACTCAGTTCACAGATCACATGTCTCCTTAGGGAGTGGGACAAGCTTGAGATGAATGAAAGTGGAGTAATGTACAGAAAACAGTGAGCAAAAAACAGTTGGTGCTCCCAGAAAAACACAAAAGTACGTGTTGAAGGAACTCCATGATAATATGGGCCATCAGGGAGTAGACAGGACTACATCCTGATTCGGGACCGGTTTTACTGGCCCTATATGCAACGAGAGATCGAGGACTATGTCACAAAGAAGTGTGTGTGCCTGAAACACAAACAGCCAAGCCATGTGACAAGAGCACCATTAACAAGCATTGTGACCACCCAACCGTTTGAACTTGTTTCTGTTGATTTCTTGCATCTTGACAAATGCAAGGGTGGTTATGAATATATTCTTGTTATCATTGATCATTTTACACGTTTTGCCCAGGTTTATGCCACAACTTCCAAATCAGGTAAAACAGCTGCAGACAAAATCTTTAACGACTATGCACTGAGATTTGGCTTCCCAACAAGAATCCATCATGATCAGGGTGGTGAATTTGAAAATCAACTGTTCAAACAACTGAAAGAATACTGTGGAGTTACTGGTTCCAGAACTACTCCCTACCACCCCCAAGGGAACGGGCAAGTTGAAAGGTTTAACAGGACTCTACTCAGATGTTAAAGACACTCCAGAGAGACAAAAGACTAAACTGGAAAGACTCACTGAACAAACTGATTTATGCATATAACTGTACTCGGTCTGAAGTTACAGGTTTCTCCCCCTTCTTCTTGTTGTTTGGGCGCTCCCCACGTTTGCCAGTTGACATGTTGTTCAACTTGACCCCAGGACAAGGGGATGGTAATCACCACAACTACATGGAAAAGTGGAAACAAGGCATGGAAGAAGCATATGAGATCACACGAGAAAATGCTCACAAGGCTGCCATGAGAAGTAAGATACATTATGACAGTAAAGTGAAAAGCTCAGTGTTACAGCCTGGCGATCGTGTTTTTAGTCAGGAACCTGACACCTCGTGGCGGCCCAGGCAAACTGAGAAACCACTGGGAGGACATTGTCCACACAGTTGTGCGCCAAGTGAGAAAAGATATTCCTGTGTATGAGCTCAGGCCTGAGAAAGGAAAAGGGAGATCCAGGATTTTACATCGTAATCTTCTCCTCCCATGTGACCATCTGCCACTGGAAACTTCACTACAGCCACGAACAAGGAAAAGAAGTGTGAAGGAAGCTCAGGAAGCGGCAAAGTCTGAGGAGGAGGATGACGACGATGATGAGTATTATCCAGTGCCAGCGCCACCTCAGCAGCAATCTGGACCGTGCTCACCTGAGACAGTAAATCCTATGTGTACCACCACACCTCAAGAACATGAACGCATCCAGCCTGAGAAAAACATGCTGCTTGAGCAAGAGAACGAACAAGAGCTGACAAATCAGGAGGAGAACTTACCAGAGCTGGAGGACAACCATATTGAGGATCCGCCTGTGGAAGCTGCTGCTCCCTCACCTGTGCCGAGTGTTCCCAGCACTGAGGAGCTCCAGCGGCCTAGGCGACAACACAGACGGCCCAAGATCTTCACATATGATAGGCTCGGTTCACCAGCCTGTTACAACCTGAGAACACTACAACAGTACAACAACTACAGGGTGCCATGGACATACACTGTGCAGCCAGACCACTTCCAGTGCCAGAGATATGCACAGTAGGAACATTGTTTACCACAGACATGGACTGTTGAACACAGCGTCCAAATCTACATGGACTGTTTAACATAAAATGGACCTGTGTTAAAGGAGAATATTGCTGAGTCAAGCATACTGCTTAAACAATACTGTTAATAAAGCAGTAATGGACTGTGAAAGAACTGTTTCAAGAACATATGCAATTAAATGGACAATGTAGGTCAAGAGAGACTGAGACAGAAAACAAACGGACTGAGTATTTACTCATGCGTGACAGAATGTATGAAAAGAGTTCCAGTCTGTAATATTGCACTATAAGAGGTCAAATGCAGCAGTAGACTTACCCTAATATGGTGAATTGTGCACTTATTGATGGAAAAAACTTACTTGCACTAGAGGTCAAAGGTTAGGATGTTGGGGACAACATCTCTTCTGAGGGGGAGTATATGACAGGTTATTATGTGACCAAACAAAAAAAAGTAATTCATCTGAGATTTATCATTCCCTAGGTGAAATAGTTCATTTTGATAAGGTTAATTTCATTCTTCTTTATTACTGTTAGTGTTATCTGATTTATCTGTTAATGTATGCAGCTAGTCAGACAAATAGACAAAGAAAGACCGGTGATGCAGAACCTCATATGAGTAGGTAGATTATTCTGTGCTTTGTTGGTAATGCCTTAGAGCCTTGTGCAGGTAGATCGATTACTCAGTGATCTGTTGCTAATGCCTCGGGGCTCCGGTAGAGGGAGACTCTGCTTCCTCATACAATACAAGCGAGTGAAACGACAGAGCTGCGTGTGATTTCCTCACTCCTCTCTCACTACTATTCCCCTTTTTAAGGTAATTACCGTACACAAAGCACTGTAAAGTTTATAAAACACACTAGTAATAGTTTACTCTGTGTTACTGCGATGTTAGCTGGAAGGAATGATATGTTTTGTACTGGTTTATTGTTGAAAGAGTTTCTTCACGATGTGTAAGCTAGCGACCATGGCGGCGCGGCCATATTGGACTGTTACCCTTAGGTCTTGTTGTTTAAGTTAGCTGCTGTCACATTACATTAACGTTGTAAATGTTGTTGTTGTTTGTATAGCAATATAAAAAAACGTTTACTTTGTTATTGAGTAATTCATATGACAGTAGAAATAAGTTAATTGACTAAAAACATTTCATTCAGTCGTGTAATAATTTAGTTAAAAAAAAAACATTTAAATATTTTAATTAAGTTTAAAAAGTGTATGTTTCTAATATGCTCGTGGTTAAAAACAAATAAGTTTTGTATGTTTGTACTTGAGCAAATATGTACAATACAAGCGAGTGAACGACAGCTGCGTGTGATTTCCTCACTCCTCTCTCACTACTATTCCCCTTTTTAAGGGTACAACAGAAGTTGGCTGATCTTCTTGGGAGTGGGAAGAGCGGGGGCACTTTATCATGTGCGGCCCAGGTGCCCCTAGGCCTGGGTCATAACAATTATTTTTCAGCCATATCGGCCAGCCGTACTTGTTACTCAGGTTCACAGTTTGCTATGTCAAAAATGTTTACATTCAGTAATTTTATTTGAAATCATCACTGTCACAAGTCAGTTCAACTAATGGCTGTGCCACCCCCGAAAAGCACATTTCTACCCGGTCACACTTGTGTTTTTTCTTTTTTTTTAACGATTTTTCTCCTTTACATCATTCAACATCATCCTCCCTCACAGATACCCTCACATCACTTTCTTCAAGTGACAATGACCTCTCCAGTCAAAGAGAACAGGGGATTCCCACAGGCAGAAATATATCCCACTCTGAAGTCATGAACAGGTCTACCACAGAGGTTTCTGAGTCAGAGGCTGCAAAAGAGGTACTTTAGAACAGTAGATGTTTTTCAATTAAAATCAGAATGATGTAAAAAAAAAAATTTAATATCACAAATCATATCACAATTGCAACATCAGTCAAAATAATCACAATTTAATTTTTTTTTTTTTTTTTTTTTTTTTAAATCGTTCAGGCCAAGTTGAATCCAGACTACATTGTTCTGGCTTTTAACCTTACCAATTATCAAAGAAAAGTGTTATGCAATTGCTGCTTTACCTGATTTCTTTTGTTTTGCAGCACCACTGTGTTTTTTGTGTTTTTTGTGACTTTCCTTTGATGCAGTGAATAACTTTTACCCTTAGTCTGAAGAGATCATTTATGGTATATTGTTCAAATGGTTTTATCCTGGAGGACTGAATTGTAAACTGAGAATTTTTTTGTCTTATGTGAGTAGATGGTAAAGAATGCCTTGCTCAGGAAACCTGAAGGTGAGGATATCATTGAAGAGTACAAGTCACAAAATTCGCTGAACCACCGCACCCGGAGACAGCTTGTCAACATATTGGCTAGCCATATGACTGAGAATCATGGGTAAACGTTTCTTAAATAAATTGTTCATTTTAAACCATTTCAGACTGAAAGGCTTCATATTAAGAAAGAATGTACTGAATTGTCAAAATGCATGGTATTGAATTAACATAGCTGGGACCAGGGGTGGACTGGGACTAAAAAACAGGCCTGGACTTTGACTCGGCCCACCCCACAACAACCGGTGCGCGGAAAGTCATCAGCCCCAAACATGGGTGTCAAAATACTTAAATCTTAACATGATACCATACCTTCCAAATTATAGCAATAGCACCGATGTTGGCTAGATGTTGTGTTAGGAGCAGAGTGTAGAATACTCACTGAGAAATAAACACAACAAGACATGGATGAGTCTCATAGCATGTCTTGTTGTGTTTCAGGCAGTCACCTGCATTGTATTGTTCAGTAGAGAGACATCTGGCTGCCGGCCGTCCTGCAGTACCGGCCGTTCTGTGATTCTCCAGAACCTCCAGATGGCCAGTCCGCCCCTGGCTGGGACCCTATAGTTTAGTCTATTTTAGTTTATTTATTTATAGTTTCGTGGACAATCCCCATTAATTGACTGTAGCAAAAAAACAGTAAATAGGGCAGCTTTAGCCGAGGTGGCTAATTTCCAGCTGTAGTCCCCGGCCAGATGATGATAGACAACCTAAAATACAAATACAATACAGTTATAACATCAATACTAAAATACAATACAGAAGCAGTGCAGAACATGCAGGGCTGAAAGAGCAGCAACAATGCACTCACTAAAACACAACACACCAGTGGTACATAAAATCACATGTACATACGCAGGCAGCATGCCCAACCAATACATGTCCCAGAGCATTCCCAGCAACATCAACAGCACATATAATTGCATGCAGCATATCACATGTTCACAACACGGAAGCAGCACATAAAATCACATGCAGCACATCACATGTTCACAACACGGAAGCAGCACATAAAATCACATGCAGCACATCACATGTTCACAACACAGAAGCAGCACACATAATGACATGCAGCACATCCCATGTTCACAACACAGAAGCAGCACACATAATCACATGCAGCACATCACATGTTCACAACACAGAAGCAGCACATATAATCACATGCAGCACATCACGATGTTCACAACGCAGAAGCAACACATATAATCACATGCAGCACATCACATGTTCACAACACAGAAGCAGCACATAAAATCACATGCAGCACATCACATGTTGACAACACAGGAGCAGCACATATAATGACATGCAGCACATCACCATGTTCACAACTCAGAAGCAGCACATATAATCACAAAAACAGACGGGCAACATCTGTCACTATGATCATGTTACATGCAACACATATGTCATGTCCAATCCAGTCTAGTGTGTGCAGGTGTAGTTGTCAGCGAACCAGGTTTTTAAGTGTACAGTGAAGGTGGAGTATGTATGTATGTCTTTGATTTGAGTGGGTAGAGAGTTCCAATTCTGAGTGGCTCTAACTGAGAAGGATAGTTGACCAAATGTACTTTTCCTGAATGAGACTAACAGGTCGCCATGTGTAATGCTTCTGGTAGTTTGACTGTTACTGTTATGTTGAGTTATGAGTGAGTTAAGAGGGGGAGGAACTGTATTGTGCAAAATTTTGTGGACAAGGCAGATGTTCCTGTATTTTATTACATCTGTCCAACTCGGAAGTTTATGTTTTTTCAGAATTGGACAATGATGGGAGCTGTTCGACTTTAACAGTTTGCTTATAGAGAGTGGCCAGTGGTTTCAATGTCGAACTGTTTGTTTGTCCCCAGCTTGTGAGACAATGTGTTAAATGTGGCATGATCATAGCATTCATATATAGCATGGCAGCATGTAGAGTCATTGTGTTCCGTATGTATCGGAAATTAGCTAAGCTAAACTTCACTCTTTTGGACACTTTTTTAACATGTGCTTTAAAAATCAAGTTGGAATCAATAATGATTCCCAGGTATTTGACTTCTGGCACAATGGTGATGTTTTGGCCTGAGATTTTAACTTCTGGCATAATGTTACATTGTCTTTTTGTAAAAAACATTCCCACTGTTCTTTTAACTTTTAGTTGGAGGGAGGAACAGTTGAGCCAGTTGGTGATACGCTGCAGGGCAGAGTTTAGTTTATCAGCAGCCATTTGCTTTGTCTTGCACAAAGATCACTGTATCATCTGCGTATAACTGTGTCTCCATATCTGGACATAATGATGGTAGATCAGGAGCGGTCCAAGTATTGACACTTGTGGTACTCCAGTACACAGGTCAAGAGCTGGAGATAGTTGGTTGCTAATAATAACATGTTGATGTCTTCCAGTTAAATATGTTTCAATCCAGCTGATTGCTAATGGGGAGAAATTAAAGGTGGATAGTTTAGCTAGAAGGACCTTATGATTTACAGTGTCAAAGGCTTTACGCAGGTCTAAGAACACTGCACCAACAGGACCTCCTTTGTCAACCCTTTCTCTGACCTTTTCTACAAAAAGGCAGTTGGCTGTTTCGGTGGAATAATTAGGCCTAAAGCCAAATTGCATAGGGTGCAAATTGAATGGACTGTTCTTCAGAAATGAAACAAGCTGCTCTGATAGCCATTTCTCAGCAACCTTAGATGCCACAGGTTCTGAGGATCATCTGACTTGAAGATGGGAGACACAATTGCAGTTTTCCAGGCATTTGGGAAATGTCCCTGTAGCACTGATAAGTTAAGAATTTGTGTGATTGGACATACCAGGGAATCTTTCAGAGACTTGAGCATTGTGGAATCCATACCGTAAACATCCTTAGCTGTTGAGGATTTAAGGGAGTCAATAATGGCAGAGGTTTTCGATTCATTGATGAGTAGAATGCTGAAAGATGTTTTACTTTCATCAACTTCAGCAATATTGACTGTAGGTAGAGGAAAGCTTTGTGCAATTGCATCCACAGAACTAATGAAGTATTAAATGCTGTTGCAACTTGCACTGGGTCTTGCACCAGCTGGCCATTCAGTTCCAGCACCAACTCTTTTTTAGGCCTGTGATTGATTCCCATTAAGTTTTTAATTTGTTCCCAAATCAGTTTAGTGTTGCCTTTTGTCTTATCAATAATTGTTATGAAGAAGTTAGCTTCAGTTTTTCTGATCGTTTTTGTAACTTTGTTACGCAGTGAGGTGAAACGGTACCTATCACTAATTGAATTAGTCTTCAAAGCTCTTTTTAGTGCACCATCTCTTTCCTTCATTAAATGTCGTCATTGAGCCAGGGAAGTGTATTGTTTTTGTCTTTCTTCCTGCTCTTCACTTTTCTACTGAACTCCTCAACCAGATTTTGTAGTTTTGTTGAGAACAGTTTACAGTCTGCTTCCACGTTACTCCCAGTTAGTATATTTTCCCAATCAGTCTGTTGCACTGCTCTTTCAAAATTTGCTAGTTCGTTTTTCGGAATTTTTTTCATGAGTTCTTTGGATTTGTTAGGGCCATTAAAGCGCTTTTTTGTGAGTTTTCTGGACATTAATATTAAATTATGGTCAGATAGTCCCGTAAGTAGATTATATGTTTTAACAACTCTCTCAGGCTTGTTACTGAATATTAAATCAATTTGTGTTTGGGAGGAGGTAGTTATTCTAGTCGGTCCTACAGTCAGTTGTGCAAAATCCAAACTATCTGTAATCTGTTTGAGAGCTCTCCTGTTTGTCTTGTCCAGCCAGTTATAATTCAGGTCACCAAGTAATATAACCTCTGTTTTGGGGTCAAATACTTGAAGCAGTTTTTTAAGTGTGGTGTAGAAGTCATTGCTGGAGGATGGTGGACGATCCTTATGAGAGAGCATTATGTTCAGTCCAAGACCTCCTATATCAGTGTTAAATGGCCAGCATATTTGGTTACAGTTAAAGTGTTCTTTAATGTATATCAGGACCCCACCCCCTCTGTCAATAGATCTGTCCTGTCTAAAGATTTTATAGCCAGGGATATTGAACACTGCAGATGGAGAGTTACTATGCAACCATGATTCCGTTAGGCAAAGAAAATCTAAATTAGAGTTGTGAAGGAGATGATGAACTTGGTCAGCCATAGGGGTGAGGCTACGAATGTTAATATGTCCTCCAAAGACACCTTTGGGTTTGTGTAGTGGATCCCAAATCATTAAAGAGTGATTGACAGTTCTGAAGAAGTTTAACTTGCGATGTTTTTTGAAAACCGGAATGGTACTGTTAATTTTAGCACAGCGGGTTTTCCTGAAGAGACTTTTCCTACAATTTGGAACGCAACATCCAACTTCCCTGTTACCTGGACAGTACGCGTCGGTGTAAACACACTGCGGGGAAAAGTGCTGTTTCTCCATGGCTATCATAGTCTCCCTGTCGCTCCGCACGCCCGCAGCTGGTCGGCCCCGGTCTACGACGCATCCATCGCCCGCATCCACAGCCCTCAGAGGTAGGCTACTGAGGTCTCCCCGTCGCTCCGCATGCCCACAGCTGGTCGGCCTCAATCCATGACGCCCGTATCCACAGCCCTCGGAGCCCCGGGCCTCCACTCTCCCACACAGACTGAGCCATCTCCCGGTTGACGTGCCTCCAGTAGCCCCTCCACTCCACTCGGACAGCAGACGCGAGACAGCAAATTAGGTTGGTGGAGTAGTTCAATCACTGTGCTTTCACTGTAATTACCACATAGTCATTAGTAGGACACTTGCATTGTCTGTTTTTGCATTTTAAGAGTATGGTCTTGACCTGTTCTATGTGAGAAGTATTATGAGATAACTTCTGTTGGGTTTTGGTGCTGTATAAATAAAACTGACTTGAAATTAATTATTTTTGCTCTAAAGGAGGATGCCTTCCCGTAAGCAGAAAGAGACGTATGCCCTGGGAATTATTGCACTCTTCCCTTCGCTGAAGGATCCTTTTTCTCCAAAGGGCTATGTAAGTTTTAAAAAAGGATTACTTCCAGAAAACACCAGTTTTACAGACTAGAGCTTTGGGATTTTAGTTAACATGATTGATGCACCATAGTTACATACTTAAACAGTGATGAAATTTCAACATTCTTATATCTGGTCTAAGTTGTTGATACTGACCTAAAAATGCCACGCCTTAGCACCACTAATTAACTGAAACTTTGGAGTATGCTACAAAGTTCAACTTGGCCATGAAGATAGTCATGAAGATGCAAAATAACAATCACATCAATGAAAATGTTCCCAGTGGCAATCAGAGTGAATTGGGTTAATATGATATTACACATGAATTAGAAAACAGCAAACCTATTACTTAAGTAACTGTCCTTTATTTTCACAGTGCAGTAACTGTACTTTCTGTAAGACCCCTCAGGGGGGTCCTCCACACTGGGAGCAGGGTGGTCCTCCACACTGTGAGCTGTGTCAGGTATGCTATTGGGGGTGCTGTCCTTGGGTCCCTTCGGCCCAGCCGTCTGGGGGTTCCTCCCTTCGATGTGGGGGTCCGCCTGTCTGTCGGAGTCGGGGTGCCCTGGGTGCTGGCATGGCCTGCGGCTACTCCCAGTGTGGACGGCCCCAAAGGTGGCGTTTTCTTGATCCTCAGTGCCATGCCATGTCTCCCTATTGTGTGTGTGTGTGTGTGTGTGTGTGTGTGTGTCTAGTATGGAGGGTGGGAGGGAGGGGCTTTCTTTGTAATTGTTTTTCTTTCTTTAATTGTGTTAATTGCTTTTAATTCTGTAAAGCAGTTTGTGTTGCATGTCCGTGCAGAAAAAGCGCTCTACAAATAAAGTTGATTGAAGATCAATGAGTGATAGACCTTTGTAATGATTTTTTAAAATAACTTACAACAGGAGCATTTCTATGATGGGGAAAAAGGCACTGGATATTTAGCATTGCAAGGCCATGTCCAGGAATACAGAAAAACGGCCAGCCAAGGCAGCCACAGTGGCTCAAGCACCAGGACCAAAGCGTCGGAGATCAGCAGCCACATTGCCAGAGCAGCTTGATGGAGATGCCTGCAGGGAAGCTATTTCATTTCTTGTTCACTCTCCTGATGAAGCAAGCGTGTTTCAGAAGATGACCTTGCAACATCGCCAGGACCTAGTGCATGATCCGCAGAGAACTGTCATGGTTTTTGTTGTGACCAATATTATTGTTTTGTTGTTTGCTGCCTGCGGTTGCTTCTCTCTCCTCCCCCCTCTCTGCTCTCCTCTCACTCTCCCTCTGCAGAGCTGGATCATGGCAGGGGGGCGGGGCTGAACTCACTGGCTGAGCCTCATTCACCGCACCTGAGCCTCATCAGGCTGATTAACATGTAGCTTTTTAAGCCGGCTTTTTCCCCTGGTTCGTTGCCAGAAGATCCATTGTTTTACACTGTGTCTTGCCACGCTTCTGCCCTTTTCTCCTGCCACGCGTTCAGTCTCGAGTATTTTGCCTGTGATCCTGTTGTTCTCCCGACACGAGAAACTCCCTGAGTAAGGTGATTTTATGTTGTTACTTTGTTCTCTCAAGTATCTCCCTGAGTAAGGTGATTTTCTGTTGTTACTTTGTTTCCTCAAGTTATCTCCCTGTTTAAGGTGATTTTCTGTTGATACTTTGTTTTTTCCCCTTGTTGTTTTTTCCCGTAACGGTGATTTTGTGTTTTTCTAGTTTATTAGATTTTGAGCTTTAACTTTGTTTTGTTTTTGTTCCCATCCAGCCTCCAGAGCCTTTTTCCCGTTGTGGTGATTTTCTGTTTTCTTTGTGTTGAAACTTTTGTGCCTGAATAAACTTGTGCTCTTGTTCTCTGCACTCTGGGTCCTGGCCTCGCTTTTTGCCTCGCGGCACCCAACAGAATCTTCTGGCCAAAAAGAAATGGACCCAGCAGAGACAGAGCGTCTCAAGCACGCACTCTCCACACAAGGAGCATTGGTCGGCCAGCACGAGACGACGCTGCTGCAGGTGATGGATCACCTGCAGCAACTCTCCACCAGCGTGGCCCAGCTGAGCACCAGCTGGCGGTCGTCAGCGACCAGCTCTCTCCACCCAGCTCTTCGGGCTCCTCGCCTCCCCAGCCGGCTGCAGCACCTCCCGCTTCCCAGACGTCTCCCCCCAGAGAGCCGTTCATACCGATCCCCGCTAGGTATTCCGGAGATTTAGGCACATGCGCACAATTTCTTTTTCAATGTACTCTAGTGTTCAATCAGCAGCCTAGCACATACGCTAGCCCAGTCAAGAATAGCCTTCGTCATGAGTTTATTGTCGGGACAGGCGGCCGCTTGGGCTCTCGCTATAACTGATCAAGAATCAGAGCTGCTGACAGATTACAAACAGTTTACTGATGAAATGAAACGCATTTTTGATCACCCAGTACGGGGTAGGGAAGCAGTGGGACAATTGTTAGACCTACAACAGGGCAGTCAGACAGTGTCACAGTATGCAGTCAGTTTCCGCATTCTTGCAGCCAGTAGCGGGTGGGGGGACTCAGCGTTACAAGCCATCTTTCAGAAGGGTCTAGCGGGGGAGTTAAAGGACGAGTTAGCTACGAGAGAGGAGTGTAGATCACTTAATGAGCTAATCACACTAGCCACCCGCATTGACAACAGGCTCAGGGAGAGACGGAGGGAGAAGAAGACGGATCAGGCTCGTCGCTCTCCAGCTTTCCCATCACCCACCCAGCCACTGTAAGGGACTCCGCCCCTCCCACTTCTGTCAACGCTCCCGAGCTCCAACCAGCACAACCTCCCCAGATGAGCCCATGCAGTTGGGGAGGGCTCGACTCACTCCTGCCGAGCGACAGCGCCGCATGAGGGACAAACTCTGCCTCTACTGCGGCCGGGGAGGCCACTTCCTCACCAGCTGTTCTGAGTTGCCAAAAGGGCGGGGCTCACCGGTAGGCAGCGAGGCACGGGTGAGCCGAATCTCTTCCTCTTCATCCTCCCAAATACGAGCACCAGGTATGATACACGAGTCACAACGTTCTTTGCCTGTCCAAGTGCTGATAGACTCAGGTGCTGATGACAATTTTATAGATGCTGACTTTGTTAAGAATAATAGACTTTCACTGAGCCAGCTTTCCTCTCCCCTGGAGGTCCTGGCGATAGATGGGAGACCCCTGGAAGTGATAACACACCGAACCACGCCACTTAAGCTGACTCTCTCCAGTAACCATCACGAAATAGTTGAGTTTTATGTAATATCCTCCCCACTCGCCTCAGTAATTTTAGGAATTCCCTGGTTAAAGCTGCACAACCCCCACATTGACTGGTCCATGTACTATCAGGAACTGGAGTAACCATTGCCACGCCCACTGTCTTAGATCAGCAGTACCCACCAGAGCCCCGAGCCCCACCCACGCCGCAGAAGCGATAGACCTGAGTAACGTCCCCAGTGAGTATCACGACTTAAAAGCGGTTTTTAGTAAGGACTCGGCAGGTTCCCTCCCACCGCATAGGCCTTATGACTGCGGCATAGACTTGCTTCCCGGGGCTCCGCTCCCTACCCGCAGACTTTACAACCTGACCAAGCCTGAACGGGAAGCAATGGAGAAGTACATTAACGACTCTCTAGCAGCAGGACTCATAAGACCCTCCTCATCTCCTCTGGGGGCAGGGTTTTTCTTCGTGGAGAAGAAAGACAAAACCCTGCGCCCGTGCATTGACTACACCGGCTTGAACGCCATCACTGTTAAAAACAAGTACCCTCTGCCACTTCTCGACTCCGCCTTTAGCCCCCTCCATGACGCAACTGTGTTCACCAAAACTGGACCTGCGAAACGCTTACCACCTGGTCAGAATCCGCGAGGGGGACGAATGGAAGACTGCCTTTAACACTCACTTGGGCCACTTTGAGTACCGGGTCATGCCTTTTGGTCTCACCAACGCACCAGCAGTTTTCCAGTCGTTGGTAAATGATGTACTCAGAGACTTGCTTAATAAGACTGTGTTTGTATACCTTGATGACATTCTGGTTTTTTCTCGCTCACAGAAGGAGCACGTGGACCACGTGAGGGATGTTCTCAAGAGGTTGTTGGAAAATAAGCTGTTCGCTAAAGCTGAGAAGTGTGAGTTTAACGTTTCCACTGTTAATTTCCTGGGCTACGTGGTGGAAAAGGGACAACTCAGGGCCGACCCCTCCAAGATTGAGGCAGTCAGAGGGTGGCCGGTCCCAACCAATCGTAAGCAACTACAGCGTTTTCTTGGGTTTGCTAATTTTTATAGACGATTCATTCGCAACTACAGCGGAATCGCAGCTCCCCTCACACGCTTAACCTCCAGCAAACTTCACTTCACGTGGTCCACTGACGCTCAATGTGCTTTCGACCAGTTAAAAGATCTCTTTGTAAATGCTCCTGTTCTCATTCACCCAGATCCCGAGCAGCAGTTTGTGGTGGAGGTGGACGCGTCTGATTCAGGAGTCGGAGCCATACTCTCCCAGCGCCTGCCTGCGGACCAGAAGCTGCATCCCTGCGCCTTCTTCTCCCGTCGCCTCTCCCCTGCCGAGCGCAACTATGATGTAGGGAACCGCGAACTACTGGCGGTGGTTCTGGCTCTTCAGAGTGGCGGCACTGGCTGGAGGGAGCGGCTCAACCTTTTATCGTCTGGACGGACCATAAAACCTGTCCTACCTCCGCTCTGCCAAAGGCTGAACTCCCGCCAAGCTCGTTGGGCTCTCTTCCTCGGGCGTTTCGACTTCACCCTCACCTACCGCCCTGGCTCCCGGAACATGAAGCCCGACGCCCTCTCCCGTCAGTTCGCCCCTGAGGAGGGGGAGGCCGACGCGGGGACGATCCTCTCTCCTGTGTGTGTGGTAGGGGTGGTCCGGTGGCAAGTGGAGCAGGAAGTCCTCGACGCACTCAAAGATCACCCGGTTCCAGACGGATGTCCACCGGGTCGGCTGTTCGTCCCTCCTACCACCAGGACACCTGTGCTTCTCTGGGGACATGCCTCACGGATCGCGTGCCACCAGGGGTCCACCGGACACTCAACCTTCTTCAACAGCGCTTTTGGTGGCCTTCTATGGCCGCGGATGTCCGAGCCTTCGTCGCCTCTTGCTCAGTCTGCGCCCGCAACAAGTCCTCCCACCAAGCCCCGGGGGTCTCCTGCGCCCCTTACCCATTCCCCACGGCCATGGTCCCACATCGCCGTAGACTTCGTCACCGGCCTTCCACCATCTGAGGGTAACGACACTATTCTCACGATTGTTGATCGATTCTCTAAGGCGGTTCATTTTGTTCCCCTCCCCAAACTCCCCACCGCCTTAGAGACCGCTAACCTCCTGATCCAGCACGTCTTCAGGCTCCACGGGATCCCCATGGACATTGTGTCGGACAGGGGCCCGCAGTTCACCTCCCAAGTCTGGAAGGCTTTCTGTCGGGCGCTGGGGTCCACCACCAGCCTCTCGTCCGGCTATCACCCTCAGACCAACGGCCAGACTGAGCGGGCCAACCAGGATCTGGAGACGGCACTGCGCTGCGTAGCCTCACGCCTCCCTGCCACCTGGTCCACCCACCTCCCCTGGGTGGAGTACGCCCACAACTCCTTAATCAGCACTGCCACAGGTATGTCCCCGTTTATGGTGACCTCAGGCTTCCAACCCCCTCTGTTTCCCAGCCAGGAGTCCGGAGTGGCAGTTCCGTCCGTCCAGGCCCAGTTCCGCAGAGTCCGGCGAATCTGGAGGGAGACACGTGCAGCTCTGGGCAGAACGGCGGAGCGTAACCGGCGCCTGGCTGACCGACGGAGGATCCCAGCCCCAGACTACCAGGTGGGGCAACGAGTCTGGTTGTCCGCACGGGACCTGCCCCTTCAAGTTGATTCCCGCAAGATGGCTCCTCGCTTCATCGGACCCTTTCCCATTGACCGGATCATCAACCCCAGCGCCGTCCGCCTCCAGCTCCCAGCCTCCCTCAAGATCCACCCGGTGTTCCACGTGTCTCTTCTAAAACCGGTAACCGACAGCCCCCTCCAACCGCCAGAGCCGCCGCCTCCCCCTCCCCGCATCATTGAAGGTCACCCGGCATACACGGTGGATCGCATCCTGGATGTCCGCAGGCGAGAGGGGATACCAGTACCTCGTCGACTGGGAGGGATACGGCCCGGAGGACCGCTCCTGGATCTCGCGTTCCCTCATATTGGACCCACAACTGCTGCGGGACTTTTACGCCCGCAACCCAGGTAAACCCGGTAAAACGCCAGGTGGCGTTCCTTAGGGGAGGGGTACTGTCATGGTTTTTGTTGTGACCAATATTATTGTTTTGTTGTTTGCTGCCTGCGGTTGCTTCTCTCTCCTCCCCCCTCTCTGCTCTCCTCTCACTCTCCCTCTGCAGAGCTGGATCATGGCAGGGGGGCGGGGCTGAACTCGCTGGCTGAGCCTCATTCACCGCACCTGAGCCTCATCAGGCTGATTAACATGTAGCTTTTTAAGCCGGCTTTTTCCCCTGGTTCGTTGCCAGAAGATCCATTGTTTTACACTGTGTCTTGCCACGCTTCTGCCCTTTTCTCCTGCCAGCGTTC
Organism: Epinephelus cyanopodus; assembly: GCA_026686955.1. NCBI lineage: Eukaryota > Metazoa > Chordata > Actinopteri > Perciformes > Serranidae > Epinephelus > Epinephelus cyanopodus. The sequence continues at coordinate 39,312,423 of CM048924.1, read as the reverse complement.
AGTCTCGAGTATTTTGCCTGTGATCCTGTTGTTCTCCCGACACGAGAAACTCCCTGAGTAAGGTGATTTTATGTTGTTACTTTGTTCTCTCAAGTATCTCCCTGAGTAAGGTGATTTTCTGTTGTTACTTTGTTTCCTCAAGTTATCTCCCTGTTTAAGGTGATTTTCTGTTGATACTTTGTTTTTTCCCCTTGTTGTTTTTTCCCGTAACGGTGATTTTGTGTTTTTCTAGTTATTAGATTTTTGAGCTTTAACTTTTGTTTTGTTTTTGTTCCCATCCAGCCTCCAGAGCCTTTTTCCCGTTGTGGTGATTTTCTGTTTTCTTTGTGTTGAAACTTTTGTGCCTGAATAAACTTGTGCTCTTGTTCTCTGCACTCTGGGTCCTGGCCTCGCTTTTTGCCTCGCGGCACCCAACAAGAACCACAGATGTCTGTAAAACATTCCCATGTTTTCTTAGATGTCAAAGGACTGGTGAGTTGTGCATGTCTTTTTTGTTAACTCCATTGTTTTGTTTGGTTGGATGTAAGCAATGAACACGACACTGACCATTGGTCTGATGTATTTGCATGTGTGTATGATCAACAGCTGAATCAAGACTTCCTGCTGCTGTTTGGAGCTGAAACAGCCTCTAAGATGCTTGAGAAGTGGGACACAGCATTCAGGCCCAAGGTTATCAAAGAGGCCAAACACCTGACTCAGTCAACTGAGCTGTGCAGACATCTGAAAGCTGCTGAGAAACTCACAGAGAACAATGACACCAGTAAGCTACATGTACGGTGGTCGAGACCCGCCATAGCTGCAAATAAAAAAACGCTGCAAATAAAAAGAAACGTCGCGATACAAATAAAAAAAAAAGCATTGACGCAAATAAAAAAAGCAACGATGCAAATAAAAAAGCCACAACGGAAGTGAATTACCGGGGACTATTATTGCCGATGCACATGTTTTTTTATGTGAAAGAAGAAGAAGAGAGAGGAAAGTAACAAGAAGACGAAAAAGAAAAACTAAGTGTGTTATATATGGTTAGGCCATGTAGCCCCAGGTTTGATATGAAGCTGAACTGGAGGATGCTGGTCTTCCTCTATCTGTATCGTATAGACGAATTCGGTGATCGATTTGTGTATGCCGCCATCTTGCGGCGGCACCATTGCTGCGGTGACATGTGTCAGTCATCAATTCATTATGCTGTCATTGTGAAGTGACTCTCTACAATGACAGCATCATGAATAGCTGGGTTGATGTTAGACAGTGGCCTCCGGTAACTGATGAAGGTATCTTAAATGAGTTCCGATATTAATTTAGAAATTAATCATCTGTTTGAGCGATAAGCAGGAAAGATTACAGTAATAGGGAGATAATAGACTGTATCATTAAACACTGTGTAATATAACGTTAGTATACATTACGTGTGCTGACATTAGCAAGCTAGCAGTGTGACATTTAATCATTATGGAGAGGCTACGTGATCGCCTTCAATATGATGTGATGGTCGTCTAAAAGGTGATGTAAAATTTGCCCGACCCATCCGGAGCTCAGGTAATTTTGACCCTCAATCAGAAACCTGTAATTGCCGTTTTTCTGGTCATCGGAGGCCAGGTGATCAATAAAATATTCTTGAATACCTAAAACAAAACACAAACACGTGTTGTTGTTGTTGTTTTTAGTCACGTACCCTGTCCATAATGATTAAATGTCACGCTGCTAGCTTGCTAACGTCAGCACACGTAACGTATGCTAACGTTATATTACACAGTGTCTGTTGTCTCCCTATTACTCTAATCTTTCCTGCTTATCGCTCAAAGGATTGCTGCCATTGCTGACGACCGCAGCAATGGCGCTGCCGCAAGATGGCGGCATACACAAATCACTCGCCGAATTCGTCTATAGTATACAGATAGAGGAACACCAGGGGTCCGTTTCACAAAGCAGGTTCAACAAACTCTGAGTCTAATCCTGAACTCTGAGTTGATCTACTCTGAGATAGGAAACTTTGAGTTTCCGGTTCCAGAACAGCTGATTTGAATCAGTTTAATCAACTCGGAGTAGTTTCACCTGGAGTTAAGCGCGTGCACAACTATAAAAAGCCAGCATCAATGGAGCCCCGATTCGACGAGTCACCATGGCAACGGGGAAGAGGAGGGCTGCGTTTTTCACCCCACTAGAATTAGAAATCTTAATGCGCTCATACGGAGAGTTTGAACACGTTTTCAAAAAGAAGTGCATAGGCTTTGCAATCACAATAATATAACTGGGGAAAACTGCTGGAATGGTAGCCTATTAATTTATTTCAATTAGGTGCAATCCTGCGGGGGAGAAGCGCATTTGGCAGCAGTTTAGGATGAAATATAAAAACATTGTTCAAACAGGTAAAACCTCGGCATAATCTCATGGGGATACCTCATTTTGATCACGTTTTACACTGTAAAGTAAATATTATGTGGCTGTTTGACTGTGCAGTTGTTTTATCCCCAACATAATGCTGTTTTCACACACATAAATATCTTCTCATCTATATCATGTTCTGTTAAATAATTAAGCCTAAGTACAGACTTCTACTCAGCCAACAGAAAGAAGGCAGATGCCTCTAAAACGAGCACACTTTTCTGACCGCCCTGCCTACAGTTGCCTTACTCAAGTGCTCAGCATCTCCGACATTGTACAAAAAACTTACATTCGCAAAGAAACGCAGCGCAACACACAATATCTGCTGGGATGTGAGCATGACTACGATTGGTAATGTTGTAAATGTAAGCATGGATTAGGTTGTGTAGCTATGTAGACGATGGACTGTGACGTGAAACGGTACAGCTCAAAAAGATAACTGTGTTGAAATGCTAGAACATCTATGCGCGGTCTGATAACCATCTCCCGACGAATATTTAATTCTCTGCGCAGTAATGCTGCACCTTCATCCACGGGATCGTTATCAAAAGGACACGTTAGTGAACAAAGTTGCCACCTACTGTGCCTAACGGACTTCTAATATACTGACTCTGATTTTTTTAATGATTTTTTTTAAATGACAGACGGCAGAACTAGGCTACGCCAAAACTCGCCTGCTGACTGAATGAATGAGGAAATCAAATGGAGTGTGTGGTTCTGAAAGAGGGCGGAGACAGAGAGAAACTCGAGGTTCATTGAGAAAAACCTGCTCCCGACCAGGTTAGGTTCATAGAGTCTGTTACTGCGGTAACTGACCGAGAGCTTAAGTTACCTCTGTCTCTGAAACAGGCTAGAGTTACCTCTCTTTCTCTGGTTTGAGTTACCTCCCTTTTTGAAACGGAAAACTCAGAGTTTCAGTCATTTCAGGGTTAACAGACTCTGAGTTTTCACTAAACCTGCTTTGTGAAACGGACCCCAGCATCCTCCAGTTCAGCTTCATATCAAACCTGGGGCTACATGGCCTAACCATATATAACACACTTAGTTTTTCGTTCGTTTTTCTCTTTATTTTTCGTCTTCTTCTTACATTTCTCTCTTCTTCTTTCACATAAAAAAAAAAACATGTGCATCGACAATAATAGTCCCCGGTAATTCATTTCCGTTGTGGCTTTTTTATTTGCATCATTGCTTTTTTATTTGCATCGCGGCGTTTCTGTTTAATTTGCAGCGTTTTTTTTATTTGCAGCGATGGCGGGTCTCGGCCACCGTATACATGACATTCTTGGTTTATATTTCAAACAGCTAGTGCTATTTACTGCAATTCTAAGTAGATACTAATGACGTGTTTTGCCTCATTTTCCTCCTGATAGACTGGGACACGGGGACATGGCTTCTCTGCTGCTCCTTCTCTATCTCTTGCCACCAACAGCTGGACAGAAGAGGGCCAAGATAAGTCCCAGTGATGCATAAGACAAAATGGACAAAAGACATATTCTTCCCCCAGAGATGCATGTTTGCAAAAAGAGAGAGTACTAATCTGAATGTCTTAAGGTTGCCTACTTTAAAACAATTCGTCAACAGCAAGTACTTCTTGGCGACACATGGACACACACAGTTTGCCATGGCCTGTTTAGCAACTCAACTTTTCTGGTGTCCTACAGACCCAAGTGTGCAGTGAGTAGTTGAAAACTTGCTAGTTTAAGGTGTTCATGTTATTACTGTCATTATTCTGTTTTTAGTCATGCTGCAGCATCGATGAACACCTGCGAGGAAGAGAGGGTAAATAACCATATATCCTTGCTGCTGGCCGAACCCAGAACAGGATTGACACTTTCTACATCATCGTGGACAAACAGCTCATCCCCTGCCAAGCTACCAGCTCGTTGGGTGCTTTTGATGAACTATTTAAATCCCACTACGTGTTCAGCCCGTCTTATAATGAGCCCTGGGCCAGCTCTACACTTTCGTGCAGACAACAATCTATAACATCGATGTTACCACAACAGATGAGTCTCCAAGAGTTTGTGAGTTAAGTGCAAAAATCATCAACTAAAACACTGAAAAAATGTTTAAGTGTTTCATTTGTCAAGCTGTGCATGTTCTCTGCCAGTCCTTGATAACTCATCTAAGAATTGATCACAGTTTCTATCCTAGCACCAGGTTTAAGTTGGTTTGTTCACAAGATCGTTGCAGGCGTCAGCTTTCAACATATTCAGGTTTCAAAAAACATCTAATTAGTGCTCATGAGAAGGATTCTTGTCAAAGTGGTGATGCAGCAGACTTAAGAGTCATGTCAAGCTAATTTTCACAGTCTCCAAGTTGCTGGAACAAGTGTCGTGCAGAGCTGGGTGTTTTGAGGACAATGGATCAGGTCAAAGAAGCAAAGTAAATACAAAAAATATTTACACTTCAATTACTGCTAAACTCCAAGGAAGTGATATGGCAAATAGTGCTGTTTCAGCAATTGTTAGTGATTTAGAAGAACTTGCTACTGGACTGCACTCCCAAGTTATCATGAAATACTGTCTGCTGTGCCTAAACGTGATCCTGTAAGAGCTACATTGGAAACAGGTCTTGAGAATTTGGAAAACCCATTTGTTAGCTTTAATACTGAAACTAAAAGAATGAAATATTTCAGCCAGAAATGGGGGGGTTGTGGAGCCAGTCGAAAAAATTTTAGGAGTTCGATTTGATACGAGGCGAAATAAACAAACGGGTACTTATGATCAAGTCCCAGTGAACGACACTTTTGTTTACATTCAAATATTTGGAAACAGTAAAGTTCATTTGTTGCAATTCTGCTGCTTGGGGAACCTTGTATATCAAGAACTGACAGATACGAAGACTTTTGCGATGGAATAAGACACATCCATTGTTCTCTAAACAACAGACTTCTTTAAAAATTCAGTTGTACTATGATGACTTTGAAACTGCTAACCCACTGGGTTCATAACACAGTGTTCACAAAATAGGTGCTCTCTATTTTTTCCTCAGAACTCTGCCACCAAAATTTAACTCTGTTGTGATGAATATTCATTTGGTTGCACTGTTTCACACTGAAGATGTGAAAAAATATGGCTTTGATCCTATTTTGCTGTCACTGATAAATGACATCAAAACACTTGAGAGTCATGGCCTTGATTTGCCTTTCTCCACTGAAAAAGTCTGTGGCACTATATGTCAGATAACTGGGGACAACTTGGGGATGCAAGCAATTTTGGGTTTTACAGAGCCTTTTAGTGGACGTTATTTTTGTCGTTTGTGTTTGATTGAAAAAGATGATGCCCAGAATGTTTACAGTGAGGATGACCCCAAGATAATCTTGCATGGAAAAGAGCTATTTGAAATGCACTGCAGTGAGTTGCAGTTAGACCCACAGAAGTTATCCGTGTTTGGTTTAAAAAAGAATTCAACTCTTAACAGCCTACAGTTCTTTCATGTTTGTCACAATTTTTCTTTGGACATTATGCATGACATTCTTGAAGGGGTGGCTCAGTATGAACTCAAGTTACTGTTGGAGTATCTGTCAGAAAATGTTTTGTCGAAGCCTGATCTGTTGTCCAGAATTTATGCCTTTGACTATGGGTACATGGAGCGCAAAAATCGTCCTACAAGGATTAACTTGGACAGTAGTGGCAATAATATAGTACTCAATTCCATTCACACTCTTTGTCTTGTAAGAAACATTCCTTTGCTTTTTGGCGACATTGTGCCAGAAGGAAACCAAAACTGGATTTTGCTGCTGCTTTTACTGCAGATAATTAACATCATATTATCTCCATCTGTTACAGTAGGCATGACTGTATATTTAAAGCATTTAATAATGGAACATCATGACTTGTTCAAACAGCTGTATCCAGATAGAAACCTGATCCCAAAACATCACTTTATGATTCACTATCCGGCTTGTATAAGAAAAATTGGACCTCTATTACATATGTGGAGCATGAGATTCGAGGCGAAGCACAGGGTTTTCAAAAACACTCTTAAAAACTTCAAGTACATCACTAAATCTCTTGCAAAAACACATTAGATCTTCACTCCATCTTCAAACCATATTGAGTATGGGCCCTTGAAATCATTTAATGTGGACAATGAGGACAATAGTGGCATGTTTGCCCGAGCCCTGCATGTTGAGTCTGTACCGCAAGACATCTACTCTACTAACTGGGTAACTATCAGTGGGACAGAGTACAGGACAAAACTAATCATTTGCAGTGGGACTGAACATGAAATGCCTGTGTTTTGCAGAATAAAAAAGATACTTGTTGTCAACAGTGTTATCTACTTCCTGGTGAAAAGGCTTGTGGTTGATCATTTCAGTGAGCATTTTCATGCCTACCGAGTATTTGAAGTGATGAGAAAGATGTTATTAAAGCAGACAGTCTTGTAATATATAAGCCTTTTGACTTCCAAAGTCCTTACGGTGGAGATGAGAGCCTCTATATTGTACCATTATTTTCTTTGTAAATGTGCACATAGAGTTAAGTTGTGCCCAATCCCTATGGTACTGGGAAGTTGTTTTTTTGTCCTGAATAAATAAATAAAAAAGATGAAATGATGTTTGTTTTAATGATTAATTATAGTTGATCACTATTAAGTCTTGTGGGTCAGCACTTTTAAACTTCTGTATGCACAGATGGTAAAGAGATTTACAGCATGATAGTGTTTGTAAGTGTTTTTCTGTAGCCTTGCAGGTGCCTAGAAGCATTTTCAGATTTGGTGAAAACGTGCTTTTATTAGGGTGATAAACACTTAAAAAATACACTTTCATGTGTCATAAAACAACACAATGAATATTTAAAATTAACACTCCTAGTGAAAGGAAATAACACAATTTAGTGTTAATTTTTAACATCCATTGTGTTGTTTTATGACACATGAAAATGTATTTTTAACACTCATAGCGAAAAGCAGTAACACAATTTAGTGTTAAAAATACACTTTCATGTGTCAGAAAACAACACTGGGAATGTCAGATATTTAACACTGTTAAAGAGTTAAAACATTAACACTATCTAAAATGTAACTTTAACTCAGAATCTGTGAGAATTATATAAATTGATTATATAAGTTGAATTAACACTCATGATTTTGTTGTGTACCACTCCATTAGGTCCCAGGGAAGCTGAGCCACCCTGGAAGTGATGGTTTTGTCATATTTATCCAAAGACTGTCTCGCTTTGCTGCATTAAAAAAACCTGCTCAGCACTGTCTCATAGGAATGCTTGGAGGCTCAGCGTCCACTGTGCTGACACGAGAATATATGACAGGGAGGTTGCGTTTGAAAACTGGTGATAAACAGCTGACGTTTGAACATCATAATAATGTTTAACGCATCCTAGTGCATGTTAATGCAATGTAAATTCTCATTTTTATGTAAATTCAATAAAATAATGCATATTTGACCATTTCTTCTATGAAATATTAGGGGAAGTTCAGCCTCCCTTGTTGTCTCAGAGCAATTGACCATGGTTTAATGTGTGTTTTGAATCAAGTAAATTTTGTAGCGCCTGCAGCACCTGCCAGAGAGCAGCAGGACAAACAGGTGTGAAGCAGGATGGGTGCTGTCTCTGATGATGCTCTCAGCTCTGCTGCAGCAGCGCGATGTATAAATGTCCTTCAGAGAGGGGAGGGGGCAGTCGGTGAGCTTCTGCGTCGTCTTGACCAATCTCTGGAGCCTCTTCCGCTCTGCCTCAGTGCAGTGGGTGAACCATACTGAGATGCAGTATGTTAAAATGCTTTCAATGGTTGAGCGGAAGAAGGTCACCAGCAACTTCTCAGTAACATTATTCTTCCTGAGCACTCTCAGGAAGTGCAGACGCTGCTGTGCCTTCTTGATGACAGCAGTGGTGTTTGCAGTCCAGGAGAGGTCGGCAGAGATCGTGGTGCCCAGAAAAGTGAAGGTGTGGACCTTCTCCACGCAATTGCCATTGATGTAGAGGGGGGACGGATCTGACCTGCACTTTCTAAAGTCCAGGATGATCTCCTTTGTCTTTGTGGTGTTCAGAGCCAGGCTGTGTGCCGAGCTCCATGCAGACAATTTCAGGACCTCATCCCTGTAGGTAGACTCATGTCCACCTGAGATCAGCCCCACCACTGTCGTGTCATCAGCAAACTTCACTAAGGTGTTACTGGTGTGGGCAGGTCTGCAGTCAGAGGTGTAGAGGATGTAGAGTAGTGGGCTCAGCATACATCCTTGTGGAGAGCCTGTACGCAGTGTCCAGGTGGAGGAAAGGTGGGGTCCAAGTTTCACTGTCTGAGGCCAGTTTGTGAGAAAGTCCTTAAAGCCACAGTGTGCAGGAATTTCTCCCATCTAACATTGAAGTCATATATTGCATTCAAATGGATAGCGCACTCTAGCGCCTCACTGTTTCAAACAAGTATTGCAACAACGGTAGCCGCTGTGTACCAAAAAGCTATGATAACATTGATGAAACCATGTCATCCGATACTTCATGGAGTATTCATTCAGGTTCCTACACAGACACACGCGAGTTGACAAACCCCCTCCTGACAGCTGAAAAGTGGCTCAACCTCACACACCTCATCCCTCTCCTCACATCACTGCGCCGCTGCTACCCCAGCACTACCTCAGCATAACAAAGTCCCACTCCTTAAGCATAATGCAGGATCATGCATATGCAGCATCATGGGAGACGGAATCCTCGTCGGCAAGAAAGCACAAAAGGGAATCAAAAAGGCAATGTGACCGGTCAACTCAAAAAACGAGGGTCAACATCAGGGTAGCCTTTCCCAGGTGGAGAGAGCTGCTGAAGGAGAAAGGTAATGCAGTCACAGGCCAGCATCGCTGTTGGCTATTAGCTGTTAGCTCTACTTCGGCTTCAGTCATGCAGCGCTGGCCTGGCTCTCTGTGGTGGCAAAAACTCGAGGTCCAGAGCCGTGCCAGAAGGCTCGCAACCTCGCTCCTTTCCTCCCGAACAAACTTTCTTTGTCTTCCATTAGATATCAAAAACTCAAATACTCAGAAGTCAAAAAATCACTGGAGACACGCAGAATCAGATGTAACTGAGTTTAATGTGCTCGCAGGCAACAAACACATACAAACTCTTGAGGCACGCTCCGGAACGTGACTGACGTTCAGTCCTTGCGCTCTGTCTTTTAAGCTGGAGGGGTAGCAGGCATCAACAACCGGTGTTTGGCCTTGACATTCCAGTATAATCATTCAGTAGAACTCCTTGCCTCTATTTGTCACAATGTTTGTTTTTAAAAGTATGTTAGACCCGTGAGACCCAAGGATGTGTGTGTGTGTGTGTGTGTGTGTGTGTGTTCTAGTCATTGGGCAGCCGTGAGACCCAAGGATTTTGGAACCTTGATACAGTTTTAATCGTGTGTGTGTGTGTGTGTGTGTGTGTGTGTGTGTGTGTGTGTTCTAGTCATTGGGCACACGTGTTTTTAAAAGTATGTTAGACCCGTGAGACCCAAGGATGTGTGTGTGTGTGTGTGTGTGTGTGTGTGTGTGTGTGTGTGTGTGTGTGTTCTAGTCAGTACATCTGTGTGTGTGTGAAGGATGTGTGTGTGTTCTCAGCAATACATTTGTGTGCTCTCAGTACCTAGGCTTGAGTGAAGTGTTTCTATCATGCAGGAATACATAACACATTTCTATATGAGCTGAGTTTTCAGTCTTAATCAACTTAAGCAAGATAAAGCATTTACCTGATTAATGAACACATTTATCAATGAACATAGTTACTTGATTAATGAATATTCTTCTGATTGGTAATTAAATCTTACACTACATCTCAACGAAAACACCAAAGGCAGTGCTGTATGTCCCTTGCTGGCGGATGTCCTGATGCAGCTGTCCCGGTGTTCCAGGTGGCTCAGTGAAGGGTGATGGCTATGGCGTCCTCAGTTGATCTGTTTGCTCTGTAAGCAAACTGGTGGGCATCAAAGGAGGGAGGCAGGCAGGCTTTGATGTGGTTCAGGACCAGCTGTTCCAAGCACGTGGGGATGACAGGTCTAAGTGCAACTGAGTGGTAGGCTGATTTTTTGGGTACAGGAATGATAGTGGTAGACTTCAGACAGGCTGGGATGGTGGCCTGTGTCAGAGAGAGCTTGAAGATTGTGATGAAGACCTGTGAAAGCTGGTCAGCACAGGCTCTGACTACCTTTCCAGGAACACCACCGGGTCCGGCTGCTTTCCCAGGGTTGACCTTGCTAAGCAGTGGTTGGGAGCTGGGAGCTGGTTGAGGCTGGGATGGTGTGGCTGCAGACTGTTGGGTTGTGACCTCAAAGCGTGCGAAGAAGGTGTTCTGGCTTTTCACATCAGTGGTGTGTCAAGGGACTATATTCAACTTATCCTGCATTGAAACATGCATTATGACAACTTAATAAGGTTTACGTTTGTTATAAATTAAGTGGAGGAGCCTACAAGTGTTTTGTATAGTTTGTCTCAGAGGCTGCGGAGTCCCTCTGCAGCCTCCGACTCCGCTCAGCTGTCTGCTGCTACTGCGAAAGATCAAATTTCATTGGGGACGGGAAAAGTGCGAGGGAGTCAGCAGTTATTCAGTTTGTTGCCCTAACCAAAGATACTGGATTACTCCTGTACTATACAGTATATACTATACTGTACTATTACTACTATCATTACTGGTTTATCCACTGTTTTTGCCCCAACGTCTTGGTGTCCTTCTGCTTCTTCTTCTTGTGTAACCTTGTGTGTATTGGCAGTTAATGCAGCATTACCGCCACCTAGTGGACTGGATTACTACTGGATTAAGTGATTAATCAGGTGTGTGCTGGGTATGCCGCACACCTGATTAATCACTTAATCCAGTCCTTTCAGGAAGTAGTGGAGCCGGTGCACAGATCCCACTAGCTACCAAATAGGGAGAAAGGGGGATAAAATCTGATATAAATTTATGAAAAAGGAAATGTGGGAACATCGAGCTGTGGGAATGTAGGGCTGTGAGAACATAGGCACGCTCCCCTTTAGCCCATTTGTTGTGTGTGTTAATACACAGACCACCACCACTCTTACCGGAGTTGGTCCCAGCAGTGCATGGTGTGGCCTGCTAGCTGTATGGCAGCGTCGGGGATCAGCGAGTGAAGCCAGGTTTCAGATATTATTGAAACACAGCAGTCCCAAACGTAGCGATTTCCCTTGATAACTAGTTCCAGCTCGTCCATTTTGTGGATCAAGGATCTTGAGCTGAGGAACATATTCAGAAGAAGAGGCTTGTGGGGGTCTTTCCTTAGTCTCGTTGGTAAGCTGGAGTGGCACCCTCGCTTTTGTTTCCTTTCACTTCGCCGTCTTTGCTGCCTGCCGGCACTGACAACAATCAACAGAGCTCCTGTTGGTCTCACTATCTCAATTGGGATGTTGTAAAAGTGGCAAGACTCATCTGTAAATGTCGGTTTCGTGTAGAAGCCAATGTCCAGTAACTCCTGGCGACTGTAGTGGTTGTTTACATAAGCACGAACATATGAAAAATATAAAAAATAGTATTAGAATCGAAGAGCCACAGGCCGCTGTGTCCATGCGCGCCAGCATCTTGAAACAACGGTCAGTGATTGTGTGACTGGATTCAGGAGGAATTAAACAGTCTTATTGCCATGGTGACGAAGGATCTTCTGAAACATTCTGTTCTGCAACGCAGTGAGATGAGCTGACTGCTGCAGCTGCTCCTCTGTCGCTCCAGGAGGCTGTGGAGAGGGTGTCTGCTATTGTCCATTATAGCTTTCAGTTTGTTCAATGTGCCCCTCTCCACCACAGTTCTTAGTGGGTCCAATCTCCTGCCGAGCACTGAGCCAACTTTTTTAACCAGCTTGTCCAAACGCTTGGGTGTTTTTGTCTGTCAAGAGGTTTCCCCAACACACTGCAATATAGAAGAGTGCACTGGCCACCACTGTGTGGTAGAACATGGTCAACATCTCCATACACACACATCAAAGGACCTTAGTGTCAGCAGGAAGAATAGGCGGCTCTGCCCCCTCCTGTAGAGGGCATCAGTATTAGAGGACCAGTCCAGCTTATCATCCAAGAGGACACCCAGATATTTGTAGGTGTGGACCATCTCAATGCCCTCCTCCTGTATGGAGACTGTTTGACCTCTTTCTTCTGAAATCCATCACCATCTCCTTGGTTTTGGCTGTGTTCAGGTGGAGACAGCACTTACTGCACCATTCCCTGAAGGCATCCACAAGGTCCCTGTACCCTGCTCCTGATCGCTCCTGATGCAAGCCACAATAGCTGTATCGTCAGAGTATTTTTATATGTGGCAGGAATCTGAGTTGTGCTTAAAGTCCGCTGTGTAGAGTGTGAACAGTAACAGTGCTAAAACAGATCACTGTGGAGCACCAATGCTGCTCCTGACCATCCCACAGCTTCCAAGCCTGACATACTGACATACTGAGGCCGCTCTGTCAGCTAGTATGTTATCCAGGAGGTCAGGAAGCAATCTATTCCCACCCCAACCCCCCCACCGGTCTCTCAGTATGGGTTAGGGTTAGTATTAAACGCACTTGAAAAGTAAAGGAAAGGTTCCTCACACAACATCTTGTCTCCTCCAAGTAGGTGTAGGCCCAATGCAGCATGTAAAGAACCGCATCTTCCACTCCCATAGGCTCCTGATAGGCAAACTGGAGGGGGTCCACAGCATCAGTGACCTCTGACCTCAGGAAGCGGAGGACCAGGCGTTCCAGGGTCTTCATCTGTCTGTGATGATAAGGCCACCAGTCGATAGTCATGTAACTCGGCCGGGCGCCCCACTTTGGGCACCGGTACAGGACAAAATGTTTCCCACTGCACCAGGACTGTTTGAAGACTCCTTTTAAAGAGCCACTGAAGGGGCCCCACTAGTTGGGCTGCACAATCTTTCAGGAGCCTTGGACACACTCCATCCAGGCTCGCAGTGTTCCCTGTATACAGTCTCCTGAGCTCTGCCCTCACCTCGTCTGCTGTAAAGGACAGTGGTAGTTGGCCTTTGGCAGTCAGATATAATCAAGGCTTCACATCTGTACAGATGTTATTTAAAGACTCCTCACATCCCACTGACTGACTGACTGTGGTGCTAAATAGGCCCCTTCAATAATTAAAACAATCCCATGTTAATATACAGTAGACTCTGTTTAGTTAATGATGAATGTATTTAGTCTCTGACGACTAAACTTCACCATTAGTCACACAGTTTTTGGCAAGATGGCACCCCCAGTGCAGACGCCTGTTACAGCAGCTCCTGCTCACCACTGAGCTTTTCTCAACTTTTTTCTTTTTAACTCTCTTACTTGGAGTTTTTTCAGTTTAGCTAGCTAGTACTTATGTTTATGGTTATGGATATGATCGTGTATAGGGACCTGGCACCCAGCCGTGGCTCTATTGTTTACACCCGGGACCAGCTGCTAGCACTACGACGCACCGCGGTGCGGCCCGAGGAGAGGTATGATATTCCCCACGAGCTGCAAAGAAGGAGAGGGGGATGTCGCGCCGGAGTGCATACAAGAGGAGACGTTACAAACCCGCCCTCCTGTCCATCGTTATGAGGAACGTAACATCGCTCCCCATCAAGATGGACGAGCTGTCGGCGCTCACTCGCCACCAGAGGGAGTACCGGCAGAGCAGCGTGCTGGTGTTTACAGAGACATGGCTGAATGGCCGCGATGGATGGATTCCAGCTCATCAGGCACAATAGGACAGCGGACAGCGGTAAGAGGAAAGGAGCAGGGCTGGCTGTGTTTGTCAATGATAGATGGTAACTCTGGGCACATCACTATCAAGGAACAGCATTGCTGCAGGGACATTGAGCTGCTGGCTGTTGGCATGAGACCATATTATCTACCCAGGGAGTTTTCTCATGTCATAATGGTAGCAGTGTATGTCCCCCCCTTCTGCTAAAGCTGAATCTGCTTGTGACTTTCTCCACTCAGGCCCTCCTCCTGATCTCTGGGGACTTCAACTACGCCTGTCCATCCACCACCCTGCCCACCCTGGGAAAAGTTGATCACAACCTGGTTCATCTTCTGCCTGTCTACAAACATCTGGTGCAGAGGGAACCAGCAACCATGCACTGTGAAGAGGTGGTCTGCTTCAACACCACTGTGTGGGGGGTACTCAGCGATTCCCATGGGGAGGGCATCGATAGACTGACATCATGCATTACGGATTATATTAACTTCTGTGTGGAAAGCAACGTACCCACCAGGACCGTACGCTGCATCTCTAACACCAAACCCTGGATTACTCTAGATAAAAAAGCTCTCCCGAAGGAGAAGCGGAGAGCTTTTAACTCTGGAACTAGAAACATCGGGTGGAGGAAAGGAAGAATATAAAAAGAATATGAAGGAACAGCTGCAGCAGAGCGACGTAAGCGGAGCCTGGAGAGGTCTGAAAACCATCTCAGGACACAAACAACCGGACTCCCAGGCCAGAGGCGACCAGAAGTGGATGAATGATCTGAATCTGTTCTTCAATAGATTTAATCAGTCCCCCCCTCCCCACACACACACACCTACATTCCTTGCACACTGCTTCGACACCTCCCCTACCCCCGTTCCCCGAACGTCTCACCAACCCCCACTCATCCCCCCACCTCGTCACCTCCACCCCCCACCAGGACACAGCCCCCGTGCTCCAGCTTGTCCTTCACTACCTGTCAGGTGAGAGATCAGCTGAGGAGGATAAAGACTCTGGAGTGTCTGGTCCTGTCTCGTCTCCGCCCTTCAGCGAATCCGCTGCAGTTTGCCTACCAGCCTGGCATTGGGGTGGACAATGCCGTCATCTTCCTCCTACATAGAGCTCTTTATCACCTGGAGAAGCCTGGAAGCTGGAGGGGGAGTTGCAGCCATTTTTAACTCTAGTCTATTAATCAGCCCTAAACCTACACTAGATTATAATTCATTTGAAGGCCTTGTTCTTAGTGAGGCTAGGCCTAGCGTCTAATAGGCCATATTAAACCAAACAGTTATTTTCCTTGTCGTCGAGGGGACTGCTCTCTGGGCTGCTCACTCCTCGGCCGCTCCCGCCAACACGGTGGTCTGGACCCATCTACTCCACATGCTCGTTCTCCACGCCATCTGTGTCCCACTGCTTTGTGCACTCTCCGCACACCTGAAGCTTCTCCTAATTAGCCATTGTTGGGGGTGTGTCTTCCCAGGTCATAGTTCGAATATCCGGTTGTTTACAAAACACCTCAAAATCTTTAAACAACTCCGGTCAACATTCATGGTAAAACAACATGCTGGAAAAAATAAAAGAGCACTCATGCATACACGGTAAAAGAAAAACACTTGATAAATCATACACATAACATATCCAAATGACACAATCCAATAAAAGCATTAAAACTCAACCAGAGTATTTCTGACCCTGTCACCCCCCATGGCTAAAGGTTAGAAGTCTCTGTAACTATTCACAGACTACAGCGAGGTGGAGGTCTGCCCTTGTTTGGCCTACATGAACGCCTTGGTTGTGTCTCATGTTCTGTGTCTGCTGGTGTTGGATGCCAGTCGGGAATGTAGTACAATATAGGCACTTGAGTCGTCTCCTCTCTTGGTTTTTCTACTGTGGTCTGAACCTGAGGGGCTGTGCAAAGTTTTAGGGCATTCCTATGTAGAACCTTTTCTCTGCCTCCTCTCTCTGGCCTAATTCTGTAGAGTAGACCTGTTTCTCCCACTGTCTCCAGTACTATTTGTGGCTCTGGGTCCCAGCCACCATGCAATTTCCCTTGGCCTTGCCTGTTCCTATTACGCACCCAGACTCTTGCTCCCATGAGCAACAGTGTTGCATGTGCCTTACAGTTGTAACGCTGTTTTGTCTGCTCAGCTACCTTCCTCATTTTCTTATGCGCTAGCTCATAAGCATAGGATAGCTTTTGGTGATGGTCGTGAACCCCCATGATGTCGTCTCCACGCCTCGGAACACCTGGAAACTGGACACACAATCTGAAACCATAGCTCATGTGTGTTAGGGTCAATTGCTTCATGGCAAGGGCTCTTCCTTGAATACACAGTCTCTTATGTTGTTGCACCAATCCAGCTGCACCAGTGGATAATGTTCTCCTCTCAGGCCCGCTTGGCATTCTTCCCTGTTCCACATACATGACCTGAACCTCAATGCACATTCGCATTGATGTTCTCCTTTCCAGCTCTGTATTTGACCTCAAAGTCAAAGGAGGCCAGTTGGGCCACCCATCGCTGTTCCACTGCTCCCAGTCTGGCAGACTGGAGATGAGCTACAGGGTTATTGTCAGTGAACACCTCAAACTTTGCTCCTGTCAAATAGTCTTTGAACTTCTTTGTAATGGCCCACTTCAAAGCCAAAAGCTTCAGCTAAAAGGAACTATAGTTTGCGTCATTACGTTCAGTGGGGTGCAGACCCTGGCTAGCGTATGCAATCACTCTCTCCTTAGGGGCTGATCGTTATTTAAATAGGACCGGGGTATAGTTGGGACGTGATTATGATTTTATTTTTTCCTTAAACCCCCAAGCGTCCAAAAAAAACGTTTTGGCCCCCCCTGAGGGATTGGAGAAACATGTATGACCCCCCCTCAACCATAAACAACATTTTTGTATATAATCACACCAGCAGTAAAGAGGGCAATAATAATGACGATTTCCATCAATAAATAGCACTGTATTTGACTTCGCCATTTAAACCTTACTCTGCCAGGTGGGGTCAGTATTGAGTTCACAAAGCTACTGTGGAACTAAATCTGGAAACATCTTTCATTTGATTCTGACACTGTAAAATAAAGACAGATTGGGAGCTATATTTTTCGTATTTAAAATAAACAGCTGTGAGTATAAAAGCTTTCATTATCAGCTTTCAGGCGTGAGTTTTTTTCTCTCCTACCTTCCCAGCTGTAGAACAGTGTTGTGTTTGTGGGATCATTTAGCACGAGCATCTGAGCACCGGTAGGCCGTCTGAATATTGCAACCGGTATGCCGTAGTCTTTGTCGAGTAGAGCATCGCGGAACCAAATTCTTTCAGGCCAAACGACAAAGAAGGAGGAGAACGGTTCATACGCATACTCGTAGTCCAGCCATCCACAAGGTTTGCTCTCATCAGTGGCTGGGAGCAGCAGCTCACTCAGCAGCCGACTCAGAGCTAGAAGTTTGTCGCGCAAGTTCTTAAGGGCTGTCCACACCAAGAAAGATAACTGTAACGTTAACTATAACGATAACAATGGCAGCATCCACACCAATAAACGATATCGTCGTGTTGCTAGGTTACGCCAAACACACACTGCTCGGTGCGGTCGGCAGGGGAGCATGGTGATGGATAAAATGGATATTGATGACCTGTTATTGCTGTATGTTGCGAGAAAGAAAAAGAAAACCAATTTGCCGCTTGCTCCACCTGTCTGTCTGTCTGTCTGTCTGTCAGCTCCATCTGTCATGAGACAAACATGAATGAAGACGTGCAGTTTATTGTGTTTCACCGGCGACGAGCTGTCATTACGCGCGACAATTACGCACGGCTGCGCGCTCTTTATAACTCACTGTGTGAACCTACAGTGTATCACAAAAGTGAGTACACCCCTCGCATTTCTGCAGATATTTAAGTATATCTTTTCATGGGACAACACTGACAAAATGACACTTTGACACAATGAAAAGTAGTCTGTGTGCAGCTTATATAACAGAGTTAATTTATTTTCCCCTCAAAATAACTCAAAATATAGCCATTAATATCTAAACCCCTGGCAACAAAAGTGAGTACACCCCTAAGAAACTACACCCCTAAATGTCCAAATTGAGTACTGCTTGTCATTTTCCCTCCAAAATGTCATGTGACTCGTTAGTGTTACTAGGTCCAGGTGTGCATAGGGAGCAGGTGTGTTCAAATTTGTAGTGCAGCTCTCACACTCTCTCATACTGGTCACTGAAAGTTCCAACATGGCACCACATGGCAAAGAACTCTCTGAGGATCTTAAAAGACGTATTGTTGCGCTACATGAAGATGGCCAAGGCTACAAGAAGATTGCCAACACCCTGAAACTGAGCTGCAGCACAGTGGCTAAGATCATCCAGCGTTTTAAAAGAGCAGGGTCCACTCAGAACAGGCCTCGGGTTGGTCGTCCAAAGAAGCTGAGCGCACGTGCTGAGCGTCACATCCAAATGCTTTCTTTGAAAGATCGTCGCAGGAGTGCTGTCAGCATTGCTGCAGAGATTGAAGAGGTGGGGGGTAAGCCTGTTAGTGCTCAGACCATACGCCGCACTCTACATCAAATTGGTGTGCATGGCTGTCACCCCAGGAGGAAGCCTCTTCTGAAGACGGTACACAAGAAAGCCCGCAAACAGTTTGCTGAAGACATGTCAACAAAGCACATGGATTACTGGAACCATGTCCTATGGTCTGATGAGACGAAAATTAATTTGTTTGGTTCCGATGGTCTCAAGCATGTGTGGCGGCGACCAGGTGAGGAGTACAAAGATAAGTGTGTCATGCCTACAGTCAAGCATGGTGGTGGGAATGTCATGGTCTGGGGCTGCATGAGTGCTGCAGGTGTTGGAGAGTTACATTTCATTGAGGGAAACATGAACTCCAACATGTACTGTGAAATACTGCAGCAGAGCATGATCCCCTCTCTCCAGAAACTGGGTCGCAGGGCAGTGTTCCAGCATGACAATGACCCCAAACACACCTCCAAGACGACCACTGCTTTACTGAAGAGGCTGAGGGTAAAGGTGATGGACTGGCCAAGCATGTCTCCAGACTTGAACCCAATAGAACATCTTTGGGGGATCCTCAAGCGGAAGGTGGAGGTGCGCAAAGTCTCAAATATCCGCCAGCTCCGCGACGTCGTCATGGAGGAGTGGAAGAGCATTCCAGTGGCAACCTGTGAAGCTCTGGTAAACTCCATGCCCAGGAGAGTAAAGGCAGTTCTGGATAATAATGGTGGCCACACAAAATATTGACAGTTGACATGTTGTATGTTAATATTGACAACTTTCACTAAGGGGTGTACTCACTTTTGTTGCCAGGGGTTTAGATATTAATGGCTATATTTTGAGTTATTTTGAGAGGAAAATAAATTAACTCTGTTATATAAGCTGCACACAGACTACTTTTCATTGTGTCAAAGTGTCATTTTGTCAGTGTTGTCCCATGAAAAGATATACTTAAATATCTGCAGAAATGCGAGGGGTGTACTCACTTTTGTGATACACTGTATGTTGCATAATAAAGATTTGCCCCCCTCAGTAACTTCATCCTGGCTCCTGAATTTTATGAATGGAGGGGAAAAGAGGAGACGCATTCCCCTGCAAAATGTATTTTATTCAATTCAATCAATCATCAATCAATTTTATTTATAAAGCCCAATATCACAAATACAATTTGCCTCACAGGGCTTTACAGCATACGACATCCCTCTGTCCTTTGGACCCTCATAGCGGATAAGGAAAAACTCCCCAAAAAAACCCCTTTACCGGGGAAAAAAAAATGGTAGAAACCTCAGGAAGAGCAACTGAGGAGGGATCCCTCTTCCAGGACGGACAGACGTGCAATAGATGTCGTACAGAACAGATCACCATAACAAATTAACAGTAATCTGTATGACACAATACAATAATCTGTATGGCATCCTCGATAATGACAGTAGCTTACAACAACATTCATGAAAGTAATAATATTGTCGTTATAGTTCTGGCTACTGTGGCACAATATGTTGAAAGTATATATTAGTATCTGGCAGTATACATGTATGATAATAATCATATGTGTATAATAACAGTAGAAGTATGACTAATGATGGCAGCAGCAGCAGCAGGAGGCATCTGGCAGGACCACGGCAGCAGCACAACCACACACGTCACACTATCGAGGCACCGCTGCAATACGAGTTAACCTGAGAGACAGTGGAGCACAAAGGCTCCGGAGAAGAAGCCGAGTTAGTGACATCCAGAATGGCCGAGTAAACAAGATACAGTAATAGGATACGAGAGAGAGAGAGAGAGGAGAGAGAGAGAGAGAGAGAGAGAGAGAGAGAGAGAGAGAGAGAGAGAGAAGGTGCCCGGTGCATTATCGGTGGTCCTCCGGCAGACTAGGCCTAAGTCAGCCTAACTAGGGGCTGGTACAGGGCAAGCCTGAGCCAGCCTTAACTATAAGCTTTATCAAAGAGGAAAGTCTTAAGTCTAGCCTTAAATGTGGAGACGGTGTCTGCCTCCCGGACCGTAACAGGAAGATGATTCCACAGGAGAGGAGCCTGATAGCTGAAGGCTCTGGCTCCTGATCTACTTTTGGAGACTTTAGGGACCACGAGTAACCCTGCATTCTCAGAGCGCAGAGTTCTGGTGGGATAATATGGCACTATGAGCTCTCTAAGATATGATGGAGCTTGACCATTTAGAGCTTTATAAGTTAACAGTAGGATTTTAAATTCAATTCTGGATTTTCACAGGGAGCCAGTGCAGAGAAGCTAAAACAGGAGAAATATGATCTCGTTTCTTAGTTCTTGTTAGTACTCGTGCTGCTGCATTCTGAATTAGCTGGAGAGTTTTTAATGACTTACTAGAGCTACCTGATAATAGAGAGTTACAGTAATCCAGCCTTGAGGTAACAAAAGCGTGGACAATTTTTCTGCATCTTTTTGGGTCAGGATAGGCCTAATTTTTGCAATATTACGCAGATGAAAAAATGCAGTCCGTGAGGTTTGTTTTAAATGAGAATTAAAAGACAAATCTTGATCAAATGTTACTCCGAGGTTTCTTACGGTAGTGGTAGAGGCCAGAGCAATGCCATCGAGAGAAACTATGTCATCAGATAAAGAGTCTCTGAGTTGTTTGGGGCCAAGAACAATAACTTCAGTTTTGTCTGAATTTAACATTAGGAAATTGGTGCTCATCCAAGTTTTTATGTCTTTAAGACAATTATGAAGTTTAGTTAATTGATCACTTTCTTCTGGCTTCATCGATAAATACAGCTGTGTATCATCCGCATAACAATGGAAATTTATAGAGTGATTTCTAATGATGTTGCCTAAAGGAAGCATATATAGAATAAATAGGATTGGTCCAAGCACAGAACCTTGCGGAACTCCAAAACAAACTTTAGTACGTACGGATGATTCATTGTGAACGTCAACAAATTGAAAACGATCAGATAAATAAGATTTAAACCAGCTTAGTGCAGAACCTTTTAGGCCAATTAAGTGTTCCAGTCTCTGTAGCAGAATTTCATGGTCAACAGTGTCAAACGCTGCACTAAGATCTAATAAAACAAGTACAGAGACGAGTCCTTTGTCTGAAGCAATCAGAAGGTCATTTGTAATTTTAACTAGTGCTGTCTCAGTGCTATGATGCACTCTAAATCCTGACTGTAATTCCTCAAATAAATTATTATCATGGAGAAAATCACACAGCTGGTCTGCGACTACTTTCTCAAGGATCTTTGACATAAAGGGAAGATTAGATATTGGTCTATAGTTGGCTAACACCTCTGGATCCAGGGTGGGCTTTTTTAGTTGAGGTTTAATTACAGTTACCTTAAAAGACTCTGGTACATAGCCTGTTAATAAGGATATATTGATCATATCTAATATATGAGTGTTAACTAAAGGTAAGACCTCCTTGAGTAGCCTAGTTGGGATGGGGTCTAAGAGACACGTTGATGATTTAGATGAAGAAATCACTGCGGTCAATTCTTGAAGAGAAATTGGGGAGAAGCAATCTAAATAAATATTAGGTGCTACAGCTGAGTTTGAGGTTAGATAGGTACTATCTGAGGACAGGAGGTCATGAATTTTGCCTCTAATAGTTAGAATTTTGTCATTAAAGAAGCTCATAAAATCATTACTGCTAAGGGCTAAAGGAATACAGGGCTCAATAGAGCTTTGACTCTCAGTCAGCCTGGCTACAGTGCTGAAAAGAAACCTGGGGTTATTTTTGTTTTCTTCTATTAAAGCTGAGTAATAGTTTGCCCTGGCATTGCGGAGGCCCCTCTTAAAGTTTTGAGACTGTCTGCCCAGATTAAACGAGATTCTTCCAGTTTGGTTAATCGCCAATTCCTTTCAAACTTTCGCGATATTTGTTTTAATTTACAGGTTTCAGAGTTATACCAAGGAGCGAACTTTCTATGCTTTGTTAACTTCTTTTTAAGAGGAGCTACAGAGTCGAGTGCTGTTCGCAGCGAGCTTACGGCGCTATCAACAAATTGATCAATTCGGGAGAGGTTAAAGTCGGTACGGGAAACCTCTGTTACTGAAGGACTTGGTATTGAATTTAACGACGGAGTAATCATTTCCTTAAATTTTGCGACAGCACTATCTGATAAACATCTGGTATAGTAACTGTTGCTGAGTGGTGTGCAATCGAGTAAAAAGAAATCAAAAGTAATCAAATAATGATCCGATAGCGAGGGATTCTGTGGAAAGACTGTTAGGTTATCAATTTCAATTCCATACGTCAGAACTAAATCGAGGGTATGGTTAAAACAGTGAGTGGGTTCATGTACACCCTGACTGAAGCCAATGGAGTCTAATAATGTGATAAACGCGGTAGCCAGGGAGTCATTATCAACGTTGACATGAATGTTGAAATCGCCTACAATAATAACTTTATCTGATTTAAGAACTAAACTGGATAAAAACTCTGAGAATTCAGATATAAATTCAAAATACGGGCCAGGAGCACGGTACACTATAACAAATAAAAGTGGCTGCGAGGTTTTCCAGGTCGGATGTAAAAGACTAAGAACGAGGCTTTCAAATGAATTATAATCTAGTTTTGGTTTAGGGCTGATTAACAGACTAGAATTAAAAATGGCTGCAACTCCCCTCCTCGGCCGCTGCCTCGAGGAATGTGGGTATTATTATGACTGGGAGGAGTGGATTCATTTAGACTAACATATTCATCTTGACACAGCCAGGTTTCAGTGAGACTAAGTAAATCAATATGATTATCTGATATTAATTCGTTTACTAACACTGCTTTAGACGAAAGAGACCTGATATTTAACAGTCCGCATTTAATTCTCCTGTTTTGTCTTTCTGTCACAGAAGAGGTTTTAATTTTTATGAGGTTGTTATGCACAACTCCTCTTTGTTTAATTTTAGATTTAAATAATTTAGGTGGTCGGGGGACAGACACCGTTGGTATAAAACTATGGAAACTATGGCTGGGTAAGTGAACTAGAAGCTCAGAGAGGCGTATAGGACTGCAGCTCTCTGTCCTGGTCTCAACTCTGGGTTGTCAGGGATTTAATTTGCTAATAAAATTTTCCAGGTTCCTAGAAATGAGAGCAGCTCCATCCAAAGTGGGATGAATGCCGTCTCTCCTAATGAGACCAGGTTTTCCCCAGAAAGTTTGCCAATTATTAACGAAACCCACATCGTTTGCTGTATGACATCTATTGCACATCTGTCCGTCCTGGAAGAGGGATCCCTCCTCAGTTGCTCTTCCTGAGGTTTCTACCATTTTTTTTCCCCGGTAAAGGGGTTTTTTTGGGGAGTTTTTCCTTATCCGCTGTGAGGGTCCAAAGGACAGAGGGATGTCGTATGCTGTAAAGCCCTGTGAGGCAAATTGTATTTGTGATATTGGGCTTTATAAATAAAATTGATTGATTGAATTGATTGATCACCATAACAAATTAACAGTAATCTGTATGACACAATACAATAATCTGTATGACATCCTCGATAATGACAGTAGCTTACAACAACATTCATGAAAGTAATAATATTGTCGTTATAGTTCTGGCTACTGTGGTACAATATGTTGAAAGTATATATTAGTATCTGGCAGTATACATGTATGATAATCATATGTGTTTCTACACATATGATTATAAGAAGATAAGATAAGATAAGATAAGATACACCTTTATTGATCCCACAATTGAGAAATTCCAGTGTTGCAGCAGTCAAGGGGAAAGAGTCATATTAAAGATTTCAATATTTAAAAACTTAAAAAACTAGGCATGCAGAAAAAGTACAAAAGATACAAGAAATAGCAATAAATAATAATAACAATAATAATAATAATAATTAGCAGTGGATTAAAGTGAACATATTTAGTGCAAGTGAATATTGAATGTGCAAATAACAATATGGGGGACAGCAATGCTTATAGTGGTGTCCGTAAGTGCCCATAGTGTCCATAAAGTGTCCATGGTGCAGTTTACTGTGAGCAGTGCTGGTTATGAAGCCTGACAGCCACAGACAGGAAGGACCTGCAATAGCGTTCCTTCACACACTTTGGGTGAATCAGTCTATCGCTGAAGGAGCTCTCCAGACTTTTTATCTCCTCCTGCAGAGGATGGGAGTCATTAGTCCTCAGAGATGACAGCTTGGCTGTCATCCTCCTTTCTCCCACCACCTGCACAGAGTCAAGAGAGCATCCCAGGACAGAGCTGGCCTTCTTGATCAGCTTGTCCAGTCTCTTCCTATCTGCAGCCGAGATGCTGCTGCCCCAGCAGACCACTCCGTAAAAGATGGCTGATGCCTCCACAGTGTCAGAGAAGGTCTCCAGGAGTGCCCCCTGCACTCCAAAAGACCTGAGCCGCCACAGCAGGTAGAGTCTGCTTTGGCCTTTCCTGTACAGTGCTGTTATGTGGTTAGTCCAGTCCAGTTTATTGTTAAGATGAACACCCAGGTACTTATAAGATGTCACCATCTCAATGTCCTTTCCCTGGATGTTCACCGGTGTTGGGGGGGAAGAGTCTGCACCTGCGGAAATCCACCACCAGCTCTTTGGTTTTCCCCGCATTGATCTGGAGGTGGTTCCTCAGGCACCGGTCCACAAAGTCCTGGTTCAGTTCTCTGTACTCCCTGTCGTCCCCATCTGTGATGAGGCCGACGATGGCAGAGTCATCAGAGAACTTCTGCAGATGACACGTGGGGGTGTGGTATGAAAAGTCTACAGTGTAGAGGGTGAAGAAGAACGGTGCCAGCAACGTCCCCTGCGGGGCCCCCGTACTGCAGACAACCAAGTCCGATACACAATCCTGGGTCCTGACATACTGCGGCCAGTCCGTGAGGTAGTCCAGGATCCAGGATGTGAGGTGATTAGCCACCCCTATACACTCCAGTTTGTCCCTCAGAAGTGCAGGCTGTATGGTGTTGAAAGCAATGGAGAAATCAAAGAACATGATTCTCACAGAGCTCCTGGGCTTCTCCAGGTGGGAAAGAGCTCTATGCAGGAGGAAGATGACAGCATCATCCACCCCAATGCCAGGCTGGTAGGCAAACTGCAGCGGGTCCATTGAAGGGCCTACTGTCTTCATGGGGTGTGATGTTAATGCCACCGGTCTGAAGCTGCTGAAGTCCTTGGGGTCTTGGGCACCTGTACCACGCAGGATGTCTTCCACAGCTGTGGTACTCTCCCCAGCCTCAGGCTCAGGTTGAAGATAGTTTCAACTATCCCGCATAGTTGGTCTGCGCAGGACTTCAGGAGCCTGGAGCTGATGCTGTCTGGACCCGCAGCTTTCCTCATCTTTATCCTCCTCAGCTGATCTCTCACCTGACAGGTAGTGAAGGACAAGCTGGAGCAGGGGGCTGTGTGCTGGGGGGTTGATGTGATGAGGTGGGGGGAGGGGTGGGGGTGTTGAGATGTCCGGGGGAGCGGGGGTGGGGAAGGTGTCGAAGCAGTGTGCCAGGAGTGTAGGTGGGGGGAAGGTGAAGGTGAGGATGAGGGGGGTTGCAGCTGTGATTTCTGGGCCAGGGGAGGGGCAGACTGATCAAATCTATTGAAGAACCAATTCAGATCATTCACCCACTGCTGGTCGCCTCTGGCCTGGGAGTCTGGCTGTTAGTGTCCTGAGATGGTTTTCAGACCTCTCCAGACACTACTGACGTCACTCTGCTGCAGCTGTTCCTTCTTTTTACATTCTTCCTTTCCCCGCCTGATGTTTCTCTGTAGCTCCTTCTGCACGGCCTTCAGTTCCTCCTTATTTCCAGATGTAAAAGCTCTCCGCTTCTCCTTCAGGAGAGCTTTTATATTTAGAGTAATCCAGGGTTTGGTGTTGGAGAAGCAGCGTACAGTCCTGGTGGGTACGGTGCTTTCCACACAGAAGTTAATATAATCTGTAATGCATGATGTCAGTCTGTCGATGCCCTCCCCATGGGAATCGCTGAGTACCCCCCACACAGTGGTGTTGAAGCAGACCACCTCTTCACAGTGCATGGTTGCTGGTTCCCTCTGCACCAGATGTTTGTAGACAGGCAGAAGATGAACCAGGTTGTGATCAGCTTTTCCCAGGGTGGGCAGGGTGGTGGATGGACAGGCGTAGTTGAAGTCCCCAGAGATCAGAAGGAGGGCCTGAGTGGAGAAAGTCACAAGCAGATTCAGCTTTAGCAAAGGGGGGGGGGGGGGTAGCATACACTGCTACCATTATGACATGAGAAAACTCCCTGGGTAGATAATATGGTCTCATGCCAACAGCCAGCAGCTCAATGTCCCTGCAGCAATGCTGTTCCTTGATAGTGATGTGCCCAGAGTTAAACCATCTATCATTGACAAACACAGCAAGCCCTACTCCTTTCCTCTTACCGCTGTCCGCTGTCCTGTCGTATCTGATGAGATAGAATCCATCCAGCGCAGCGATCATGTCCGGTATTTCAGCATTCAGCCATGTCTCTGTAAACACCAGCACGCTGCTCTGCCGGTACTCCCTCTGATGGCGAGTCAGCGCCGACAGCTCATCCATCTTGTTGGGGAGCGATCCGGGGAGGACAGGTTTGTACCGTCCCCTCCAGTGTCGGAACTGTACTCCGGCGCGACATCCCCACTTCGTTCTCCGGCGGAAATGTCGTGCCTCTCCTCGGGCCGCACCATGGTGTGTTTCAGCGCTAACAGCTGGTCCCGGGTGTAAACAATGGAGGCATGGCTGGGCGCCGGATCCCCGTACACAGTCGTATCCATAGCAAACAGGGAGAAAAAACGCTATAAAGAGAGCGGTCTCCATAACCAAGAACAACTTAAAACAAAACTCAAAGTGAGAAAGTTGAAAAGAAAAGATAGAGAAAAGCTCGGCAGTGAGCAGGAGCTGGTGTAACAGGCATCCGCACTAGAGGCGCCATCTTCAAAAGTCTTGAAAAAGACATCCCTCTGTCTTTAGGACCCTCGCAGCGGATAAGGAAAAATTCCCCCCAAAAAACCCTTTAACGGGGGGAAAAAATAGTAGAAACCTCAGGAAGAGCAACTGAGGAGGGATTCCTCTTGCAGGATGGATAGATGTGCAATAGATGTCATACAGAACAGATCAACATAATACATTAACAGTAATCCGTATTCACTCTATATATGCTTCCTTAGGTAACATCATTAGAAATCACTCTGTAAATTTCCATTGTTATGCGGATGATACACAATTGTATTATCGATGAAGCCAGGAAACTAATCAATTAACTAAACTTCAGAATTGCCTTAAAGACATAAAAACCTGGATGAGCTCCAATTTCCTGATGTTAAATTCAGACAAAACTGAAGTTATTGTTCTTGGCCCCAAACAACTCAGAGACTCTTTATCTGATGACATAGTTTCTCTGGATGGCATTGCTCTGGCTTCTAGCACTACCGTAAGAAATCTCAGAGTAATATTTGAACAAGATTTGTCTTTTAACTCCCATTTAAAGCAAGCCTCACGGACCGCATTTTTCATTTGTGTAACATTGCAAAAATTAGACCTGTCCTGTCCCAAAGAGATGCAGAAAAATTGGTCCACACTTTTGTTACCTC
Source organism: Epinephelus cyanopodus (assembly GCA_026686955.1). NCBI lineage: Eukaryota > Metazoa > Chordata > Actinopteri > Perciformes > Serranidae > Epinephelus > Epinephelus cyanopodus. The sequence continues at coordinate 39,284,403 of CM048924.1, read as the reverse complement.
TAGGCTGGATTACTGTAGTTCTCTATTATCAGGTAGCTCTAATAAGTCTTTAAAAACTCTCCAGCTAATTCAGAATGCAGCGGCACGTGTACTGACAGGAACTAAGAGGTGAGAACACATGTCTCCTGTTTTAGCTTCTCTGCACTGGCTCCCTGTAAAAGAATTTAAAATCCTACTGTTAACATAAAGCTCTAAATGGTCAAGCTCCGTCATATCTTAGAGAGCTCATAGTGCCATATTATCCCACCAGAACACTGCGCTCTAAGAATGCAGGGTTACTTGTGGTCCTTAAAATTACCCAAAGTAGATCAGGAGCCAGAGCCTTCAGCTATCAGGCTCCTCTCCTGTGGAATCATCTTCCCGTGTGGTCCGGGAGGCAGACACCATCTCAACATTTAAGACTAGACTTAAGACTTTCCTTTTTGATAAAGCTTATACTGAGGGCCGGCTCAGGCTTGCCTTGTACCTAGTTAGGCTGACTTAGGCCTAGTCTGCCAGGGGAACATCCTATAATATACCAGGCACTCATGTCCTGTCACTACATCTTGCTAACTCGGCCATATGGTAGGTCCCTAACTCGGCTTCCTCTCCAGAGCCTTTGTGATCCGCTGTCTCGCAGGTTAACTTATATCGCAGAGGTGCCTGGATAGCGTGACGAGTGTGGTTGTGCTGCTGCCGTGGTCCTGCCTGATGCCTCTTGCTGCTGCTATGATTAGTCATAGTTCTACTGTTATTATACACATGATTATTGGCACATATGTATACTATCATATATTAACTTTCAACGTATTGTACCACAATAGCTGTAATTATTCGTTTTCGTTGTACTTATACAGTGGTGGAAAAAAGTTTTCGGACACCCTTAAAATTTTACACAATCTCAAATATTATCATGAAATATTTGTGGAAAAATCTTTTTTGTGTTTCAAAAGGTGTGGCTGCATTAGACAGATACAAACAAATACAAATTATATTTTTTTGTTTATTGTTTACAAGAAAAACTAACAAAACTGAATTCTTGACAGTTTCAATATGTCAGTTCTCAACATTGTCGGTATCAAAGTCAACAAATAACAGAGAATGTGTTCAAAACTGAACAAAAAATAATTAAACCATCACATCATCAAACTAATATTTAGTAGTCCTGCCATTGGCATGTAGTAGAGCTCTAATCCTGGCTGGCATGTTCCCTACGAGCCTTTCACATTGTTGAGGGGTAATCTTGTCCCATTCTTCTTGATTTATGCTTTAATTCTTCTAAATTCTTTGGTTTATGCTTTGAAACAGACCTTTTGATAATCCACACAGATTTTCAATGGGGGCTCATGTCTGGGGATTGAGCTGGCCACTCTAAGACCTGGATACTGTGCTCCTGCAGCCAAGTTCTACTGGCCTTGGATGTGGCAAGGGGCATTATCTTGTTGAAACATCCAGTTTTTACCTCGACGGAAAAGTGCACGCGCAGAAGGGAGCATGTGGGTTTCGAGAATGGTACAATACTTGGTAGAGTTCAATGTGCCATCACAGACGGTGAGATGACCAACACCAGCAGCACTCATGCATCCCCAAACCATGATACTGCCTCCACCATGCTTGACAGTAGGTACTGTACATGCTGGAGATAATGCTTCGCCTGGCCTTCTGCGTACCCTCACATTAGTAGGAGGAAGATAAAGCTGGAAACTGGACTCATCTGACCACAAATCTTCTTCTAATTCCTGGCTGTCCAGTTCTTGTGTGCCTGGGCCCAACGACGCCGGGCTAACCTCTGTCTCTCATTGATCAGGGGCTTCTTGATAGCCTTGTAGGACCTTAAGCCATGATCTAAAAGTCGGCCACGTACAGTGTGGGTGGAACACTGGACACCAGTTTGGTTTGACCACTGCTGCTGAGGCTCCTATGATGTCATTCGGCGGTTTTGCCTGCACATGCGGATCAGGATGCGGGCATTTCTTGCTGAAGAAACCCTTGGACGCCCAGATCTTGGTTTGTCTTCCAAGCTGTTGGTTCGTCTGTATTTCTGCAGAGTGTATCCAACTGCTGAAGGACTGCATCTGCACTTCCTGGCTATCTGGCGGCAGCTGTACCCTTCCTGGCTGAGAATCTTTATCTTCAGGCATGTTTCCTGCGGTAGGTTCCTTGTTTTAGCCATTTTTGTGTCTGAAGAACTTTCAAATGTGCTGGCTTTATGTAGACACGAAGCTTGGCAACAAAAAATGTGCCTTTTAATAAAAAGAACGACCTTCATCACCGGCACCAAAATGACCCAATACTCAAAATTTCTTATGTATTTTTATGGAACCAATCAATTTTAAGTTTTTGATGGCTTTTTTAGGATTTATTTAGTATTTTGGCTGTGACTGTACTAAAAGAAATTGCACTTGAAGACCTAAGAGTGATTCTTAATGCAATATTTCACAAATGCATGGGGTGTCCGAAAACTTTTTTCCACCACTGTATTATTACTTTCATTAATGTTGTTGTAGGCTACTGGCATTACTGTCTATCCTGCATCTCTCTCTTTCTCTGTCTCTCTTTCTGTCTTATTCTGTCATATGGATCACTGTTAATTTATTATGTTGATCTGTTCTGTACAACATCGATTGCACGTCTGTCCGTCCTGGAAGAGGGATCCCTCCCCAGTTGCTCTTCCTGAGGTTTCTGCCATTTTTTGGGGGAGTTTTTTTTTTTATCCGCTGTGAGGGTCCAAAGGGGATGTTGTATGCTCTAAAGCCCTGTGAGGCAAATCGTGATTTGTGATATTGGGCTTTATAAATAAATTGATTGATGATTGATTGATTTTTTAAAATTTTTTATAATCATTCAAAGGTACCACTGCGCTGTGGTACCACTGCGCTGCACCTCCTGGTGCGTAGTCCAAATAAATATCCAGAAAGAACAAAAATAGTTTGAGAATCGCACACAGATATGTCCATCAGCAGATAAAAAGTTTTTAATGAAGCCTTTCAAGCATTTTTTTTTTTAAAATCCACTTGTGTGACAATCAGTGGAACTACCTTTACCTTTACTTAAATTGACCAGCCCCAACCATAGCTGGATGGCATACCTTGAATATGGGCATGGCCCCTGGCTTATGCCAGTTGACTTTATAACCAGAAATCTGAGAAAATATTTCCATTATATCAAGAAGGGCTGGGGTAGAAGAAGCTGGGTCTGAAATCAGACAAAGAATGTCATCTGCATATAAGAAGAGCTTATGCTCTCTTCCACCGGCCTGTGCACCTTTAATTCTCTGTTCTTTTCTTATAGCTATCACTAAAGGTTCAATAAATAAAATAAAAAGAAGAGGAGAAATCTTCCTGTTTTGTTCCTCTGGACAGTCTAAAAAATGGAGATAGGAAACTATTTGTGACAACGGCTGCACTAGGTTTTGACTAATTTACCTTAATCTAATTTAAAAAAAACCCCGTCCAAATCCAAACTTTTCTCACACACAAACTAAAAAACCCCACTCAACCCGATCAGTTCTCAGCGTCTAGTGAGAGGGCAGAAACAGGTATACTGCTATTCTGATTTAACCATATCAAGTGAAGTAGCCGTCTTAGATTATCAGAGGAGGACCTCCCTTTAATAAAACCCACTTGGTCTGTATGGATAATTGTTGATAGGACATTTTCCAATCTCATAGACAAGACTTTGGTAAGCACTTTACAGTCAACATTCACTAAGCTAATCGGTCTAAATCTACTTGGATCTAATGGGTCCTTATCACTTTTAAGAATTAATAAAATGAGAGCCTCGTTATAAGTATCCGGTAGGCATCCTAGAGTGCATGGTTCAGTATAGACATTTGTTAGAATAGGTGATAGTAAATGATAAATGATAAGTAAATGATTTCTATAATAGTCAATCGGGAAGCCATCCATTCCTGGAGATTTTCCCATTTTCATAGACTGAATAGCCACCCTAACCTCTAGGTTGGTGATTGGTGCATCAATCTCCTGTGCCTGATCAGACGACAGCTGTGGGAGTTAAATTTTAGAAAAAAAATCTTCTATTTTGCTCATATTTGTCTCCGTGTCTGAAGAGTAGAGATTTGAATAAAATCTCTGAAATCTCTGATTAATCTCACATGTTTTAGTGATTATTTCTCTGTGTTCGTTTCTAATTCCTGGGATGACATGCGCTGCATCTTGTTGTTTTAACTGCCTGGCTAATAACTTACTGGCTTTATTTACATTCTCAAAAAAACTGGCCTTTGTTCTAAAGAGAGCATACTCTGCCTTTTTGTTATAAATTTCATTAATATCTAATGTTAATTTACAGATTTCTTTTAATAACATGTCACTGTAATTTGGGGACAGATCTTTTTACTTTTTTTGAGTTGGGATTCTAACTTAATCATTTTAGCATTATTATCTCTTTTCTTTTTGCTAGAATATGCAAGAATTTTACCTCTAATAAAGGCTTTAGATGCATACCAAACAGGGCTGAGTTTCTCAGTAGAGCCAATATTTATCTGAAAGAAGGATCTAATATTCTCATCTAGCATTTCCTTAAAGACTGGATCCTGAAATAAAGAAGTGTTACATCTCCATCTGCTGCTCTTAACTGACTCCTTACCACCACTACTAAATCAAGCATCACCATTGCATGATCAGTAAGTGCAATAGCTCCAATTTTACATTCAATGCAAGCATCACTCATAGATTTTGAAATTAAAAAATAATCAGTCTTTGAGGTTGATTTATGTTTATGAGAGAAAAAAATAAATTCTATTTATTAATCAATCTCCATATATCCACAAGGCCATGATCTTCCACCCATTGGTGTATTGCCTGTCGATCCTTTGGGGTTCTTTTGCTATAGGTTGATCTATCTAGTATGCCATCTTGAACCTGATTAAAATCCCCCCCCCCCCCAAGCACTGTTTGTCCATTACCAATATCACCTAGCAGTTTATTTATTTTATAGAAGAAATTGGCATCTTCTGTATTTTGGGCATATATATTGCACAGATTTACCTTGCTTCCATTTGTCTTAACTTCTGCACATATAAATCTCCTTTCCTCATCCTTATATTGGTTCAACAGTACACAACTTAGCCTCTTATGGATTAAAATTGCAACTCCACGTTTCTGACTAGAAAAACAACTGAAAAAAGACTGACCTATCCAATTTTGTTTGAGTTTAGTAGCTTCCATATCTGTCAAATGAGTTTCCTGCAGAAAAAAACACGTCTGCCTTTTGAGATTTAAGATAACATAAATATTTCTTTCTTTTAACAGGGTTTGACAAACCATTCACGTTCCAAGTAATTATCTTTATATTATTAGACATCATTATTAATTGATTTATCAACTAACAGAAATTTGCTTTCCATAACAGAATAAATTGAGCATGCCCATCCAAAAAGTCTTGTCCTGTCAGAGAAAACGAAAACACAGTATCGGTTAGGGTTGGGCGACATGTTAAAAATTTCCAACCGGCCACCGTCAGCCCATCAACCGGCGGTTGCCGATATATTTGGGAGTTGTGTGTGTGGCGGAGAAAAAAAAGAGGGGGGATGTTGCATTCATGTGATGTCAGAAATAATCGAAAAATGATTTTCAGACTGGGATAATTCACATGAACGCCACCTCATGTTAGAAAAACAACTTGGCAACTCGGATCTCCCGACACCACATGAATGCAGCAAAAAAATGCAGCGTGCTTTGCGAGCCCACTCACGTCCAACATGGCACGGAAATATCTGTGCATACCAGCAACAAGCACGCCGTCAGAGAGGGTGTTTAGCACGGCTGGTAACATTGTTAACCATATGCGCACATGAGTTCACGTTGCGTCCGGGTTCCACCGGCTGCACGTCAAGCGTCTCATTTACCGTTTGCTGAGCCATGACAGTTAAAGCATTTTCCACCTAAGTTATTACATATATTTAAGTAATCTACAAGTTTACTGTACTGTTTGTCATCTACTCGCTTTCAAATGTCCGCCACGGACATTTACACAATGTCACGGAAAAACATGGGTAAATGCATAAAAAAAATCATCACATATCTCCTCTGATAATGGTTTATTCATTTAAAAACACATTGTGCTCGTTTAGCACACTATTTCATGTAGTTTTTATCTGCTGGAGGGTCGCGTAGGGGAGCGTAGCGCGACAAAAATAGAAGAGCATCCTAAAATAGAGAGTTGCCTTTGCCGGTGCAGCAGCTGTAATTGATAACAGGGGGGCGAGCTGCTACAAGACTCGCGCTGCAGACGTGTCGCGCTGCTTCCGATGCCGGTGGATCCCGGCCGTAACTTTCAGCTCCGCCATCACTGACGTCTTTTGTGAAAGACTCGTCGGAAATCAGTGTGAAGCTGCAGGTTCCAATACGCACACACTTTGAATTGTGCTGTACATAGTAATTATGGACTATGTACAGAGTTGAATTCTGTGGAGACAGACCATTAATTTAGCAAAATAAAGTGACAAAAATTGCCCAAAAAATCGCCAAAAATGAAACCAACCGTGATGGACTTGGCCGATGGGCGATTGGACGCCAAGCCTAGTATCTGTGTGCTGCTATAAAACGCAAGTCTGTGCAAAGCGCCAAATAAAAACTTACACACACACACACACACACACACACACACACACACACACACTACTACTACTACTACTACTACTACTACCTCAATATGTTAAGGATTAAAACTAAAAACAATTTTATATCAGAGAGACTCAAAAGAGCTATATGCCTGCAGCCTGTTTCATAAGTTCATCTATTTGGTTCCCGTTAAATAATTCAAAATATTAAGCAAACAAACAGACAAAAAAAAAAAAAAAAAAAAAAAAAATGTCACAGCTCCGATTGTTCACGAGCATCCGCGCAGGGTTAGTAGTCCTCCAAATGGCATATCTAGGTGACGTTCATCTTCTCTCATGCATAGCCATTAATGATGATGGATACAGTCAACATACCTGTTCAGCCGAGGGTCGACCACCGAGGCCGTTTATCATGCGTTTTAGAGTGGCCTTTTATTGTGGCCAGCCTAAGGCACACCTGTGCAATATTCATGCTGTCTAATCAGCATCTTGATATGCCACACCTGTGAGGTGGGATGGATTATCTCGGCAAAGGAGAAGTGCTCACTAACACAGATTTAGACAGATTTGTGAACAATATTTGTGAGGAAATGGTCTTTTGTGTATACAGAAAATGTTTTAGGTCTTCGAGTTCATCTCATGAAAAATGGGAGCAAAAACAAGTGTTGCGTTTATATTTTTGTTCAGTGTAAATAAAAACTACTCTGTACTACAGTATGTTTGAAGCAGGTGGAAAACACCCTAAGATCTAACATCTAAGTGTTCAAGAAAAGAAGAAAGTGTGACCCAACAGTAATAAAAACTTCTTACAGCAGCTGAGAAGGAATATTAGCATCCAGTTAGATTAGCTTAGCACAAATACTTGAAGAAGGGGGAGACAGTAAGCCTTGCTCTGTCCAAATGTAACACAATCAACCTACCAACACATCTAAAGCTCACCCATGAACATTAGGTAGATTTTGTCACCTGACAAGCTGTTCTCCTATGTTAACAGTCTTTGTGCTCATTTTAAATGAGTTAAAATAATTGCTAATATTGGATTATATTTAATTATAACTGACAGAATTGGTGGTTTTGCAGCTGAGTTTCTGGTGGTTTGCTGACACCTCTGTAGTTTCTCTTACTAAGTGGGGAATATCATCATGTCAGAAATTCACCACATCTTTGATTCATATGACAAACTGGACTCTGGCATAAGTGGTTTTCCCCACCTCAGCTTATGTAACATAGACTGAACAATATGATGTGAATGTGGAATTACATGTGATTTTTCTGAAGTGATAAGTCATGTCTGACATAGGAAACCCTCAGAATGCCCTCATGCTGGTGGACAAACAGACAGTTCCTTGACTGGATTATAACTGACCTAATTTTCCACAAGCTTGATTGTCACTCAACCACCTGCTATAAGCATCATCATTTACAGGCATTGTACTCGGTCACATTCCAAAATATAATAATTTTCTTTAATTACTGATACCCCATCCCATTATTAGAATATTCGAGCATAGAGTCCATTCAGAATGCACTCTGTTCATATGCTTGTCAGGAAATGAAAGCAAAATGAAAGAAATTCCCTCACTCATGGACTCTGTAACTATAGCTGTTAATGCCTCAGATAAGCAACACGGGTGTTGCTTATCTGAGGATCTCTCAATTGTTAAAATTCTGCTTCATACCCATGTAAAAATTCCATTTGTGCGCCTGTGACATTTTTCATGTGATTTATTCTATTGTCCTAACTCCTCTGGTCATAGACGCCCCTCTGCCCCATCCCCTTGCCATCAGCTTTGACAATCCCAGCCTTTGTTTTTGCAATGAAAAGCAACATTCTTTCAGAGGGATGACCTCCTCTGTCTCTACAGGGGCTGGCACTGAGGACGTGACCCTACCCGAGGACTGGATAGCACCCGCCGGATGCTGTGAACGAAATCCACTACTCATCACCCCAACCCTGGTGCTCATATGTGCACCACACACGCTTTCTTTCCCTGGGAAGAGAACTTGATGGATCCCTCTGTTCATAACAGCTGACACATCAAGACCCCACAGCATTATTAGTGCTTTCATCGTTAACACAGCACAGCAGGATTACACTCTAACAAAAGGGGATCATCACAAATCTCTGTAAGTATACATCTCTCACACTTTATTATTATTATTTATTTTTTAATCACCACATTAAGAATTGTATTGTAGTTAATTCAACTAATAGTCAATGCCTACATCATTGTTGTTAAACTATGGTCTTACTTGGAAAAGAAGCAACGTTCCCTTAGCCACAAGAGCACAACAAAATACAAAAGAGCAGCACCAGAAGGAAAGAAACTGAGGTTGAAAGTTTCTTAAGTAAAAAACATTTCAGAAAGACTTAAGGTGCGTTCACACCGGACTTTTTATTTTTTTCGCTGTCGCTCGGTTCGCCCCTTTGATATCGCTTCATCGCTCAGTTGCAATCGCTCGTCAATGTGGCAGAAATCAACAGACTTGCTTTTTCGCTTTGATGACGTCATTGAAGCAATCAGGGTATTTGGGGGGTATTTTGTATACAGAGACAATACATCTGTCTGAGCGTTTATACCTCTGACCGCGGCAGCAGCCGAAAATTATACATTTTGATACAAACACGTAGCTATACATACAAAACTCTGTCAAAGTACATCAAAGCATATATTTTCGTTTCCAAATATTTATTTGAAAACGAAACCATTCATAGGGTCAATTAAAAAAACATTTTGTTATTAATAAAAAACGAATGTACAGTGACCACACAGCCGTGTGTCTGCGTGCGTACGTGCGTGCGTGCGTGCGTGCGTGCGTGCGTGCGTGTGTGTGTGTGTGTGTGTGTGTGTGTGTGTGTGTGTGTGTGTTGTTAGTATATCAGAGAGGAGGAATATCAATTTAAAAAAAGTTTCCATTAATTATTTCGGTGTTTATTTCTTTTATTCTTAAGGTTGTTGTTTTTTTCATGAAAATGCGTAATATATAAAAACAATATTATAGACCAAAAGTTAATCTAATTTATTGTTGTAGAATGTATTTAGCAAATCACCACTTTCAACTCAGCTCCAACTCCGCTCACATGCTCTGACTCAGGCATTAGAGCCTCGGAGCTACAGCGATAGATGCATTGGCGCTGTCCGTGGTGCTTTACACTAGGATCGCCAGGATTACAGCGCCCCTTCAAGCGCCGCCGGCTGGCGCGGTCACTGTTGAGATTACATTCGTTTTTCATTATTAACAAAATGGGGTTTTTTTTATTGAACGTATGAATGGTTTTGTTTTCAAATAAATATTCGGAAACGAAAATGTATGCTTTGGCGTACTTTGACAGAGTTTTGCAATACGTATAGCCTACCTGTTTGTATCAAAATGTAGGCTATAATTGCGGTCAGGTATAAATGCTCAGAAGTGTAGTGAGTTTCATTTTTGTAACTTAAAGGCTCTAGGACAAGTGCACTTATTGATCACTTCCATAAAATAAAACGAGAAATTGGAGAAGATTGAAAAAATTGTTGAAATTAAATTAGGGGACTGATCACAGAGGTATTGTCTCTGTGTGTTTTTACACGTCATGACCGGGATTCCGGGATTACGGCAGCCAATCACCGTTGAGCTGCAAGCGACAGGACCCAGCGAAAAAAACGCTCCAGATGAGATTTCTCATCTCAAGCGACGAGCGAAAAACCGCTCTGTCGCTCTGACGCTGTCACTCGGAGCCAGAGCGATTTTTCTCCCGGGCGAATATACGCTCAATCGCCCGTTTGCATTGACTTTGTATGTAAACTCGTCTCTAGCGAAAAAAAACAAAACAGGTCCGGTGTGAACGCACCTTTACCTGTAAAATCCCACAGCACACGAATATTAGAATTCCATATCAGCCATACACCAAGGCACCAGACTCAACTTTTACATCTTAAACCAACTGAAATAGATAGTGCAAATATTAGAACATCAAACAGCGGATACACTGATATACCAGATTACATGGAGCCATGTATCTTATACAGACAAATGCACAGATGTGCATAATTATAACTATATTTAAAATATACTACTACTACTACTTTTACATAACACTCAATTGACCTATGGCTAAGTCCCACCCTCAAACGCGATGAGACTGTCTCAATGTGCGAGTCGCACATTGTCTGCCTGGGTGTTCATTGAAACGCATTTGTGAGCTTTTTCGGAGATTTGAAGTTTAAAAATGGTCAAACGGTGTGCATGGGGTACAGGCAACTCCGACACAGGGTATCCTGAGAGGCTGGGTGACGAGGTGTATTTTTCACACTTTAAACCACATCTCAACTGAGAAAAGTGTCTCCTTTGGATAAAGTTGTGCGGTAACGTTAGACCACAACATCAACTCAACGTGAATAAGATTAACAAGGATGTCTACATCTGTTCTGAGGTAAGACAACATTGTGTTTGAGGCAACATATTGTCACTTTGCTGGAAAGAAATATAAAGTTATCTTTACGATCTCTCGATAACGTTAGCTAAAGTTAGCCTAATGTTAGCTCGTAGCTGCGTTGTTCATCATGTCACCTTGTTTGCTGGGAGTTCATTAGCCTATTTTGTTCTAGTTTTGTACTTTGGTGATCGTACATCATTGTTAGCTGTTGTCCATAGGGCTCTGGTTAAGCTAACGTTAACTTCTGGAGCTTAGCGTCATTAACTTATCCGTAATCGCAGAGATAACAAAGGTTGGCAAACGTTATGCTGAATGATTCAGTGTAAATACTGTAGCACCAAACTAACGGAGACACACTGTTGGTAAAGATGGTAAAAAGGCCATTATCCAGTTATATCCCTTATCTGAGCCAAAAACCTTAATTTAAGTGGCACTTTAACTTTTTGTCTTTGATGACGACGGCAACGAGATGCGGTTCACAAGCGTACACTGTGACCTGTAAATTTTGGCTTGTAATTTAAGCTTTTCATCGACCTTCTCAACAATAAAATAATCAATATATCCCTCCAGTGCGTAGTTTAGGCCCTTTTGGTTACTTTTCAATGACATCTGATCGTTATTTCCCCAAAAATCATCAATTGCTTCCTGCGAAATGTTGTGTTCTGTGACACTTGCTATCGCGCCCGGTTGCTGAATGTTGACAGTTTGTTCGAGTGAGTGGAAAGGGCCATGGCTTAGCCATAGGTCAATTATTACATCATTTTTTAAAAGTTGTACTACATTTATTTTGATGGGATGATGTTGATAAATAGGTGTGAGACGCCTTTTCTGTTCAGGGTCAGAGTGACGAATGAATCATTTTGTTGTATCGAATGGGGAATGATCAGCTCAAAAGCTGACTTGCTTTGTTTGACAAGAGTCACTGCCATTGTGGTAGCCCTGGCACTGTCTATTATATTCCCTGTACACTGCAACCTAATGTATATTCTGGGAAAAGGACCTGTATTTCACTATTTTTTCACATGAATGTCTTGATTGGAGGAACAGGAAGAGCTATTTCCTCATCTGATGGTTCATAATCAGAATTGATCTCAAGATGGTTTTCATCTTCAGACAAATCAAACTCAAATGTGCATGAGTGTGATTAGGGCGAAATACGGTGGTAGTGGGAAATACCTTATGTCTCCCATTTGTATAGAAAGATCTGGTCTAAATTTGACATTTCTGACCCCTTTCAGCTTTCACTTTCACTGCCAGGTCAAATTACCCAAACACTATACACAAATATGTGAAATGTTATTTTCATTTTAAATGTTGATAATACTAATAAAGGCCAACAGAATAAGTTTCATACTGAAAAAATACTTTCAAATATTTTTCTCTAATTTGCAAACTTTAAAAAGGGTCAGACTGATCCAAGACATAACAGGAGAGTTAAGAGATTATTAACAGTTGGCTGAATTCAGAAAATCATGTTCCTGAGCTCACCTTTTTCTCATCTCCCTCTGTTGTGAATTTATTTGGGTTAGGGTTAGGATTAGGGTTACTCTAAATGTGATGTCTCTATTAGTGACAACACTATTAAATGTACTATAAAAGGAGCATTTTTTTTTTTTTTGTCTGCCTGTCCCCTGCCAGAGGCCTGTATTCAAAGCAGGATTTGGAGTTAGCGAGGTAACTTCAGGGTAAACTCTGGGTTGTCAGCACGATGAAGCTGTTTTTTTTTGTTTGTTTTTTTAACCAGTATAAATCGCTCCAGAGCAGGTCATGTTCAGAGTATCAGATCACAGCCTGTCAGCACCTTGAATTCTAACAGATCAGATCACTGAAGAAAAAAGTATCCATGGACGAAAGTCTGGAGAGACATGTAAAAAAGAGTAACCTATAGGCAGTGATTAATATGTTAAATTAGAGGGAGGGAAACACTTTGGGCCTCTGAGAAAGCAGTGTACCCCTACTCCCAAAAGTGGGGGAACACTTTTTTAAGCAGCACCTGAGCCGCCTCACTGCGCAACTCCGAATGGAATGGTTGTGACATCTAGTGTTGTCACAGTACCAAAATTGGGACCCACATTACAATACCAGTGATAGTATCACGGTTCTGAGTAGTATCATGACACCACAGCAAAAATGAGGCAGATGTGCCTTTTGTCATTTATAAAAAGATAAATCACTTTTCTATAATACATCACTGATATTTCAATGGAATAAATTACTTATTGACTTATTCATACTTCAAAAACAGCATCAATAAGTGATTAACATAGGGGGGATCGAAATAAAATAAATAAATAAAATAAAAATCAGCCAGCCACCCTCCTCCCCTGACAAGTAAAGAGCAGTCCCCAAAGTGCGGTGAGGTTTGTGGGCCGTTACCTGCCACAAAGAGAGAAATGTGAACGGCTCATTTCTCCTCTGACACGCCACAATCCTGTGTGCCACCATGGCTCGGTTGTCCAGGTACTACTGGGCAGTCATGACGCCAACGAAAGAGGAAATTAGGCTACTGGACCTGGAATCGAACTTCTCTGTCGTCGGTAAGCTGTTGTCTTGCGCCGCGGAGCCGGCGTAGGCTAGTCGCAAATGCGAGTAAAATGCTCGCACGTAGAGCTAGCTCTATGGAAAACAAATCACTGCCGACAAGTAAAAAGAAATAACTTTCATAATAATTTTCACTGCTCAAAGATACTCACATGTCTGGAAAACACACCACTACAGCAGTATATTGAGTGCCAGTGCGCGACGTTATTGACCAGCACGTGCCGTTATTGGACAGCACATGGACACTCACCCTCTTGCGACTGGACTTTGAACTTATCCCACAGTAGTGGTATGTGAGGCACCGTAGTACTACGGTACTCCACCCTGCAACACTAGTGACATCAGCCAATACTGTATGTAGTTTTTAGATGTGAAAAGTTCTAGACCCATGCAAATTAGTTCTGGAAAGCACCAGGGCCTTTTCTGAAAAGATCCTGGTATGTGTTCCAGTACGTTCCGGCTCAAATTAAGCACTGCCTATAGGTCAGTAGAAAAATGTATTGTTCCAGGGCTCTATTTCCACTGGTTTTAGCTTCTAATGAACAGAAAGGTCATTTACAACACTAAACACAAGATTTTAGAAGGATTTTAACTTATGCAAAGTTTATTTTAATCCTCGGAGACAGTGTTGCTACTTTTACACTCTGATTCATCACCGCAGCTCAAACTAATTGAAACATTTGGGTCATATAGACCTCATCAGTCATTAACTAGGCTACTTTTCCACCCTTTACTTTGGTTGCAGTCTGGCATTACGTGAAGGTGTTCTATATGACATATTCATCATCATCCAACTAAATATAAGTAAATACTGTACTATTATATATATTATATTATATTATATTACATTATATACTACTACTAATACTATATAATATATGTCAAATACAGCCTAGTGCTACCTATGTGTAATTTAAGTCTCGGCCGACTGTGAATTTTAGATAGTATTTACAATAAGATTACAGACTTGTGATGACGTTGCTGGTAATTATCACCCCTACCTCTGTGACATGAACGTGCTTGTGGCTGGATAGGAAAACCCAGAGCTGACCGAACTAGTTGATAACCAGACCGAACTAGTTGATAACCAGATGGCTAGTGTGACGGATTAGTCAAGACAGACAACCAAAGATATCCTGGGTAGGATGAACTGGCTTTGTAGTACAGGCCTCTGGAGGAATAGCATGCACTGCAGGGTTTCCTCCAGGATTTTTTGAAACTGTGGGGGAAGGCTCCGGCAATGATGGAAACTGAATGTTTTTAGAAATACACTATTTATTCACTACACAACTGTATACACAACTGTAGCCTAATCTAGTGGCACAGTTTGCAGCCTGGCTGAGAGCACTTTATTTTTCTTGATTTTTTGAAAAAGAGCTCTAAGGCTCTGTTGTATGAAGTGGCCCATTGATACTGCCTGTTCCTCAGGTCTGTCTTCACCTACACATAAAAACAATTAAAAGTGTGTTGAATACTGTTGAACTTGAATGTGCTCTTACACTGACCAGGTTGTCTGGAGAGGGGCGTGGTAAACAGGTAGCAGGTGTCGCAAATTAATAATAATAATTAATAAATGGCCCCCCCTTGAACGCTTGCCATGAAAAGAAAGACGAGAGTCAGCCTTCAATGTCCACGTTCGTATCCTTGAAAAAATGTCGGGTTTAAACCAGGCTCGGGCTCATAATTACAGTTAAAGGGACAGGATGGGGAGGGCTCGGACAGAACATGCAAGGGCTCAGTTGGGATTGGGTTGGATTTTTTTGGGCCCAGTCTAAGCTCTACACAGCAGTACTCATCTCTTTGATTTGATAAAAATCAAATCAATCAAATCAATCAATCAATCTCTTACCCCTTTTCTCTCCCTCTACTTTGGACTGTCGTCTCTTTGCTTCCCCTCCACTCTTGAGCGCGCTGTAGTACAGCCAGACGGGCAGGTGATGACTCCTGTGTTCAGTCTTCAAAATAAAGTTAATTGCAGCGTAGTGTCACATAACATTTCATGATATTTAAATTATCATTTCAAACTCTGATTATGGTAAGTATATACACACACACACACACACATATATATGTGTATATATATATATATATATATATATATATATATATATATATATATGTAGATGTACATCCATTAATACAATATACTTTACACTGTTTTGTTTTAACATCTGAAAAAAAAAAAAAAAAAAAAATCAGCATTCTGCTTCCGGCTTTCTTACAGTGCAGACGCTCTGCTGCTTGCGCTCCGCTTTGCTTACATTCTTTTGTGGATATACTTGTTTTTTCCTGCTAAAAGCTACAGAAAGTAGATCCTGGATACTTATAAAGCATTGGGACTTTAATTTTTGAAAGATACAGAGGACTATTGCCATATTTTCAGTGCGCATGCACCTGCGCCTGCAGCCTGTTGCAGTCGCTCCTGTTTGTTTTCTTAGTTTTCCATCTTTTTTGCTTTATTAAGTTAGGTAGGTTGTTATTCAGGTTAATGTGGGAAGAAGCAGCGGGTTTATCGGGCAGCTAAGTGAAGCTGGGTGAAGTGGAGGCTGTGGAGGAAACACCGGGATGGGTTAATGTCTGGAACTTGAGTTATTAGCGACTCGGTCCCAGCAATGGGTCAGGCCTTACGGTTGTGTTAAGTGAGTAACGTTAGCCTGGCAGTCCAGCCAACATTTTCGATGAGCATTGTAAAATGTAGCCTCCCCACCAACCCAATAACCTCCTTTACCTTACTACGGGAACTAATGAGTAGTTACTGAAGAACTAAGGTACACAAAATTAGAGTAGTTACTGAGGAACTAATGAGGAACGAATGAGGAACTAATGAGGAACTAACTATTAGTTAATGGTCAGTTCCTCAGTAACTCACGATCAAATTTCAGAGGAGTAGTTACTGAGGAACTGATGAGGAACTAACTATTAGTTAATGGTCAGTTCTTCAGTAACTCATGATCAAATTTCATAGAGGGGTTAATCATGACTTAATAATTAGTGAACTAGTTACTTCATCAGTACAGAATCATTACTCAATAACCCATCCATTAGTTAACCTTTTATGTCCTAAAGTAAAGTGACACATAATGGGTAGTCTTTCATTACTTCATCATCTTTACAATTAGTTCCTTAACAAAAATAATCAGACAGCAGGATTCAGCAGGAAATTTGATCATGAGTTACTGAAGAACTGACCATTAACTAATAGTTAGTTCATCATTAGTTCCTCATTCGTTCCTCAGTAACTACTCTAATTTTATGTACCTTAGTTCCTCAGTAACTACTCATTAGTTAATCATTCCTTCCTCAGTAAGTACTCTTATTTTGTGTAGCTTAGTTCCTCAGTAACTACTCGTTCGTTCCTCATTAGTTCCTCAGTAACTACTCTAATTTTGTGAAGCTTAGTTCCTCAGTAACTACTCATTTGTTCCTCATTAGTTCCTCAGTAACTACTCATTAGTTCTTCATTAGTTCCTCAGTAACTACTCTAAGTTTGTGTACCTTACTGTAAAAGTGTTACCCTTACTTACACATGGCTTTCTCAGCCCAAACAGCACCACCACCTTCAACCAAACCCAGGCTCTGTACATACAAGCTCCAGGTCGAAGCAGCGCTGATATTACCTTTCCTAGCACATTCATCATACTCTGTTTCACACACTACATAGCATAACTACCAGGGCTGAACGATATGGACAAAATCTCATATCTGAATATTTATGTCAGATATCTCGATACCGATACGATACAATATGACTATGGGTTCAGTGAAAACTAAGCATTCTTTATAAAAAAATAAAAAAAAAACAACCAGTCTGAACCATTTTTTGGAAGCCCTCTTTAGTGACTGAATACACGGGAATCATGTGTAGCAATATGGTATGTTATAGTGTTTGTAAAGTCTTTGTGCCGGCTGGACGTCGATTGGTATGGCAGTATGCTACTGAATGCATCGGCAATCCGACCTTACTTGGGCTTGACTCAGGAGGCCCCAGATGTCCCCGCCGTGTGTTTTATTGCAAGGCACTGTTCATACAGTACTCGGTAGTGTTGTCACAGTACCAAAATTGGGACCTATGGTACAATACCAGTGAAAGTATCATGGTTCTGAGTAGTATCATGATACCACAGCAAAAATGAGGCAGATGTGCCTTTTGTCATTTATAAAAAGACAAATCACTTTTCTATACTACATCAAAGATGTTTCTTTTTTTTTTAAGAGATTTTTTAAGGGCATTTTTAGCCTTTATTTGATAGGACAGTTAAGCGTGAAAGGGGGAGAGAGAGAGGGAGTGACATGCAGCAAAGGGCCACAGGCTGGAGTCGAAATTAGGCCACTGCGGCAACAGCCTTGTACATGGGGCACCTGCTCTGCCACTAAGCCACCGACACCCCACATCAAAGATATTTCAATGGAATAAACTACTTATTGACTTATTCATACTTCAAAAACAGCATCAATAAGTGATTAACATAGGGGGGATTTAAATAAATAAAATAAAAATCAACCAGCCACCCTCCTCCCCTGACAAGTAAAGAACAGTCCCTTCATAAGTAAAGAACAGTTCCTAAAGTGCGGTGAGGTTTGTGGAAATGTGAACGGCTCGTTTCTCCTCGCAGGCACTCATGACGCTTTTGGTGTGAATGCACAGTGACACGTCACATACCTGTGTGCCGCGACCACCATGGTTCGGCTGTTCAGGTACTGCTGGGTAGTCATGACACCAACTTATTCACCTGGAGCTGGGCTTCTCGGTCGCCTGTAGCCTCGCGTCACCAGGCTCTTCACGTACAGTGAAACACCGGTAAACCGCGTTATCTTGCAGCGGCCATAGCACTCCACCGTATTCCCGTCTATGATCCCCATTCAGCCCACAACCGGTAGGATTCGCCTTCCATTTCTGCTGCTGGTTGAATGCTATACTCACACAGCGTGCTGAATGATTTATTTTGCTCGAACAAAACTATTTTCAGTCGCAAATGTGTTTCTTGTACTCGCAAGTTGCTAGCAGCAGCACGTCTCCCTCGCTCAACGGGATGTTTGTGATTGGCTGGTTTTGCTGTCGATCCAAGGCAAGCAGGAAATGAGGTTTGTGATTGGCTGGCCTTAGCTGTACATTTTGGGCAAGTGTAAAAAGGATGTTTGTGATTGGCTGAGCTGTACATGCAGGTCAAGCTGGGGAAACTCACGGGGAAATTATATCGTCAATAACGTTGACTTTTGGGATATTAATATCTTGCATGTTCATATCTCGGTATAGATACGATAACAATATATCGTTCAGCCCTAATAACTACAATATAAGCTAAAGTTAAAGGAGATAAATAAACTTACAGGATCAGCAAACACACTCACTTTGCAGCATGGTCTCAAACAAAAGGGATTCAAATAGGCCACTCCCACACTTAAATAACCTTCCTCTTCCTGGATTTCCTCCTGAGAGGAAGTGGATCTCTCCTGATCTCAAGGAGTTATGGATCCTGCTTAGTAGTTCCCCCTGCGGTAGGCTGACCAAACGTCCTCTTTTGCCTGGACATGTCCACTTTTCATGCCCCATCCGGAGCGTCTGGGGCATCTGGGGCGTCTGGGGTGTCAGGGTTTTTTTTATAAATTGATAATGTCCGGTTTTCCGTGTGTGTGTGTGTGTGTGTGTGTGTGTGTGTGTTTGTGTGTGTGTGAGTGCGGCACGGGTTGCATATCTCTGTCCAAACCCGAACCGAGCCCGATATTATTTGATTAGCTACTAAAGCACTGAGTTTGTGTCACACAGTTGTTGTGGTTACAGGCTATTTAACAGGCTGGGCGTGCGCCGTGGGTGCTCTGCGGAGAGGGAGACCTCCATGTTTGAGATGGGAGCGGGTGGTGGGAGGTCCAAGGCTTCCAGCGAAGGGAGAGGGAGAACTATAACAAAATAAGATAAAATAGGAGACACCTGTCTCCCTCTTTTATTATATTTTCAGCGTTTAATCAAGGAGGAGGCGGGCGGCCAGAGGTCTGAGACCAGCGAGGGGAACGGTAGAAACAAACAGTCAATGTGTGTGTGTGATGTTCAGGTGTTGTCATGTAAATAACAGTGCCCAAGCAATAAACAGGACAGACAATAGGATTTTATTTATTTTTACACTATATTTTCACTGAAAGCTGACCGAATCTGACCTAAATACAATTTATACATTTTTGACCAAACCCGGCCCGACCTGTCGGGACCCGTCAGGCTCGGATCGGGTAGCCACACTCCAGTGTGTGTATGAGTCCCCTATAGGGGCCTATCTGAATTTCTGTCTTTGAGAGATATTATTTTGTAATATAACTGAATATTCTATTCATACTTATAAACTTTAAATATATTAAAATTATAAGGGATCTTTGAGTAAACTGCAGGTATCATTTAAGTAGGATATCTCGTGGCCAGGCCAAGTGTCTTCTTTTTTGGAAATCAAAATATGGTCACCCTACCCTGCTGGCCCCCAACTGACATTATTTCTTCGCTTCCAGATCCATTGGCTACATCTAACTGTTTCATCTAACATTTCCTTCACTGTCTTCCTCAAACTCTGTCCCCGCACTCCAAGTTCCCCCGGGAGTGAGACAGTCAATCTTGCTATGAATCCCCTACACCCCACTTCCACTGGACAAATCCTAGTTTTGTATCCTGGCTGCTCAGCTTCTGCTCCTAAGTCTGCATACCTAAGCTTTTTTCTTTCATAGGCTTCTTCCACTGAGTCTTCCCAAGGAACTGTCAGCTCAATGAAATAAACTATCTGTTGACTCACTGACCACAACACTATGTCAGGCCTCTGTTTGGTACAAACTATTTCCTGGGGAACAACAAGCTTTTCCCCTAAATCTACTTGCATTTCCCAATCACAGGCACCTTCCAGTCGGCCACACCCTTGCATCCTTAATAACTTATGCCTTCTGTATTTCTCTCCCTCACGGACAAACTGAATTGCCAAACTCCAATTTTTAACATCTTCTGAATTCACCTGTCTTTGTTTCCCTTCGATGCCTGCAGCTAAACATTTCATCACCTGGTTATGTCGCCATGTATATCGGCCTTGTGACAAGCTAACTTTACAGCCTGACAAAATATGCTTTAACCCTATGGACCCTAGGTGTTTTGGGGGTATTTTTACTGCCTTTACTTTTAAGCTCATATCACAGTCATTATAAAGGCTACATACACATGCTATATCTTGTTTGTTTGTTTTCAGGACAATGTGGGCTATCCAGATTTGCCATCATTTCATGTCCCTCTATGTGCCTGTATTTTATATTAATTTTTATATCAATGAAAAAAACAAATCTGTGTT
Organism: Epinephelus cyanopodus; assembly: GCA_026686955.1. Classification (NCBI taxonomy): domain Eukaryota; kingdom Metazoa; phylum Chordata; class Actinopteri; order Perciformes; family Serranidae; genus Epinephelus; species Epinephelus cyanopodus. The sequence goes on along the minus strand of CM048924.1, from coordinate 39,263,579 downwards.
ACTAAATTCTTACATTTTTACATGTATCTCACCATAGCAAGTTGGAAAATGACATATTCTGCCATATATAAAGAGGGAATACTCTCTGGAATCTGGCAATATAAGAACCATGATGGTGGGACATTCTGTCACTTCACAGCTGTCCAAAACATGTGGTTTGTGCCAGGCAGACATGATTGCCAGTATTTTTTCATTATTGCAAGAAATTCCATTGACTCATTCACATGTCAAAAATGTGTTTTATCTGAAAGAAACATGCAATATTTACATCTAAGATAATAGAAAAATAGTCAACCAAGTGCAATGATGTCCTCCAAGATAATATTTGCCACTTTGTTTGCAGTAAACACAGTTTGTTGTTGTTTTTCACTTTCAGTTATATTGGGGGAGCATTTTGGGCATTGGGGGGGACACATGTCCCCCTCAATGTATATGGTGAGTACAGCCCTGTCATGCATGCATCATTAGGCTACAGTTGTCTGGGTACGCAAAGGTGAAGTGGTTGGTCTTGTCATACAAAATTTGATAGATAGATAGCCTTTATTGTCCCATGGGGAAATTTGTTTTCACAATCTGTCCCATTTGGGTACACAAAACACCGCCAACAAACACCATGCACAAACACCACCAGACATTGAACAACATATGAATACACACACAATGCACAAACACCACCACATTGACATTGAACAACCAACACATAGAACACACTCAGGAGGGCTGGGTCCATACAAGGTTATTGGGGGAGGTCACTGAGTGCTGAGATGGCAGATGGGACAAAGCTCTTGTTGAAGCATGCCTGTCTCCACCTCAGGGTCCTGTATCTGCGCCCAGACGGCAGCAGTGTGAAGTGTGGGTTGAGAGGGTGATCCAAGTCATTAGTTATTGCTTGTGCAAGACGTGTGACAGTTCGGTGGTTGAGCTCTGTGAGGTTGGGTGTGGCATGGTTGATGATTTTGAATGCAATGTGTGTTATTTTTGTTAGTTTGTTCCTGTTAGTGGTGGACAGCATGTTGTAGAAACAGGAGGAGCAGTACAGAAGGATGGGTTGAATGATACTGGTGTACAGTAGTGACAGAAGGTGGGGGGCAACAGAGAGGACACGGAGCTTGCGGATGACATGAAGTCTCTGCTGGGACCTTATGTGAATGTCGGTGTTGATCAAATGTCAATTTATTGTCTATAGTGAGTCCAAGGTATTTGTAGTGGCTGACCTGTTCAACTGTTTGGTTATCGATGGAGGTGGGGACCAGTCCAGAGGGGGGTGTGCGTGAAGTGTAGATGACCATTTCTTTTGTTTTGACCACGTTCAGTTCCAGAAAGTTATTGGTGCACCACTGAGTGAAGTGAGAGATGGAAAGTTGGTAGGCAGTAATTGCGTTATTGTCACTGAGCAGACCTAGGATAGCAGTGTCATCTGAGTACTTGTAGTATGTGGTGATTGGTGAGTGGCTGATGCAGTCATTTGTGTAGAGGGTGTAAAGAAAAGGACTGAGGACACAACCCTGCGGGGCTCCGGTGTTGGTGATGATGGTTGATGATGTGACTGTGCCTATCCTTACAGCCTGTGGTCTATTGGAGAGGAAGTTGTGAACCCAGCGGATGAGAAGTGGAGATATGTTGAGGCGATGGAGCTTCTTGATCATCTGGTGACGTTGGGTTGTGTTGAAGGCTGAGCTGAAGTCAATGAAGAGGATGGATGCAAAGGTGCCAGGTGATTCCAGGTGTTGAAGGAGGGGGTGGAGGAGACATGCTACAGCATCCTCCGTCCCCCGTCTGGCCCTATATGCAAATTGATGTGGGTCCAGCTGTGGTCTGACGACTGGCAGGATGATGTGGAGGATTTTTCCAGGCATTTCATTATGATGGAGGTGAGTGCAACTGTACGGTAGTCATTTGGTTCAGAGGGGCGTGGTTTCTTGGGTACAGGGATGACAATTGATGTTTTCCAGATGGAGTGTCAACTGGACAGTAGGGAGATGTTTGCATCTTGAAAGCTGGACTACAAATGTGGATAGACAGGGAGAAACACAAGCAAGCCTAAAGGCCTATTTACGCTCCCTTTACTGGTAACAAGTTCTGTATAATGGATTGTAAATAAATTTGTCAGGTTTTTATTTTGTAGACAATCTGGATTTATAGCATGATGGGATGACAGCACAATGATGTGTGTGGTATCACTGGAAAGCTCTGCTCCTGCACTTTCATGTGATATGCGTGGCATTTCTGTGCGACCCTAAATTCACGAGTAATCCATCCAAGAGTAATGTGTGTGCAAAGCTGTATGAAAGCTCTGTTATACATAATTATAGTGTAACTTTATCATTTTTTTTCGCTGTGAAAACATTGGACTACCAATAAGTGTCTTGTCGGAGAGCTACAATTCCGCTGTTTCACGTGATGTGCATGGCTTCTCGTTATGACGCACGGTCGCAGAGAAAATCAATAGAGAAGAACAGGTGTGAATTTGGATGCACTATGCGTCTTTCAGGCCCATAGGGTTAAGGTTGCGGTACCTGAACACAATGGGCATGATGGGTCCTCATTTACCCACAGTTTTAGGTTCTGGGGGGTTGGTAGCACATCATATGTAGCCCCTACCAGGAATCTAATACGATCCTCCTCCATACTCCACAGGTCCCTCCAACTAAACTTCCTCTTCTCTACACTTTCCCAATTCAACCATTGTCCCCGTTTAGCCTGGGCCACTACCTTTGCACCCCTTACTATCTCCTCCTTTCTACGTATCTGTTCCACGACCAGCTTTCTTTTATCTTTGAGACCTGCTTTATTCCATACCGGTTTGCCTGAGCCAAGCCCCAGGCCTCCCCGGCTAAACTGAACATTACCTACAATCTATGCATGCCTAAGAGCTACCTCTGCCTGCTGAACTGCCAATCGTAGGTTCCACTTCCCCCCCTTGGTTAGATTTGGAATCACACTCCTAACTATCACATCCTTACTCCCAGATAAAAAGGGCTCTGTCCTGACCTTGGTACATTTAAATTCCTCTGTTAAACTAGATACTGGCAGCTGAAGTATCCCTTTTCCATACAATGCAACACTCCTTAGGCACTTAGGAGCGCCCATCCACTTCCTAATATAGGAGCTAACCAACCTTTCAATTCTCTCCACAACAGATATTGGGATTTCATAAATTGACAATGGCCACATTAACCTAGGATATAGCCCAAATTGCAAACACCACAACTTCAACTTTCCTGGAAGTTCTGATTTATCTATTCTATCCAATCCTTCTGCCACATCTTTTCTAAATTTCACCACCTGTTCCTAATCATTCAACTCCACATCGTACCACCTACCTAAGTTCTTTACTGACTTTTCCCTAATTGTTGGGATTTCCTCATCATCTATGACAAATGTCAACCGAGATAAACCGGAGACGTGCCCTGGCAGCCAGTGCCATGAAAACTCTCTGGAAGCCGCTGTGGAGACACCAATCCATAACAAGAAAGACCAAAATACCGATTTACAACACCTCAATTCTCTCCATCCTCCTCTACGGTGCAGAAACCTGGCCTCTCAATAAGACCCTGGCGGACAGAATCGATGGCTTTGACACCAGAGCGCTGCGCACAATAGAGGGAATAAAATGGCAAGATCGAGTCTCCAACATCACGCTGCGGGAACGCACCAAACAGCCCCCAGCATCCCGTCTGGCAGCACAGCGGCGGATGCGCTGGTACGGCCACGTCAAAAGACTCTCCCCTGAACACCCTACATACGCTATCCTCCACTTCGATCCAAAATCCGCCGGCTGGAAACGCCCCCGCGGCGCACCCTGCACACGCTGGATCGATGTTATCACCAGGGACTTACACCAAATGGGCTTGTCACCAGCTGAAGCCGAGCCCCTAGCACTGGATCGACCCCAATGGAGAAGATTGGTGAACCTGATTGGCTCTACGCATGGCGACATCCCCGCCGCCGAGCAAGAGACCTGATGATGATGATGATGATATGACAAATGTCCTTTCACTTAACTTCCCTCTACATATTGAGATGCTTCTAGACTTATTAGGCTTGATCTTCATGCTGGCCCACTTGGGGTTCTTATTTACCTTCTCTAGTAGCCTCTTTATACATGGCATTGTTGTGGTCACCAGTGTCATGTCATCCATGTAAACCCTAACTGGTGGAAGATGCAACCCGTTCTGCCGTCTCTCCCCACCTACCACCCACTAAGAAACCCTGATGATTACTTCCATTGCCATAGTCAATGCTAATGGAAAAATTGTACACCCTGCCATGATGCCTATTTCTAGCCTCTGCCAACCTGTTGTGAAACCTGCCGCACTTAGACACAACCTAATATCCTGAAAGTATGCTTGCACTAAGTTGACAACTACCTGTGGCACTATGAAATAGTCAAACGCACTCCAAATGAGGCTATGCGGTACTGAACCAAACGCATTTGCAAGATCTAAAAATATTACATGCAGGTCCCTTTTTTTAATCTTCGCTGCCTGAATCTGGTGCCAGATCATCCTTGTATGCTCTAAACACCCTGAGAAACCTGGTATTCCTGCCTTCTGCACCATGGTATCAATTAAGCTATTCCTTTCTAAGTAGCTAGCTAATCTCTGCGCAACTACACTAAAGAAAATCTTCCCCTCCACCTTCAAGAGAGAAATCATCTGGAACTGGCTAAGGTCCGCAGACTCCTTCTCCTTCGGAATGAGGACACCCCCTGCCCTACACCATGCTCTTGGTATAATTTGTTTCTCCCAAACTATTCTTAGCTGTTTCCACAAAAATTTAAGGATATCAGGCGCACTTTTATAAACCCGGTAGGGGACTTCATTAGGCCCTGGGGCCGAAGAAGCTTTTGCATGCCTGACCACTGTAGTGTAAGGTTTAATCAGTAATCAGGAAAATGGTATACTACATAAGTTGATTAAGTTATACTGCATAAGTTGATTAAAACTGCAAAGTTCATATAATAATGTTTCATGTATCAGTCCCTATAACACTGTTTTATGCATTCATGTGTAACAAAACACCTTTGTACAAGTTTATGAGTTCACATATTGAAAGCACACCAGTTATGTATTCACGTACTGAGAACACACTCACACACCATAGTCTGTACTGCCTAACAACAACAACAACAACACACACACACACACACACACACACACACACACACACACACACACACACACACACTCTAAAGTCATATTACATGAGGTCATAGGGTATTTTATAGCGAAAGTCCCCAAGTTTCATATGTTTTTAAAAAATAAAGTGAAACCAGGCCCAGACCTAATGGTGGGAGAATTTGGGGATTTCCAGGAGAAAGATTACACCATTAGGTCATGTTTGGACAAGGGCCAAAAGAACCTGCTACCAATAAGTTTGGATTCAGACAAAGAGGGCTAAAAAGAAAAAGCCTGCCACCAATAGAATTGGGCCTGGGTAGGAAGAACTAAAGGAAAAGGGCGGCGATTCCTTCGGATCTCCACCAGCATAAAAGGGAGAACGCAGACAGAGAGTTTTCAGTCTTGCTCCGGAGCCTGACTCATGAGTTGTGTGTGTTGAAGCCTGTGAACACATTAAACTCAATTGCACCTGATTCCATTGGTCTCCAGTGTTTTCTCTGAGTACCAGCGTGATGAACCTAAGATACTAAGCTAACACAGAGGACGATTTGAAGTGGAGGAAGAGGTCAAAGATGGGAGCCTTCTTCTTCACCCCATCTTTTTACCCCTCACCACTTCCTGAACTTCCTTCCACCTAGGTGGCCTGACATCCATCTCATGCTCTATCCCTCCTAATGGAGGGATATCAGTTGGGAAACCTACTATCCTATTCTTCTCTAAATCTGAATATGTATTTCTCAAATATTCTTCAACCTCTAGCCTTTCTACTTTGAGCTGCCCTCCCTTTTCCTGGCTGAACAATCATTTAACAAACTTAAAAAGGGTCCCTGAAAAAACCTATCCTTACATGATCCTTCTTCCTCCTTTTTTTCCTGAGATGCTATGCCCTTCTAAGAACTGCTAGCCTGCTTCTCAACTCCTCTTCCAACACCTTAATTCCCTCCCTTTCTTCTTCTGTAGCCTTTTTCCACTGCTTTCTTAACTGTCTCCTTTCCTTGACTAACTTTTCTATTTCTCTTTGCTGCCTAGACTTACCTGACTGTACCCTCTCACCCCTCTTTCTCTCATGCGCCCCAAGCCTCTCTGCACCATATGAGTAAATTATATCTCCCATCTTTTCTAACCTTTCTATTGCATTTCCTCTGAGCCTACTTAAGATTACTGACAAATCTCTATTAACTATCTCCTATTCTTTACTGTCATTTGCCCTAGGCCATCTAACTCTAACCTTGTGCTCCATGATTCTCTCTCTGACTGGCATACTGACCTCAGTGTCACCTGCATCCTCCCTCCTCCTCCTCCTCAGTGGCAGTGTTACTGATATCACGCGAACTGTGGTTTTCTACCTGCCGCTGGACTTCATCCGACTGACTCGACTAACTTCTTAGGAAGCACTGATCAATGCAGCTACTCTGCCCTTTCTTTGCAACACACTTCTTCTTTCCCTGATGAGTTCTGAGGCCTTTCACTGATGTTACTTTCTGCCAGCTGCAAGGACAAACCTGAAGCATCTTGTTCTCAACTGTGCTACTTTTATCCTCTACAGATGCGCTCGCCTTGCCCCGAGTGCTGCTAATTCTAGCCCTGGTGGATAGGTCCGTGCCCCTATCCTTCACTGAGTCACAGATCCAATGCATAGTTGTGTCGGTTCCAATGTCTGTTACTGTGTAATCCACCTGTGAGTCATCTTCCACCCCTGCTCTCACTGACTCCTGGGGTATTTTCCCTATATTGGCTGTAGCTAATTTTGGTTGTAGTAAAAGTGTAGGTGTTCCAAAATATTTCAGCATAATTGTCTACCATTATGTGTATTTTGATACAGGAATCAAAATGGATCAAAATACTCAGTACAGTAACATGTTCAGAATATTTTCTTGGAATATGTATCTATGTAGAGGAAGGTAGATCATTCCAAATTCACCTTAAAATGAGGTGACCAAATGGTGAGAAGGTGGAATAAGTCATTGCTTTTCAACAAGCAATGAAATGCTGTTAATACATGGCCCTATTAAACCTATCCTGATGTGTTAATTAGCCATTACATCCATTGACCTCAGACTGGGGTTGATCCTTTTTAATCAAGGAATAATTATATCTTAAAGGAGACATATTATGCCGTTTTTCCACAAATTAAAATAGTTCTCTGGTGTTTTAATGAAATGTCTGTAACATGCTTTGGTCAAAATACCACAAGGATTAAACATCACAGCAGCCTTCTCACCCTCTCTGAACAGCCCTGTTTAGAGAGGCCAGTTTGAGTGCCTGTCTCTTTAAAAATTAGCTAAATCTCACCCCGCCCCCTTCTATCGTGGGGTGTGCCAACGTGAGTACAGCTTTGCGTTACCATCCTGTGAGAAACATGGCTGCCGGAGAAAGCATAACGGTGCAACCATATATGTTTGAACTGAAGTCAGACCCAGAGCAAGAGGAGGCTGCCGAACTAATTCAAGAGTCACGTATACAGCAGCCTGTTACTGAATGGTAAGTTATGAACTTTATGTCACTTTACGTTTCTTTTTGTATGTTAGTGTGTAGGCTATGGGCTTTGCTGGCTGTGATGGCTGTACAACTAAGAAACGTTATATAATTTAATTATATTATATATGTGTGTTTATGTGTGAGTTATCAAAAGCTAATGCTACTTTTATGCCATTTCAGTAAAGTAAAGTTATAGATTAGATAAGTTGCAGGGTGTGTGTTTACCAGTTATCACAGCGTTTAAACTAGAGTGGGAAATTAAATTGCCTCCAGTCAACCTTATAATTCAACAACCATTCAATAGTAAATCATAATTTAGTGTCTGAAATGCATCAGCCACTTTCATATTTTCCCAGCATTTAGCTGTGCTAATATCTCTCCCTGGTTTAAATATTTTGTACTTATTAGTAAAGTCATTACATCATTGCAAATGGTCACGTGTGTCCTTATTAGTAACAAACCATTCAAATAAACAACACCTGCAATGTTGTCAATTTTTATGTAGTTAATCTGTAACTTAGGTTCGAGAGCAAAACCACGCCTCAACCACACCTCTAATCACCTGCCAAGCCTGCTTATGCCAGGTCAACCCATCCTACCCTGTTTGTCTCAAGACTTCTCGACCCACCCTCCCTTTCTCTTCTCTTCATTCTTCCATCTTCCGACCTCATCCCTACCCTCATCCCTTCATCCCCTCATCCCTTCATCCTCCTCCCTTATCCCTTCCCTCATCCCCTCACCCCCTCATCCCATCATCCTCCTACCTCATCCCTACCCCCATCCCTTCATCCCCTCATCCCATCATCCTCCTACCTCATCCCTACCCTCATCCCTTCATCCCATTATCTTCCTACCTAATCCCTACCCTCATCCCTTCATCCCCTCATCCCTTCACCCCTTCCTTCCTATTCAATCCGGTGCATACCTCTCCCATGTCTCGTTCTAGGCATTGTCGGGGGGCCAGTGATCAGCTTGGGTGGACATATGCCTGAGATGGAACACCCACACTGAGTCTCCCTCCGCCCGGTCTTCAATACATCCCCCCAGACCAGCCTAACAGATGACATCTTCTGTATTGTACTTCTGTATTCCATTAAACCTTTAAACGACATATTGTTGTGGCGTGGTTCTTGCTAGTGAACTATCTTTGTTGGGACAGGTGTACTTGTGGGGATTATTCAACAATGCCCACAGAGCAAGAGAATGTCTATTGTCGAGAAATACCACAGGTAGTATGAATGTTTGGTGAATGACATTGTAATTATGTCGTAATTTTCTCTGTAATCTCATGTCACTTACATTTTCAAATTGACTAGGCTACACGAAGACTAACAGAACTCCCGCATGAACCATCATGCATGACTGATCAGCCAGGCCTTGAACCTGTGTGCCTGAATGTGTTCTCACTACAGAACGCATTCAACAGAGCAGACTACGGGCCTTTGAGTGTAATGCCCTCTATACACTGTGCGATTTTAGCAATCTTATAAAACAATTACATGACACACTGTCAGACGTGGATCTAGTAAACTTTGGTACGACGTGAAATTTGATGTGTGCAGATTGTACAATGGCCATTAACTACTGAATCGCAGGTTACTACGTATGTCATTATGCAACATCAATAGCGTGCACCGCATCAGCGTATGTCATCCATCTGCGCCACCATAGGTAGTTGCTCACCTGGAAGTTGCAGTTCCTCAGCAATTGAAACCTTAAATTTACAAGACAAAATTCTTGAATGTAAATCCAAGCTCAATATGTGGTTACAAAGGGACCTAACAGTCTTTGGAAGAACATACTTAACTAAGATGGAATCCTTAGCTAGATGCATTTATCCTACATTCAATGGCCATACCTAGTAAATTCATTAAAACTGTTAACCAATTGAACTTGCGCATTACATTAAAAAATCAGAAATAGTCAAAGAATATCAACATGGTAGTTTGAAAGCCATTGATTCTGAGTGCGTAAATGCCGTGTTAAAATTAAAGTGGCTAAAATCTTTCCTGCTGAACAAAAACTGTATTTGGTATTGTCTCCCCAGAGGTTTATTAAAAAAAGGGTGGGATAGGGTTTGATTTCAGGTTGAAAAATTGCCAACCAAACTGTCTTCATTTAATAAACAGGTGTTATGTTGGAAACTCATGTACACACACTCCACATCAAACCCCAATCTGGAACAACAGATAATGTGATATACAATGGCAAATCTCTCTACTTACAGCATTGGATGGATGAAAATATCTGGTCAGTAACCCATCTAATTAATGACCAAGGATGTTGGCTAGCTCATGAAAAATTTTGCTTGAAATACAACATAACTTGCACACATGCTCAATTTGATAAAGTTATTAGAGCGATCCCTGAGTCAGTTAGAATGTTAGTCCAAAATGTAGAAATGCAGTCAGGTGTGATAAATCCACCTGCACTCCATTTTAATGATCTTGATTTTCTGGCTGCGGAAAATTCAAATAAAGTCATATGTAATCACCTAAATAATATATGATTCCAATACTATCAAATAGAAACTCCATTATCCAGCTCTTTTCTAAATCAGACATTATCAAATTGAGAACTAAATATATAACTTATCAGATAAGCCCCAAGACAAAATAAGTTCATTTCAAAAGTATGAATAATGTCTATCCATCCAATGAGCTGCTAAGAATGAGATTTGGTATTGATCATAATAACTGTGCCTTCTGTGAAACTGAAATTGAAATGACTGATCATCTGTTCTTCCACTGCATATACTCTGGGACTTTTTTGGGAAGATCTGCAGGACTGGCTATCAACCAAAATCCAACTTGCTCCTCTCAGAAGAGAAAATGGTGTGTTTGTCATTAACATACAGGACACTAAGTGTGATCTGATTCTGAAAACCTGATACCCATGGCCAAATTCTTCATCCACACATCCAAATAGAGGAAAACAAAGCCCCTTTTTTCTGCTTTTATAAAGACTCTTGTGGACAATCACCTTAGTGCTTTGAGACAATGGAAAAAAACATGCATATGAGAAACTGAAAATATTTGAGGACTCCTAGAGAAAATGTGCAGAACTATTAATTTGCTTCATTTATTTTATTTTCACTATCATTTATGATGTGTCTTGTAGGTTGAGAGGTGTTCATTGTGGTTTGTATGCCTATGTGTTTTGTAAATGATTCATTTTCAATTTGAAAAAAAAAAAAAAAAAGTTCCTCCACAATTTCCTTCCATGCAGTGTCTTTTTTCTCGCAGACATGATAGCAGCTGGAGGAAACATCAAATAAACAAGGCTTCTGCCACCACAGCTCCACCAAACTTTCTTATTACTGGGAGTTTGACAGACTTCTTTTTGTTCGTTTTATCTCCATGGCAAGCGATCATTTGTTTGGGTTTAGCGCCACTGTCATGGTGACCATTGCGTGAGATAGTCAATCTAAATTTCTGACACCGTCAGAATTTTATCTCTGGTTATCTTTGGTCGCAAGACATTGACAACGACCTGTCTCACACTGCGACGTAAGACCACCGTTTTAGAGCCACGACCAAAGATATCGCCACGTTTCTCCCACGATGGTCATCTTTCATCGTGTTAGATGGGGCGTTAGACGGCTAACGTCAAAGAAACACAAACCATAATCATTTTAAATACTTACAGTTCCCTCATCTGTAGCTTTGCAGCCAACAGTTGGAATCGATCTGTAGTTTAGGAACAGTCTCGTTGCCAGTCCAGCATTATACTGACCCAAGTTGTTGTAACCATAAACACATAGACGCCGCATTGACTGTGGAGGGGCGTGCCTAAAGCGCCGCCATCTTGGTACAAGGCTAGCAGAGGCGGTAGTGCATGTACATCTACGGAGGTAAGAGGTACTCCACACTCTCAAAGTAGAATTATCGGTAACACTTTATGTTAAAGGGCCAGTGTGTAATATTTGGCATGGTTTATTATCAAATCTGAATCTGAATATTCTACCCATTAATATGTTTATATAAGTGTATAATCGCTATAAAATAAAATTTGTTTGGTTTTCGTAGTCTTATAATTATGCTTTTATATATATATATATATATATATATATAGCAAGGGCCTTGCTTTAGAAAGATCGCCATTTTGCGCCGCCATGTATGTACGGCAGACCGAGCAGACAATCCAGCCAGCCAGAGAACGCGTTTTGCGTGTATAAATAAACCAACGAAGACAGCGGACGGAAGAAAGGAGGAGGACGAAACAGCAGAGTGTTAGTAGTTTGTCGATAGAGAGTAGTGAAAAGTTTTTATAGTTATAAAGTTTGCGAATGGACCACGCTTACCACGCAACAGAAGAGAATGAACCCGAACCGTCATCTGCAAGGAAAAGTAGATGCAACTTCACTCCTTGCGGCGCTTTTCTTCCTGATGATATATTTCTCAATGGGAGCAGAGGATTCAGCCTCTCTCCTCACCCGCTCATCATCCAACACATGGAGTTCCTCATCTGTGTGCTCCGGCTCAAACAGGTATGGCTCTGGATATGTGTCCGCCACAAGAAACTCTTCAAAATCGCGTTCAAAGTTGTCCATTGCAGCTACTATAGTCCGGAGATATTGCTAGGCTAAATAAACAGCTGAGCTCTGTTTACAAGCTACACTGACAGTCAGTGTGCGGGCTGGAGATTGGTGGAGCAGAGAGGGGAGGGGGTACCCGCTAGGTACTGTAAATGAGCATGTGTGTATTAAGTACGTGTGTTACGCTAGAAGAGTTTGGGATGGAGTCTTTTACCCCCTGGAGTGTTATCGGAGTTTTTGGAGTGCTCAAATAAACTGGGCTTTTTCCCGAACGCTACTCTGGTCTCCTGCTCGTGAGGGATTCATTACAATATCGTAACATGGTTTAGATTTCTAGATAAACATTCACCTCATCGCTAGATAGACCTACTCTCGTGTCTGCGCAAGCCTTTTTGTCCCTCCGAGGCCACCATCATTTACCTAATGGGAGGGGTGAGCGAGTGAGCCCTGCAATCTAGAATTTGACCACTGATGTCACTGTTTTTAACAGTTTTCAACCCATTTTACACACTGGCCCTTTAAGGTACTGTAATAAGCGTTAATTAATGCATGATAAGCACCAATTAACAGTTAATGAGCACTTATAAGACAGAATAAGATGTTTATTACCATTAATAAGACTATATGTGTTAATTATAGCATAATTAACAGTTATTATTGCATATAAGAGCATTATAAGCACTTAATAAAAACTTGATAACAGTTTATAAAGCTATCCTTAATATTAATAAGATGTCTATTTACATTAATTATGATTTATAAGGGTTAATTATAGAATAATAACCACATTTATTACTGGTTTATAAGACACTATGAGACCCTATCAGATTAAATTAATAAGGTGTTATTAATACTTAATAATGATCCTTTGCAGCTACTGGATCTAAAGTGGGAACAGTGTCGTATAAAGGTTAATAAAATATTAATATGCTCTCAGGGCTCGAAACTAACGGTGTCCTGACATCCCGGGGACTATAAAAATTGCTGCTGGGACACACAGATGTGTCTGGGACAATTCCAGGACAGCAAAAAAAAAAAAAAAAAAGTCAAAGCAATATCAAAATGGGTGTTATTTACAATGTCATTACGTATGGGTATCTTAACGTCGCTTTTGTCGCTTGAATAATTTAAATAAAAACTTATGAACAGCAAAACTAGTGGCTTTTGCTGCACCTGATCTGGCTCCACACTTGCACGCATGCGCACACACAGACCTCAACTCACTGTATGATGGTTACGCTGGATGCCACTTGCCAGCTATGCTCACCACTCCACATCAGAGCACAGAACCTAGCAATGCTGAGATGGTTGAAACAACTGATGCAAGCTCCTCCATTGCCACTCCAGTTGGAGTAGGTTGTGACACTTGGCTTCGGGACTCTGAAGTCAATGTTTCATCTGTTTCTGCCCCTGTGGTAAGTTAGTTTGTTAAAGTAGGCTATAGGCTATCGTTAGCTTGTTGATTTTTAGCTAGTTCTAGTTCTTTGCGATAGCTAACACTAGCATGATGGCCTTACAAAGTAATAAAATGTGACTGTGTTTTGATGTTTATGATAATGACGGTAAACGTTACAGGTAATCAGAAGAGGTGTACTGGGTTCATTCAGTCAGTAATAATTAGGCTAGCAACGTTAGCTACAGAGATGAAGGTCATGCTTGAACTAGCAGCCAGTCAAATTTCTAAATTTCCTACAGGTGCTGAGTATAACGTTAATGAACACCCAGATAACAGTAGTATGTGTTAGCAGAACCTTAGTGTGTAACTGTGACACTCAGAGACATTGACTTTGACCGTGATTAAGTGTGTGTGTGTGTGTGTGTGTGTGTGTGTGTGTGTGTGTGTGTGTGTGTGTGTGTGTGTGTGTGTGTGTGTGTGTGTGTCGCGGCTCGTGGAGGGTGCCGCTAGAAATAGCTTTGGTAGATAAGTGCGTTGCTAATGATGTTCTGTGTGAGTTAAAGTGAGTGAAATGTGTGTGAAGATGCATATGGCTGAGATACAAGAGTGACAGTAAATGTCAGGAGCAGGATGAGCAGAGTGAATGTGTTAGGAGCATCGATGAGCTGTGTGTTATATTGAGCAGGCTAATGGATATAGGCTGTGTCATGTTCATGCTAATTCCTGCTGATTTGCTAAAGCCATAGCCTGACTTCATTCCTCTCTGTCAGTAAGGTTAAAGGAACATTTCATACATTATGGCAATTGAAGTTTGTATCAGGCCCAGTGTGTGAGTGTTTTATTATCACTCTTGTGAAACCATTGTGAGAGTAATTCAGTTCTAGGCTGTGGATTAAAAACAAGGGAAGTTAGATTAAATGTGTTTATGGGTTTAACTCTGAGCCTTCTCTTTCAGAGGGATGGGCTGACATTGCAGATGGTGTCTTGTAGCCATACAGGTAAACACATTAAACTCCCTAGAGAGGAATTAATATGCTACTGTGTATGTTTAGCAATCGTGACAGTGAAAGTTTTTTCTTCTGTATTTCAGACAGTCCCAGGTCTGAAGCAGTTCCCGGATGAAGTGGGACCTTTTCCAGGAAACAAGTGGATGATGATGACTTCCACAAAGTGAAAGATAAACTAATCAATGGCTTCTGTGACAACCTCACCACGCGGTTTGGCAACCTTGATGAGGGTGTCTTGAAGGCTGCTGCCACCATGTTGACCTAAGCAACTGGCCTAAAGACATCAGTGACTTGGCCACCTTTGGCCTGGCCAATGTTGAGACTTTTGTCACTCACTTTCAGAAAACTGATGGGTTACAGGGAGCTTTGTGGAATACTGTAGTCCCAAACAGTCAATCTAAGTAACACAACTTTTGAAAAAGCCAAATAAACTCAGATCTGTCATTTTTTTTAGAACTCAACTATTAGGGTTTCCAATCCCTTTTTTCCTGTTTTTGACAATAGTGGTTGCATTAAAAATCAGTATGAAAAGTCTTGTTGTGTTTTTACCACCATTGGCAGGCTGAATTCTCAACATGAGTAAATAAAGCAGCTAACTCTGAATCAATCTGCTCAAATTTTTAAGTTCAAATAATTCATGTTTGTCTTAATAGGCCATTTTGAGGAAATGAGATTCCCATGATCCTTTGCTAAATAAGTGATTGATATCTGGATGTTGTAATAGGTGCATAATTAATAGAATTATTAATTTCAGCGAGTGCATAATAAAGAGTTGAATGTCAACAAGACCCTGTTCCCACTTTAGATCCGGTAGCTGTAAAGATGCATTATGAGCTATTAATAAATGTATATTAATAGTTTCTTAAGCTTTATATGACACTGTTTAGATCCGGCAGCTGCAAAGGATCATTATTTACTATTAATAAGTGCATAATTAAGCACTTATTACCCTAATATGACATTTATATTAACGTCCTATAGTCTCATTAGCCCTATTCGTACGGGATTTTATTATTACCTGGGGACCTCTGGTAATTTGTAATAATTGCGGAGGATGTCTGTGATCTTAATCCCGTGTGAATGCGCCATGTCTATAATTTGTAAAGTAAAAATTTCACTGCAAATTACCTACTATATTTCACCAAACACAGACATCCCGTGATAATACTAGTCCCGTGTGAATCTGCATCTCAGTGATTGGGGGTTTTTTATTGCGTGTCTTTTTTCTACCTCTTTCCCAGTTGAATTATGGAGGCTGCAGTGGAAATTATGAATGATAGTTTTGACAGCATTTTAGGTGCAAATGCAGGAGTCTCATCATCTCGGTACACAGTATGGAGACCCATTCGCAGAAACAGCAAGCTCAGATCCATCAGAGGAGTGAAATTTCGGAAGATATTGAGATGGATGACATGCGTAGCAGCATGAGGTAAGGAACATTTTTCTATCTTTCAACAGGCTTAATACAAACGCCCTGACAGCCCGTTATCCCGACAGCAACTGCCCACTGTTCCGAAGTCCTGTTGCTGCTTTGAAATTTTATTTACTGTTGCTATGACGACTAACATACCACGTTAAAAGTGATCATTTTAAAGGTATAAAAATTTCTAAAAACGACTAAACCAATATTATATATTTTGTTTGGTTGTGTACTTTGATTATCAGAAATGTTTCAAACAATTTTTCAAACCCAGATAAATGTGAAATATTAATAACAGTTACGGACCATGTCATTAGGTCGCAATGGCGGCATAACTCCAGTTACCATAGACATTAATGAAGGAGAAGAAGAAGAGGCAGACCGGCTGAGACATCATGAACGTTACTGTTGCTAGGCTAAGCTAACTTGTCATGGATCATGATTATGCATTGATGGTTGCTGCACCTTCCGACAATGGAGCTGTCCCGGTAAACAACCCGGTAAAACGGAAACGTACAGGTCAACCAAGCGATCCCAGAAGAATTTGGGATAAGAAGAAAGCTAAATCAAGGATAAATATTGGCGTGGCCTTTACGAGATGGAGAGAGCTTCGTGAAAATCTAGGACTACAATTCGACGCCGATCTTGCGTGTGTTCTACTAGACAGGTAAGCAAACATCTGGTTGATGTTATCAAAATATTAATCATTTCCAAGCACCGCTGCCTGCCGGGGCACCAGCGCTGCGGAGCGGTGTGGAGCGGAGGCTGGCTAACCACAACATCTAACGTTAACGATAGGTTTCTATAATGCTGAACTGATGCTGGTAAATGAACTGCATTTATGAAAGAGGCAGAGGAATAGCTAAACATAAGACACACTGAGCAAGAGGGAGCAGCAGAGAGGGAGAAGCCATCGCTAACTGTAAAGCTAAGTAACTAGCAGTTTGCTCAAATAACTAGCAGATTGCTAACCGCTCAGCTAAAGTAAGTAGCATTTCTGAATAGAGTGTAAATAACTGAGGTTAGCGAGACAGTCGCTAAAAAAAGAGAGCCATGACTTTAACACATGGAAAACCGGACATTATAATCAGTTTATTAAAAAAAACCCGAGCTGCGTTCCAAAAACGGTTTGAGTCGCCCTCGCTCACTTGCCCTCAGCCCTTGCTTTGACGTCACACGGAGGCCACTTGGAGGGCGGAGGGAAAGTGGGCGGAGGGGGAGTGAAAGAGGTAAATGGAACACACCTGCCCTCGTTCACTCACAGGGCAGACAATGATGGATCAACCACATGTCGTTGGAGTAGCGCT
The DNA here is from genome assembly GCA_026686955.1 of Epinephelus cyanopodus. Classification (NCBI taxonomy): domain Eukaryota; kingdom Metazoa; phylum Chordata; class Actinopteri; order Perciformes; family Serranidae; genus Epinephelus; species Epinephelus cyanopodus. Next base: position 39,246,311 of record CM048924.1, on the reverse strand, counting down.
ATACTGCCTATTCCAAATCACACAAAATATACAGAGACTCATGTCATTAAGACGGAGACGTATTCTGCGCTTGATGGCAATACGTCGGTACCTGGTAATTATCAGAATTATTAGTTTTGTATCAAATTTTATTTGGGCAATTCATTATTTATTTATTTATTTGTCTTTACCTTATAATTTGTAGACAGTTTTGTTGTTTAAATACATTTAACCTACTTTAAGTTTAGTTGACATTAGTAGAGCTCCGTCTCCTCATCAGACCCTGTAACAATATGGAAACAATCCCTTAATCACACAGAATGCACAACAAACGATGTGACATCAGAAAAATAAATGCTATTTAGATACAAGTATTTTGCTTTCTTTTTCTTTCGTCTGTGACAAATAGCTTATATACTTACACTTGTAAACGGTGGGTTCTGCCATAACTGCCACGGACAGTCTAATTGCACAATTAACCAACCCTGCTGGCTCCTTAAATTCATTTTCTTCTTCTTTGGTGGTAAATAGACAGCAGCCAACGGTGTTTGAGGTTCATTATCGCCACCGCATGGACATATTTTTCGTGCACCACTGCAATGCATTGTGGGTGATATACAGCTCTGGAGTGACCATCGTTGTTGACTCGATCACTCAGCCCTCAAGGGTCGATCTCACAAAGTTCACTTCAGCTGTTTAGAGAAATGGAACAGCCCTTAAGATGGCGGCGGAGATTCCCCCGAGGGCAAGTGCTGAGGGCAAGTGAGCGAGGGCGACTCAAACCGTTTTTGGAATGCAGCTCCGGACACCCCGGACCGGAAGTGAAAAGTGGACATGTCCGGGCAAAAGAAGGCGTTTGTCAGCCTAAGTAACGTTACTACTGACGATCCGGTGTAGGTCCCAGATCGGCTCGGGCTGCTACACCGGCCAACGGACCCCATTTGCATAAAAAGTGAAACATAAAGTGAATATAACTTCAATAATATACCTTCTTCATGAGCATTTCTCTGCTGCTGAAGCTCGCACTTCCATAAAAACTGCTATGGTCGGTTTCAGTTACACGGAGTGAGCAACGTTATATCTGTATCTGTTATATAACTCCCATGATCCCACGCTACTTTGTGACGTCATCCAACTCCGTCTTCTGTTATTGTTTTGGTTTAAGACCCCTAGCGGCAGAAAATTACACATTGCACGTTTAACACAAACTATAAGCTTTCCTAACTGAGTGGTGTTTGTACCTAAACCTAACGAGACCCTAACAATAGCGTTGTTACAACATAAGCTTTTAACAGTGATGTATCGGGGGTTTGGAAAGCACAAATTATGTTGTCCTGGCGATACTGTCGGTTCAGCATGTTGGACAGAGCAGGTGTCACACCGTGACGTGAGAAGATGTGAGAAGATTTAAAAATTGTTAACATTAACATTGAATTATGATATTAATTCCCTGGCTTGTTTGTGCAAAAAAAAAGTTTTTGGACTTAAGTGATAACAGGTGTTACACTGTATTCTGTGATCCATCAGATTATGTGACCTGAATAGTTTCTGCAGTATTGCCATTTTCACGGTTGTTAGCGTAAAATGTATTTAAATAGTGTGACAACTGTTAACCAAAACCTGTGAGCCTATGAAAACATTGTGTGATAGAAAAAAATGCAGTGTAGGCCTTGGTGTGTGTGTGTGTGTGTGTGAGTGACATAATCTGATGGATTGCAGAATACAGTGTAACACCTGTTATCGCTTTTTTTTTTTTGCACAAACAAGTCAGGGAATTCATATCATAATTCAAGGTTAATGTTAACAATTTTTACATCTTTTCACATCACTCATGCTATTATCAAGCTATTAATTAGCTAGTAACTTACCTTCCTGCAAATGTGAGCAATATTGACAGCTATCTGCTTTCTAGTACTTTAGGTTGTGGTCCATGACAGTGTGTGCCTGTCAGGGCTAGGTTTAAATGTAATACTTACATATACAGTACAGGCCAAAAGTTTGGACACACATTCTCATTCAATGCGTTTTCTTTATTTTCATGACTATTTACATTGTAGATTCTCACTGAAGGCATCAAAACTATGAATGAACATATGTGGAGTTATGTACTTAACAAAATAAGGTGAAATAACTGAAAACATGTTTTATATTCTAGTTTAAATCTGTGAATATTCTCAGTCATCCAGGTCATGATAAATCTCAAACAGGCATAAAATATGGCAACACACGAGGTTAGTCCAGTTGCCATATTTTATGCCTGTTTGAGATATATTCTAGTTTCTTCAAAATAGCCACCCTTTGCTCTGATTACTGCTTTGCACACTCTTGGCATTCTCTCGATGAGCTTCAAGAGGTAGTCACCTGAAATGGTTTTCACTTCACAGGTGTGCCTTATCAGGGTTAATTAGTGGAATTCCTTGCTTTATCAATGGGGTTGGGGCCGTCAGTTGTGTTGTGCAGAAGTCAGGTGAATACACAGCCGACAGCCGTATTGGACAACTGTTAAAATTCATATTATGGCAAGAACCAATCAGCTAACTAAAGAAAAACCAGTGGCCATCATTACTTTAAGAAATGAAGGTCAGTCAGTCCGGAAAATTGCAAAAACTTTAAATGTGTCCCCAAGTGGAGTCGCAAAAACCATCAAGCGCTACAACGAAACTGGCACACATGAGGACCAACCCAGGAAAGGAAGACCAAGAGTCACCTCTGCTTCTGAGGATAAGTTCATCCGAGTCACCAGCCTCAGAAATCGCAAGTTAACAGCAGCTCAGATCAGAGACCAGATGAATGCCACACAGAGTTCTAGCAGCAGACCCATCTCTAGAACAACTGTTAAGAGGAGACTGCGCGAATCAGGCCTTCATGGTCAAATAGCTGCTAGGAAACCACTGCTACGGAGAGGCAACAAGCAGAAGAGATTTTTTTGGGCCAAGAAACACAAGGAATGGACATTAGACCAGTGGAGATCTGTGCTTTGGCCTGATGAGTCTAAATTTGAGATCTTCGGTTCCAACCGCCGTGTCTTTGTGAGACGCAGAAAAGTTGAACAGATGGATTCTACATGCCTGGTTCCCACTGTGAAGCATGGAGGAGGAGTGTGATGGTGGGGTGTTTTTGCTGGTGACACTGTTGGGGATTATACAAAATTGAAGGCACACTGAACCAGCATGGTTACCACAGCATCCTGCAGCGACATGCCATCCCATCCGGTTTGCGTTTAGTTGGACGATCATTTATTTTTCAACAGGACAATGACCCCAAACACACCTCCAGGCTGTGTAAGGGCTATTGACCAAGAAGGAGAGTGATGGAGTGCTGCGGCAGATGACCTGGCCTCCACAGTCACCGGACCTGAACCCAATCGAGATGGTTTGGGGTGAGCTGGACCGCAGAGTGAAGGCAAAGGGGCCAACAAGTGCTAAACACCTCTGGGAACTCCTTCAAGACTGTTGGAAAACCATTTCAGGTGACTACCTCTTGAAGCTCATCGAGAGAATGCCAAGAGTGTGCAAAGCAGTAATCAGAGCAAAGGGTGGCTATTTTGAAGAAACTAGAATATAAAACATGTTTTCAGTTATTTCACCTTTTTTTGTTAAGTACATAACTCCACATGTGTTCATTCATAGTTTTGATGCCTTCAGTGAGAATCTACAATGTAAATAGTCATGAAAATAAAGAAAATGCATTGAATGAGAAGGTGTGTCCAAACTTTCGGCTTGTACTGTATGATACTGTTCTTATGCCAACAGTTTGGCAGAACTTCCATTTATTATAAGGGATAAGGGATTTATTTACTTCAGTAAAATGTCAACACTGCAAACTGACAACATGTTTATACTGACTGCCGTCCCTTTTTTTTTTTGCAGATGCATGGTACATTGAAAGAACACCACGGGACCGAGGCCATTCCTTCTGGGAAACAGAGGTGCTCCAGAAATTTCTGGAGAAAGACTGGTACCTCAACTTCAGAATGCCCTTGAGGCCTTCAACATACTGTGTGACCAGCTGCGCCCATACATCAACCCTCAAACCACTAACATGCTGGAACCAGTGCTTTTAGAGAAGAGGGTTGCAGTTACCATCTACAGGCTTGCCAGTAATGTTGAGTTTCACGATGTTGCCAATCTGTTTGGTATTGGGGTCAGCATAGCCTGCAACATCTTCTGGGGAGTATGTGAGGCCTTGAAGAAACTCATAAAGATTTATATGAAGAGGCCAAAAACTGTCCCTGAAGTGAAAGCTATCGTGACAGGTTTTGAGAAGAAGACGGGATTCCCCATGTGTGCTGGTGCTTTGGATGACACACATATCCCTGTCATTGCCCCACAGAGCTATCCCACTGACTACTACAACAGAAAAGGATAGTACAGTGTTCTCCTTCAAGGACTTGTAGACCACACTTACAAATTCCTTGATTTCGATGTTGGCTGGCCTGGGAAGTGCCATGACGCCTATGTGTTTGAGTGTTCCCATCTGTGCCGCAAGCTGGAGGATGGAACTTTTTTCCCTCCAGTCACCAGGAACATCCAAGGGGTCAACATACCTGTCCTGATTGTGGCCGATTCTGCCACCAGCAACATAATGAAGCCATTCCCGGAGGGTACAGCAAGGGGACCAAGGGCAGCCTACAATGCTTGAGCCGTGCAGGCATCCATGTCGAGCATGCATTTGGCCACCTTAAGGGTCGCTGGCGATGCATCATGAAGAGAAACGATTCTCAAACAAAAAATGTTAAATATGTTGTATCAGCTTGCATAGTGTTGCACATCTTCTGTGAGATGCAGAATGTTGCCTACCAGGAACCCCAGGAAGACATGTTGGAGCAGCCAGAGGCAGGACCAGAGCAGCATGATGCACCTGATGTTCCTGCTTTCTCCCCAGCAGAGCGCATCCGGGAGGCCTTGGTAGCTCATATCCATACAATGCAATCAAGACCCATGTGAGACTGAAAAAAAAAACTCAGTTTATTGAGTGCAGACCATGTTTGTGAACTTTACAATTCACATTCGGTTTCAAATTATTATTATTGTTTTTTACTTTTGTGGGTTACTTTTTTTAAAAAAAAAAAAATTAGAACAATTTTGTTTTAACACTTTTCTCAGTTTACATAAAATTAAATATTTTCTTTAAAAAACCCCAAAATATTCCAAAAATGCTTTCGTGTTCAAATAAAAAGGCACATTTCTGAAGTTAATACTTTACATTCAGTTTCAACTTTGTTATAATTTGTTTAAACTTTTTCTCAGTTTACATAAATTTAAATACTTTGTTTAAAAAAAAGTGCAAAAATAAAAAATAAAAGGCACATTTGTAAACTTCAATTTCAACTTTGTTCTAAAATAATTTTTTTGTGCAAAATATTGCTCTCCTGTAGTTGAGAAATAAATAACACAAAAAAAACAACAAAAAAAAAAACAGTGAACTGTCACAACTTAGAACTTGCATTTAAACAGTCAACCTGAATTTCTAATGTCTAAAAGACATGACAAGAACATAATGCTTTCCTGCACAGTGATCAGGCACAAATAAAAAACTAGTTGGGTGAGTCATTATAGCAGTGTACCAGATGTGCTGCTGGAGCAGGGGGTCCAAGGGCTGTGGATGCTATGGGGCTTAAGTCCATGCTCTCAGCTGATGGACCTTGGTGAGGTGGTGGATAAGGGAAGTGTTGAGGGGCCATATAAGGTGAAAAGGGGGGCGGGGGCCTAAAGCACTGAAACAGCTGAAGCATTAACTCTCTGTCCTCTTTCGCTCTTCTGTCCTAAGGTGACCATATTTTGATTTCCAAAAAAGAGGACACTCACCCCAGCCACGAGATAGCCTACTTAAATGATACTTGCAGTTTACTCAAAGATGCCTTATAATTTTAATATATTTAAAGTTTCTATGTATGGATAGAGAATTCAGTTAAATTACAAAATAATATCTCTCAAAGACAGAAATTTAAATAGGCTTCTCAGTGGTTACTCAACTTGCTTTTATTATGCCTAAAATAATAATCTTTTTACAAGTTTCAGTTGTACAGAAATAAATATAAATGTAAAATAAATTAAAATCTCTGGAATGAAATAATGATAGAAATAATGTCTCTAATGTATTTGAAAAATCAACTTAGAAAATAGCTATCTTTTCAAGTCTTACTGGACAAATAAATAAATAAATAAATAATATGAAATAATGCTCTAAATAATACCTCCTCTGTATTAGAAAATCTAACTTTGAGCTCCCCGGCACCTTTATTAGTCACAGAATCATATGTGCCAGCTTTGCACATGGTGCACTCAGCCTCCCATAGGCTATATCCCGACCGGGTCGGGATGGTAAATTGGGAATTTTTTTCTGCAGTTCATCTGTGAAGCTGCACTTGCGCTTTGGCATCTTGGAAGCTTAGAATAACGCTGCGCCGCCGGTGTCTGCTGCTTCCTTGTTGTGAGTGTTGGAGATCTGCAGATAAGGCAGCCTCTCCGGGATTACACACAAGGAAAACCAGACATTATCATCAATTTATAAACACCCCCGGATGCCCCGGCCAGGAAGTGAAAAGTGGACATGTCCGGGCAAAAAAGGACGTTTGGTCAGCCTATTCTGTCCTCTGTTTCCATCCTCTTCATTTCAAAATCAAGACGTTTCTTCTGCAGCTCCATTCTATTTCTCTCCACCTCTTTCTCCCATTCAAGCCGCTCCTTCTCGTTGTCATGGGTGTTGTCATTTTGTGCAAGACGGTCCAGACCCTTGTCCAGTGCCTCCACTATCTGTGTTTTTCGCCCCTTTGTTTGGCGATGTGCTATAAAAACAAAACATTTTTTGAGCAAACTGAATTGATAAAAACTATAAACATCAGGGAAAATAAATGCAGCAGTGATTCAATTAAATTTCCATTCCTTCCGCAACAATTTGGTTCCCCAAAGATCAATTTTTGGTAACGCTTTAGATTACAGCACGCATTTTACACCGTAACTATGGGGTAGAAGCCATCAAACTGCCATCATCGCTGGCACTATAAATGTGAAAAAATACAATATTAATGGTCTACGTAAGGCAATACAAGAAATACTATATAGCTAACTAAAATCAGCGTCTAGTTTCTAGTTTGTCAACAGACCATTACAAATATGTAGCACATTAATAATGGAAAAGTTGCCGTTAATTTCCAATTACTGTGTGGAACAAGCTTGCAACAACAGTAGTCATCTAGCAATAAGCCATGAAACCAGAAGCATGAGTAACTTTCCCTTTTATTTTATTTTACTGACAAAACCTAAATGCAGCATAGGACATGTTTGATATGCTGCTAATCGGCAGCAAAGCAATTATAAGAGTATATAAGTTCAAAGGAGGAAAGTTTAGCCAGTGCAGTAACAACACTAAAGTTAGTTTCTGATTTGTAGCTTCCGATTCCCAGTTAAGTGAAAGTTCTGGGAAACATTAATGGTTCATTCTCCTGTTTTACACCACTTACACCTATTAAAGAGTGTTACACATCAAAGCAAAAGCCTTAAAACACAGTTTCGTAATCGTGAAACCTTTATTTTGCTAAAACAGAAAAAGGGCAATTTCACTGATATTTCTCCATCAACCACATTAGACCAGGTTCAGATCAAATAACACTGTACTTATTATACTTAGACTTGTTTTTACCTTTTGAAATACGATCACACAATATCTCTTTAGAATACATTGTCAAATCTGTTTATTGTGGTCTGGGTGGGAAAAAAAGCAGTGAAATTGCCTTTTTTTTTTTCAATTTTCCCCAAAAGAATAAAGGTTTCACAAATGTTAAACTGTGTTTTAGTGAGAGTAAGTGTCCTTAGTAATTTAGTCTAGATTTGACAAGTCTAAGTATAACATTAGTGGTTTTTGATTCATAAATATCAGTGAAATCTCCCTTTTTCATAAGCAAAATAAAAGTTTTAAAATTCTTAAACTGTGTTTAACAGTGTTAAGACCTTTGCTACGATGTATAACACTAACACTTTAATGAGTATAAGTGGTGAAAAAATGGAGAATTTGCCGCAAAATATCATTATTTATATTCCCCTAAACTTTTCCTTTCATCCTGAATTGGATGCGACGAGTCACAAACTAACTTCAGCGCTGTAGTGCACAACAGGACAGTAGAGAGGGTAACAGCTGCAGCCTGCGGGAAGGCGGGGCTGGATGTCTGTGTGTATGTGTGGCATTTTCATTGCGTATGTACATATCGAAAGTGACGCTAAGTTATGTAACGTAACAAAAAAAGTTATCTAACGTGGAAATTAATTAATTAAGAAGCTTTATTGTCATTGCAAGTCAGTGCAATGAAATTTTGTTTGGTATTCATTTCTTGTAGCAGCTACAATGTTGTATTTAAATGTTGTACTTAAAGCTTATTTGAATAAATGAATTAACCTGAATGTAAAAGAACACTAATGCTAATAGGCCTTGTGTATCTTGAATCTAATTGTAAGTTGTTCTTTTTTTGTGGATATGTCCACAGCATCCCACCCATTTCCTGGCCACTGAAGAGCCTGTTTTTCCGGCAGCAGAAGCATACGATTGTCCCTGTTGTCCTTTCCGGACGCCACTAAATCATAAAATTCTTTACCATCTGAGAAATCACTGCCCACCATGGAGGTATGGTCTGAATTTACTGTAACATATTATATTATACATATTATATTACGAGTCTCTGCACAGAAGTAGGCAAAATGTCCTTCAGCTGCTGCTGCGCAGTGTTGTGATAAGAGTTGATGTCGAATAGGAGGCTCAGCTGTGTTGATTTTAATTCAGTTTTCTTAGATAAGTGATTCCGATCAAATTCAATCATTTTAGTTACTTTGAAGACAGAATGACTACAATCTATCAGTTATATTCTCAACAAATATTTATCCTTCCTCTATTTCTTCCAGATTGAGTAAATGTGTTCATGACTAAATTAATAACTTTAGTTATCATTGACAAACATTCTACTTTTGTATCCAAATTGAGTGACATGTTCTGCTTTCCTTTTAGGAGTGACAGAGAAGTTCAAGAAGTTCAGTCAGATGGTCATGTTTTGTTTTGTTTTGTTTTGTTTTGTTTTGCTTGAATAAACTGTTGAAATAAAAAAATGTTCTTGTGTCATTTATCTCTAGACATCTGTAGTAAGATGCTGCAGATGATTTATCAGTCTGTGGTGGCAAGTGTGTTTTATGCTGCAGTCTGGGGAGGCAGCATCAGACACAAGGATGCAAGGCAGCTGGGTAAGCTACTTGGTGGTAGAGAGATGTACACTGAAGATGTGAGAGGCCATTCAGAACAACCACCAGGATCATCCACTTGATAACATCTTGATGGATCAGAAAAAAAAAACAGCAGTGGTGGACGTCTCCCCTTTCTTCACTGCAGGATGAAAAGATAATAATTGTGTATTTTTTGCAGGGAAATGGCTTGGTCTGCATGGAGGCTACACCCATATTATAATTTTTGGCCCAACCTACTGCTAACTATTGCTTCCTTAATTTGATCAGAAGAGTCTGTTCATTGTTGCTAAATAATAGAACACCTTTTCCTTTGGTAATGATTTGCATTATTTGCTATCACTGACACTTGTTCACTCATTATGATATTCAATTAAATGGGTTGCATTTTTTTTTTTAATCATTTATTTCACCTTATTTAACCAGCCAAAGTCAACTGAGAACCACTGTCCTTGATTACCTGGACAAGTCCCAAAATACACTCCACACAAACACACACAGTACACATACAGTACTGAAGGCTAGTATGATACATCAAGACATAGGACATGACATAGCACAGTATAGGTGAGAAAATAGGTCAGATATAATGATAAAAATAAAATAGTACAAAAGATGGTGGTGTACTGGATGTCCTCTATAGAAATGTAATTGTAGAGAGACGGCTGGTCAGGAGATAGGCCTACAACAGGCTGGCAAAGGTAAGTTCTATTAGTAACAATTTGAGTAAATAAAATAGTCAATATAAATACAACTAATATAAACAGAGAGATTAATAGATTGAGGTTGGCTAAATAGTGGTAAAAAGTTTTCAAAGGTCTTTCAGTCTGATATTATTGGACTGATTTAGGTATATATATGTGTGTGTATATATATATATATATATATATATATATATATGTGTGTATATGTATATACTGTATAAACATACTGTATAATCACAATATACACAATACAAAACATTGTATAGCATATTATGTATAGCACACCCTTGTGCACATATTCACTTTTCCACCAGCTGTGCTGCAGATATCCCCTGCTGCTCATCCTTCTGTCCCATTTTCATAGTTATAATACCAATACCAAAATTAATTTATGTTTATGTAAATATTGAAAATGTTTTTTTACTGCTTTTGAGGGATCACAGCAGTCACTGTGACTAAGGTAGCCTAATCACAGAACTTGTCTTGAGAAATAGCTTTCAAATAATTTGAAAGCTATTTCTCAAGAGAAGGTCTGTAATTACCTAGTCCGCTTTCATTGTGTTTATATCTTAACAGGAGCTGGCCACTACCGTGGTGCTGAAATCAATCAATCTCTTTCACATCACTCACCACTTCATCAGTGCATGTCACACATAGCCTACTTATTTTTCATCTTATTATTTTTCTTCCGCCAGATTTCGGTGCGTAACTTGTGCCACAGCTCTGAGCGCACACAGGGTCTTCATAAAACATAGATTCAAATTTCATATGCACAGTAAGGACACACGTTTCCCTGCAGAATGAAATTCGTTCTTTTCTGTCACCAATTAACGCCAAACAATATAAATCTTAAGTATAAAGTAGATCAAAATATATACGGTGCGCACTGTTTAATATCTCCTTGCTCAGTGTAATATTAATGTGCCTGCTGCGGCTGGATCTGTGAGCGTTTGGTGGCTAAGAAGGCTGTTAAAAGTGGGTCAGCTTGATCTTACAACTCCTTCTTAGTGAAAGATCTTCTTAAGCTAAGAGCGATGTGGGAATTCAGAATTTATGACATTTACCGGGAGAGCTAGAGCCATTTGACTAAAGCTGACATTATTACTGCTGTAACATGATGTTATTAGGCTAAATATTACATTTCTAACAGTGTCTGAGCTGATTTATTGACACAGTATGCTTGTAGGCTGCTGTAACGTTAGATTTACAGAGGAAATAATGGGATGTGACTTAATAGCTTTTGAACTGCAAACAGCTGACTAGCGCTTAGGGCGAACATGCACACATGTACATTGTGTGATATGTCAACTATAGCATTTCCTTTTTCAACCTTTATCCACACAAAAGCTTATATGGCCCAAACAAATATCAGCTAAACCAGGCATATCCTCAGGCGAGTTGTTGTATTGTTTCTTACAGGGGTCCTCAACATTTTTGGGTCAAGGACCCCTTAGCTGAAAAAGAGGTGGAGCAAGGACCCCTATTACATATATAGTATTAAACTGCATTGCATATTAAACTGGGCAGACGGAGGGCCATGTCAGCCTCAGGCTACAGTCTTAACCTGTATTTGCTTTTCGAGTCGGTGAGGAAGGGAACTCCACTTTGACAAAGATAAGTTGCGACAAAAGGCAAAACAAGTGTTGGATTCATAGAAATGCGTATTTTCAGATACGTTAAAATGTTTGAAAAGAAAACAAAAACAACATTTCCATGGTTTAACAGGTTTACTCATACAGCCTATTGTTCAAAAGCCACAATCCCCGCGGTTTGATTAATGTGGACCATTTCAGGATACAACCACCACAGCAGGTTCAATAAATGCTTCTGTCAGACAGCCAACAAACAAACAAGAGACAGTTCTAACTCACCTATGATGCCTTATCATAATCCGCCGATCAATAATATTTCGACAAACATTATCCTGATACATTGGCACATAATAAACAAAAATGTTTTGGGGGTGGGGGGTCATTCTTATCACAACAGTTTCACACATACAGGACCTATATGCATTAACTGGGGATCATTGGACACCAGTGAGTAATAAGAATTTTTAGTCCAGAGTTCTACATTTTGTGTACTTAAAAATGTTATATATATTGGATTTGAAATGAAACAATGACTTTAAGGTTAATCTTAAAAGGTTAATAATTGATGAGTTATAATAGAAATATTTAGTCTAAACACATTATTACATTCATATATATCCACCTACTGTAGTTGCATTATTTCAAATGTTCATATTTCTCTTTTCACTCTCATACTCACTGTATGAAAAAACTCAATAGCTAGCAAGGGTCTGCATTGAAACTTGTCACTTCTCAGGTTACAGAGCCAATCAGTAGCTGGTGATTTGACTCATGGCTGATGGGTCTTGTAGCTAATGACACTCCTGACCTGAAGTGCACTTTTGAACAGGTTACTGGGACCATAGACTGTTATAAATGTAGCAATGATAAACAAATGGCTCCTCTGTTGTCATAAGGGGAAAAAACAGTCTCTTATTGATTTAGGTTTTCTAGATGTGCTTTCATATATATAGTGAGCACCTCAGTAGACATTTATGTCTCGATTGAAAGTGATTCACTCTTAATTCCACATCCAGTTTATTGTTTTATTGCTGTTTATGCTTTCATGTTAAATATAAAACATTTGCCCTACATATTGAAAGTCTAAGGGACCTAATCATAAATGCATCATCACACTAATCTAAATACCAGGCAGATCACATGACAGAGAGAACAAATTCAGCAGATTATAAAAACAGAATTTTTCTAAGATACATGACAGTTTGTTAAACAAATGCTAATCCTATGTGTGTTTTTTCTCTGCAGGGATAACTGACTGAACTGAACTCCTGAGAAAACAGTCTCTTCTTCTCCAGGCATTCTTACAGAGAGTCTAGTCAGTCCTAGACTGACCATGTGTGCTGGCTATAAAAATAGGTAAGATCACACACACACACACACACACACACACACACACACACACACACACACACACACACACACACACACACACACAGTAGTGGCCAAACCATCAGGAGAAATCTGGAGTTCAATTTCTTGCTCAAAAACATCTCAATGTGTGAACAGGAGGAGGCAAGAAGCCCAAATAAAGGCCAACTAGATACCTGGCTATCTCTGCCACTGTGGCAAATAAATTATTTGGAGTATTTGGAGGTTTATCAACTCTTTCAGGGCCAATGTCACAATGACTTCAATTTATTAGCTGGAGGCAATATATGACTGGCCACCACAGGACTGTAGGCTACATCGGAGTCCTAAAATGTCTTCTTGTTGTGTTATTGGTAGCCAGAGTATAAGGAGTCATGGCTCAAAACTTAAAGTCTATCAAATACCAGCCGCCATTGCCCATCAACAAAAACGAAGACGATTTTGGTTAAATGTAATAAGACAAAAGGACTGGATGGAGGCGATCATCAAAAATGCTTGCATGTGCAGCGCACACTTCATATTAGGTCAGGAGAAAAGTATTTACTGTTGTAGGGATGAATAACATTATTAAGGGTTATCATGTCCACCAAATCACTTCTTAGCACATTATCTAACGTTAGCCTATAGCAAAACAAACCGGAGGAAAGTGGTATTGTCTGCCGCTTTTGTAAGATTGTGTTAGGCTTTAGTAAAAGAACTGGATCCACAATGCAGACTTGTGTCAAAAAAGGAGAGTGAGTTTATTTTCACCAAGCAGGGTCCAAAAACAGGGAAACGAAAAGCAGGGGCCTGTATCACGAAGCGAGATCAGCCTTTCCTGGGTTACCCAGACCTATCCTGGGTTGACTAACCCTAACAATGGCAATCAGGATAATCGGTATCACAATGTTGGATATCAACTCGGTAACTCAACCCAGGGTTGCTTTATCAAGAGACGTGAACACACATACATCGGACCAATCTCAATCATGAGAGAAGCGCAGTGTCACTTAGTGTCACTGAGCGTCCTCACAGAGCGCCGTATGTGAGGGGAAAAAAAGCATTTCTCATGTGAGGATCAGAGATTAACTCTACTAAAATATGAGGAGGAGAAAAGCAACATTACAGAAAAGGCCAACACCGTGACAGCTGCAGGAGGAGGAAACATGCGTGGCAACGCATAACGGGATGAATAATGTTTAGTTTTAGTTTAGATTAGTTTATTTGCACATAAAGTTAAAAACAGACAGTATAAAATTTACAAGATTAAAACAAGAAAAGTGCTGGAGAGGTTAGAAGCCACTAAAAGCTTATCAAAGAAATTCCCTCTCAAAACATCAGAGAAATCACATAATAGAGAAGAGGAAAAAAAACAGGTAAGGAAAGAAGAAATGGAGGAGGAGAGAGGAAAAATCAAGACAAAACAAGGGAGCAAATAAAATGATGTGTAGGTTAAATTACTCATGACTGGTTCAAGTAGCTACAGTACCTGTACCTGTACATCTGACACTGATCACACCCTTGAATCCCATGAAATCAATGCTGCACAGATGAATTGCATGTATTACAATTATCGTCTAACATCATAATTGGTCCTCTTTGTCATAATGTTATATATGCTACAATAAAGCTGACACCACAATTAAATCATATCAACACCAAATTGATACTCTGAATAAAATCATCCTGATATTGAGATTGAAGTTAACAGCTGTGCAAAAATATACCTAGTCTCCCTCTTTAAAAAAACAAAAAGGAAAATCCCTCAAACGCCATGAAGTGTAGACATGATAGGGTACTTTCCACATTTATCTTTAACAGGGATCATTTCCTCCAACAAAACGAAATGTTGGCACTAATTAATGGTGCTATTAAGTGTCTGCAAATGATCAGTTTCGACTTCTTTCCACTCCTTTGTGAACAATATTTTCACTGTCTGTTGTTGTTGCTTTCTTTTCTTTTCTTTTGTAATGTTCAAAATAAACTTTCAAATCAAAATCAATCAGATTAATTAAATTTCCCGTCATGACTGGGCTGCATTTCTGTTAGCGGAGTCATTTTTGGTTTGGTTTGATTGGCCAGTGGGTGGTGCTTTTTATAGGATCAGATTCAACCCTGAACTTACCCTGCTCCGGAGCAGGATAGCCGTTCAGAGTAAGTTACCATGGTGATCTACCCCGATAAGAACTGAACCAGCTTCATGAGACCGAAAACCCAGGTTAACCCTGAAGTTACCTCGCTGAGACATTAATCCTGCTTCGTGATACAGGCCCCAGGAGTCCAGAGCCAGAACCAGGAATGTGGGAACGGAGCTGGCCGAGGCGGGTAAGCAGGCGACAGGATGGTACTGGGAGAAAACAGAGGAAAATTAATCCAAACGTAGAGACTCAAAATATACATGCAGCAAAAGATACTAGATAGTTGACTAGAGGCCGGGACGTTGTTTTGCCACTGAAAGTAACTGACGAACTGGCGAGGACTGGATGAGCAAACCGGGTTTAAATACTGGAGGAGGTGAGTAGCGATGAGCAGCGGGTGGGTAGTTGAAGCAGGAGGTGAGTAGTGGTAATCAGGTTGATGAGCAGCAGGTGGATAGTGGAAGCGGGTGCTATGAATGACAGAAGATCCCACCTCAGCCAGCTGACCGACAAAAGATCATTATATTTCTACATGAATTAATAAATGGTTAAGGTAATCAGGTATTCACTCTGCTTGGCACTCTGCTGGACTGTCTCCCCAGACAGTGTCCAGAGTGCGCTCTGCCACTCGGAGAGTGTGGTGCTCTGGATAATCGAACTGTACATTCAGACAGTGTTCCGACTTAATGTGCCCTGGCATTTGGAATTAATATTTCCGAAAGCACCCTATTCAGAGAGACTCGTATCATCTTTTTTTGTATTTATTTATTTATTTATTTATTTTCTTCATTTCTAGGTACTAGGGCAATGTGCAATGCAACACGCACTTTATATTCTCACAAAATTGGGTACTCTCACTATCATAAAATTACCATCGTTGGTATATATTTATCTAATGCAATACGTAATCGAGCAGTGTGCAATTCTCAATTATTAGACACTAGGGCAATATGCAATGCAACATGCACTTTATAACTCTATATAACTAGGTACTCTAGGTATTACAAATTACTATCGTTAGTATTAGATTATTGTAATATGCAATTGAGTATTAGGCTATCAAATTAGCACTTTATATTTTTTGGGCAATTTGCAATACAATAATGCACTCTACACTTTAGCACTTTGCACTTTAACCAGCCCCTCGACATATAGTGTTTAAGCTGTGTGAAATGTGCATGGTCCCCCGAGCCTTGGCCTGTATATTTTATGATTAACTATGTTTGTTCTGTCTTGTTTTGTTTTGTTTTGTTTTGTTTTGCTTTGTTTTTATTGTGAACGAATGTTGTACAACACCAACCTGCCAATGGGACTAGAGACGGAAATTAGCCACACGGCTACAATCTCACATGTTTACATTTATATGTGCATTAACATGTACTGTCCCATTTCTTTCTTTAAAAATAAATAAATCTACAAATCTACAAATCTTCCTCCATTGTCAAAAACAAGTGAACAGAATTGTTAGCTAGCACTAGCTAATGTCTGTTGAGAATTGTTCTGCATCCAGCTAAGCCCCACCCACCAAAACAACACAATACTGTTTACTGACAACAGGGTCTATAATATATAGACTTGTATTACTATACTTTAAGTTTTAACATTCAAAAGAGTGCATCCATAACATCAATATCTGTGACAACTGTTTACAGGCCAGAAGGGGCCTGACCCTTTCTGTCACACTGTAGCCCTCTTCAGATCATTAGCTCAAACTTTCTCTGTAATACACCAGTCTGCTTTCAAAGGAAAGCTCTGAGCATTTTCTGACCTATTTCCTGTTGTACAGCAGCTCCAGCAGGCTGAGACTGCTTCTAAACACAATGTCTCTTCCCTTGTAGTTTGTGCCTTGCAGCTGTAGCAGACTCAGTCCTGCTCAGATCTGTGCTGTGTTGCGTTGAGTAAGACACACACCAGCACTGAAGATCTGCATGGAGTTTTATTCCTTTTGGAATACAGTGAAAAAAAACCCCACACAGGACGTCAACAATGCACTGGCTCCTCTCCACATTCAGCTCTGAGCACACAGTCTCTCTGAAGCCCTCAAATTAATATGACAAATGTACAAATGTCAATAATTGTCTTACTTTAAGCACAGCGTGAAAATGAAAAAAGATTAAATGTCCCATATAAATGGTATGTAAATATACACAATGTAACAGTACAAAATCAGTGCATATTAATAACTTCTCAACTAATCCATGCAGATTTCCCTCCATATAACATTTCATAACAAGGCAACAATAATTTCAGACAACCTGAGTAACAGGCATACCTTTTTGGAATGAAGTAAAAAAAAAAAAAACACACGCACACACAGGACGTCAACAATTCACCAGCTCCTCTCCACATTTGACAAAAAACAGATTCACATGAAATACACTGCATTAGCAAAATATCACACCATATATGAGTGACATATTACAATCATCCACAGCACACCATCAAACCGTGAAGCCAGTGTGGCGAGCGGGGGGCGAGCAATGGTGGTGGACAAGTGGTAAAAAAAATTTTTAATTTAGAGTATGTATTCGACATGTATTCAACGCCACCTAAGGAGTTTCACCCTAGGAACTACCAGGGTTACAGTAAACAACCAAAAAGGCACAGAGGTTTGTATCGCTACATTGAGAGAGACAGGACGTGGTAAAATAAAAATTCCACTCACACCCCTAAAAAGGACAACATAAGGGGGACCTGAGGGATGCTCTGAGCCTCGAGGCTTACCAGTGGGGGAACGTGAGTCGAAGAGGGGGTGTGAGGGATCTCAGAAGAAAAAAAACATCATCCCAGTCAGAGACTGCATTAGACATAACCCTAGGCCAGTTTGCAACATCATGTGCCAGTTCTCCCACAGGTCTTGGGAGATGGTGGGCATGGGATGAAGACCTGCAGTCTGCAGGGCTCCCACACCAGGGTTGGAACCGGCAACCCTCTTGCTGTGAGGCAACAGCGCTAACCACCACACAACCGTGCCGCCCCAAAAATATCTCAAAAAAATAAAAAAATCTCTTTGGGCCAAGAAGCCAGCAAAAAGCCCAGATAACTAGAGGCAGTGGGTTGGTTGTCCTTGGCAGCTTGGCACCTCTCACAGGCCTGACACCACTGTGCAACCTCGGAGGACATACCCGGCCAGTAACACCACTGCAGTAGTAGCTCCAGGGTTCTTTCAACCCCTTAATGGCCATGCCCCTGGTGAACCTCTGACAGCACTTCTTCCTTTAAGGCAACAGGAAGGAGCTGCCTCAGCACCATCAGGGCGGAAGATCTGATGATGCAAGAGACCATCCCTCTCAACCAACCTGTCCCACTGCCAGAGAAGTGTCGAAGCAGGCCGAGATAGCCACTTCTGCTCCTCCTGACTGGGATGCTGCTTCCGCTTCCAGAAAACCAAGACCTCCTGTATAATAGGGTCCGCGGGCTGGAGGGCACAGATATCAGTGGAAGCATGGTGAGGCAGGGCTACAACCGCAGCTTGGGCTGCCTCTGTCGTGCGAAACTGCAGGGCTTGGGGAGTGATTCCCCAGGGACCATGACTTCCAAGTCCTGCATCCCAAGAGAATACTGATGGGACAAGGCATGCGCATTGTTATTGCTCCTCCCTGAATGGTATTTTATGGCAAAGTCAAAATGCGCTGTTCAGGTAATGCACTTGGCAAGTTTTGCCTTGAGACCTTCCTGCTGCAGCCATCCCAGCACAACCTCCAACCTCTCCAGATGTTGCTCGATAGTGGAAGAGAAAACCACAATGTCTCCAAGATACAGCAACAAGGACTGGCATTGTTGGTCAACAAAAATCCGCAACGGATCAATTGTTGGAAGGTGCTAGGGGTGTTGCACAGTCCGAAGGGCATGCGATTCCATTCGAAGAGGCCAAAGGGAGTGCAAAACACTGTTTTTGGCCAATCTGCCTCTGTGACAGGAACCTAGTTGTACCCGCTGGATAGGTCCATGATGGAAAACAAGTGGGCACCAGACAAGGCATCAAAAGATTCCTCAATACGAGGAAGGGAGAAAGTATCCTTCCGGGACTTGTTGTTCAGCTGTCTGTAGTCGACACACATGCGTAGACTACTATCCTTCTTTTTGACCAGCACGATGGGGGAGGCATATGGGCTGCTACTCTCCCAGATTGCCTGAGCCTCAAGCAGTTGATTAATGTGCTTCTTCACCACCTCATACTAAGATGGAGGAATGCGCCTATAGCGCTGACAGACAGGAACATCACCCAAGAGAGGGTTGTCGTATGCCGTAAAGACAGAGTTGTACTTACTCAAGAGTGACTTTACTTTTCTCTGCTCTTCAGCAGGCAAGGGAGATAGGTCCATGGCTGCTATCTGATCTGGCACAGCGGGAGCAGCCAATTGAGATGCCACTCTAGCTACACCAGATGGCACCTCTGTGACTCCCGCAGGCAAGCTGACCACCCAAACCTCATCCAAAGTACCTACAATGGTGCGGGGATAGAGCAACACATCTGTAGTGCCTATATTGATGACTGGAAGGTGGCTGTGACGATCTTTATCACGCCAATAGGGATGCGACATGCCCTTCTCCCATGCACCTTGACTGCATCCAAGGCATTCGTTGGGGCCTGCAGGCTGTCCTGGTGGCACTTTTGCAATGCCTGAAAAACGGGTTTTGGGGATTCAGATACTGAAGGCAAGTCGAACAGGGCCAAGCCGTGCTGGCCAAAGAGCTCTCTGTAACATCTTCGAATAACATTCATCCCCAAAACACCAGGGACCTGAGAAGATGTGCCACCTGGAGGGTCCTTGACCACCAATACCCCACAACGTGGCATGAACTTCCTGCGTAGCTCGACGTCCAACTCCAAGTAGCCAGTGTAAGGAATGGCCAACCCATTGGTTGCTCTGAGCTGCAGCCAGTGGCAAGACTGGAGCTCCTCTTGACCCCAAGGCCTGAAATACTGCAGGAAAAAGTTCTCTGCTCTGTGACCGTGGACACCATAGACCCAGTGTCTATCAAGCAGGAGACCTTCACCCTACCCATGCTCACAACCAGATGTGGACAAGATGCAATAAGCTTGGACTCTTCCCCACATCACCTGAAACAACCTCTGAGCCAATGGTAGCACCCCCCGAATTGTGGCTCTGCAATACGACGGGCTCTAGTTTTCCGACGGCTGAGAAGGATGAGGCAGCCTGCCAAACTGCAAGCGGGAAATGCTCAGAGTAAGCTGATTTAGCTGCTCTTGCTGCAGTTTTAACTTCTCCCTCATCTTGCTCAGTTCAGACACTTGGGATGTGGTAGCCAACCCCGGGGAACCAACCTGCACCCCATACTGAATGCCGCAAACTGAGGGAAGAGAATGACTTCGGTCCCTAACGCCCCCTGGCATGCTCTCTTGTTGCCACCTGATTGCCTCCCTCCTGACCTCAAGCAAGCTAGCAGTGGGCTGTCCGTGCACCAACTGTCACGACGGACAGCACCATCAAGGACATGTTCAACAAATTGGTCGCGCAGCATGATTTCAGCATTTGGCATATCACCAGGCACATGCTGTTTGAGGGATGCCATAAGACTCATCAAGGCGAGTGAAAACTCCTGCAGGGTCTCCCCTTGTAGTTGCCAGTGGGTGAAAAAGGCCTCCTGCAGGGTTACATAGGAGTCAGAACATTCACAGAGCTCTTGTTTTTTTTTGTGATACATTTTTTATTGATGATTTATGATAGCAACATGATCATAGCACTGACACAGAGGGCACCAAGAATGGAAGTGGTCCAAAAGAGTTTCTTTACCCTTCCTATTCTCTTATTTTCCTTCCCAGCACGCACTTCTGCCCTCTGGCCACTGACATGGTGGATCAAAAATAAAGTGTGTATAAGTAAAAGGAGAGAAGGAACAACAACAAAATAAATAAATAAACAAAAAAACCCACAAAAACAAAACAGACAAAAAAAGAGGATAAACATAAGAACGTTACTAGTATAGGAATCTTCTTATCTTTATAAACCAACAACATTAAGACACCTAATGACACATGATAATGCTAATTTCCTCCATCATTCACAATGATATCCACAGAATTAGCAATTAGCATACATAGAAGTATATGTATATATATATATATATATATATCTATAAAAAAAATTAACAAAGAATGTACATAATGTATAAGTATTCTGGACATGCAAGCAAGATAGCAAACACATGGAATCATGGGTAAAAGACATTCGACAAAAGATGGTTATAATAGTGCACTAATTTTCTCAAGTAAATTTGACCAACAAGTAATGTTTCATGCTTTGGCATAATGTAAACGTGCTGTGGAAAGCTCCAACTGTGCAATATCGCCGAATGAAGAGAGCCACTCCCTCACCGACAGTGTGTGTGGTTGTTTCCACTGGCAAGCAACCATCCTTTTAGTCGCTGTAAGACCAGCTAGCAGAAGGCGCCTTTCACTGGTGGTTAGCTCTAGGGAGGAAGTGTCATTGAGTAACAGCAGACACTGTGAGAGATGGCTCTCTCCAAGATGTTAGACATAATGCTTGAAACATTATCCCAAAATCTATTAACCTCTGGAATCTGTGAAACCATATGAAGAAAGGTGCCAATGGTATTGTCTGGACAGAAGTCACAATAGAGTTTATCTCTCACTTTCGTTTGTTGTAATCTTCGAGGTGTGAGATACGCCCTGTGGATAAATTTATAGTGAATCATTTGATGGTTAGGAGATATATTTGACCATATGGTATGCCAATTCAGATCTACAGAAATATTAAGATCCGTTTTCCAGAGTCTATTAAGTGACAAGGGTTTATATGAGTGGTCAGTCATAAATTTATAGAGGTCAGAGACAGAACCAGTTTTACCTTTAGTGCCAAGTATCGAATGAAGGGGATGAGTTCCCAAATCAGTGCCCCATGGGACACATTGAGCACGAATTGCTGCACGCAGCTGCAAATAAAAAAAGAAAGAAGTGCCCAGAAGGTCATAGAATCTTCGGAGATCTTGGAATTCACAAAGACCTTGTTGCCCTACAATGTCTTGAAAAATATGAACACCTTTGACATCCCAGTGTGGAAAGAAAATTGGCTTCCCATCTATCAAAAGAGAATGAATATGAAAAATTGGAGAATGACAAAAGAATTTATTGCAAATTTTTGCAAATTGATGGGACTTTATGCCAGACCGTGAAAAGGTGTGATATGATTGGCCCAAAATTCTGTTTCACTATCTCGTGTGGTACATTAGCATATATCAAATTTGGTAAATTATATGTGTGTGTTAATTTTTCAATAGGGCGCCATGACACCTGAGTCTCTGGTTTTAACCAGGTAGTTAGGGGACAGGGGAGTAGGTTAATCTTAATAACTTAAAGTCTAGACTGAAAAGAAGTGGGGAGTGTGCCCCATCTCTTTAAGTTGCCATCTATAGAACTTAAGACTGTATTGTAATTATTAGTAGTTAATGTATTGAGAGAAGGAACGATAGAGACCCCTAAATAAAAATTAAAATATCATCTGCATATAAGGAAATATGATGTGTTGTGTTATGTGTAAGGACTGGCTCAAGGACCTCTGTCTGTCTTATTGCCTGAGCAACAGGCTCCAGTGAAAGAGCAAATAGAAGAGGAGATAGAGGGCAGCCCTGATGAGAGGATCTGGAAACTGGAAACCTAGATGAGCAAATATTGCTTGTTATCACTACTGCAGAGGGGTGAGCATATAATACCTTAATCATAGAAATGAAGCCTTCACTGAAGCCCATATGTTGGACTACAGGCCATAGATAAACCCACTCCAGCCGGTCAAATGCCTTCTCTGCATCTAGTGCTTGTGGAGAAGGAGCCTTTTTTTAAAAGTATTATTGATCTCTGTGGGATCAGAGGGAAGACTCCTCTCTTTGTTCCTGATGGCTGAAATATTTGCTGAGTTGATCATTCTTCCTTAGCTTAAGTGTATGAAGGCAGCTGGGTTGAGCACTGTTAATGTAGTGGTTCTGCCTAGTGCGATGAATAATAATTTCTTCTTCCTGTCTTAGAAAACAACTAAGCTCATTCAGCAAATTCTGTCGCTTCCTAACGTTTTCAGATGAAATGTTATTCAGCATGCTTTGCTCTAATTCAGTTTCCAGAGACTCAGTGCGCCGTTTTCTAGCTTTAAGCAAAGGAGATTGTTTTATTTCTGATGCAACCTTTGAATGCATCCCATAACAGTCGTAGATCGTCCACAGATGCAGTATTTATATTAATAAAGTCATTCAGTTCAGCCATTCTGCAGGAAAGTGGTGTTGAAACGCCAACGGGGAGCCCTAGGTTTTGCTGCTCTTAGTGAAAAAGTGCATACAACAGCCCTGTGATCGGATAGAGAATTAGGTGTCATCTCAGCATTGCGGATGTCACAAAAAAGAGTTTTGGAAGCAACAATGTAATCTATTCATGAAAAAGTCTGGAGGGATTCATCATACGCCAGGTGTCAGTCACTCCATAATCATTAGTTACTTTCTGTAGTGCCCTGGATGCTAGTCGTTGATCTCTGCTCTCTGTTATCCCTGTTTGATCAATATCGTGGAGCCACACAGCATTGAAATCACCCCCTGTCAAAAGCTGATATTCTGGAAGATCTAATAATATGGAGGCCAATGTGACATAGAAAAGCTGAAGAATTCGAGCATAGGTGCATACCAGAGCCATTTTAATGCCATTATAAACTATTTTTCAGAAAGTTATTCAACCATCACTCCCCCGTACCCAAATTAGTATAACTTAAGTTGCGTTTTCTACGGAAGGCCTAAACGGTCATACATACCATCACTCCGTTTTCCCGTGATAATGAGATAATTTCCCTCCATTTTCCTGTGATAACGAGATAATTAATTTGAGAGATAATGAATGAAATGTGATAGGCCTGATATTTCCATCACTCGTGACATGTCATGCTGACTGATATCTCATTGAACACCAACGTTAAGCCTAGCTCTCTCTTTGTTTGTGTTTTGCTTTGTGTTTTGTACAAGGACTGAATTAATGTTACAACAGCTATTTGTCAGCTCACTTGATGGCTTCTAGTGAGGTTCAGGGTTTTTTTAAGCGATAATAGGCTACTGACACACAATAAAACTTCTTGAGTCTGCTCCTCTCACTCAGGAGAAACTGGACACAAATAACCAACCCGTGTGTATCGATACCTAACCTACCCATAACTCCGACCTGCTAATCTGACCATGCAGGTCTACGGCGAGTTTTATCGTTTTAGTCCCATAATGTGACCGCCCATTAATCCGATGCCATTATTCCGACTGTCACATTTCATACCCAGTAGTCCAACCATCCGTTGGTCCGACTACAACACTTCCAACACAAAGCAGTCTGTGCATTTCTCCCTCACTGCGCCGGCACGGACTGTGAGGACAGAAGTGTTTATCTCATTGACGGGAAATCACATCCATCTGCTATATGTGACGTACATGCCCTTATCTGGATAACACATCCTGGTATTCCCCATGCATAAAGCCTATTGACAGTGTATTGCGCTCTGGCTGCAGATGTATATTAAGCATGAATCCATTCTTGCAGCATGTCTACAGAAAGTATTTTGTTAGAGACAAACCATCCATCTAACGTTTTGCCTAGCCTTGACCAGCAATTCATCAACTTGTAACAATTTGCCAACAACAGAAACTGAGGCTTATGTCACAACACTACTTTTACAGGTCACGGGAGGCACAGGTTCACAGTGCCAAGCTGAAACCCCTGATATAACATGAAACCCCCAAAAAATTTAACTCTTTTTGCTTTCAAAATGCAGCAATAAATTGTATAAAACAAAAAGGAATCATATGATTAATTTAACTCAACAACTTTAGTGTAATTAAATCAAACTCAAACTAACACGCGTCCGGCTCGGACGATTCACTCAATTAACACAGTGCGTCACGACGATACAGAAAACAAATAGCCTCCATTGTGCATTTACTGCTTGTTTGTTAATTCCAGTCACGTTTTATGCGTGTGAGATCCTGTGCGTACACATTGAATATCATATGTAAGGCTATTTCATAAATAAAATGGTGGTGAAAGTATTTAACTTTGCTAGACGGCATTTCTCTGAGCCATTCGTTAAAAAGAAATAATGTATTTGCTATGGAAAGAAGGCAACATAATGTGGAATTATAGGTTAAACAATCTTTGCTTCCTTTAATTTAGTTTGGATAACAGTAGTAGCCTAATAGTAGCTGCAGCAGCCACAGTGTTAATTGTTAACAGCTGTGAATTCCTTGATAGAACAGTAATATTATTCATAATCATATAAATACGATACGAATAAGTATGACATATAGCTGGATAAGAATACATATATATCCTCATATATCCCCATATATATATAGTCTTACCCCAGTTTTACTCTTTTTCCAGTGAAACTATAAACAGCGCGGCCTCACTGGCTCCTGAAAGGTGAAGTGGTCGTTCCCCCGGGAGAGCTTGATTGTCGCGGCATAAAGAAGAAAAGCCTCAAACCCCTTAGCGTGGGCCTCGTGCATCATTTTGTAGCAGGGTTTCCGACACCTTGTTGTAGCCTCACTGTAGTCCCCAGCGTACTTCAGTTGGGTGCCAGCTACCTCCGGAGCATCCTTCCAAGCTGCATTTAGTAGGCGATCTCTGTCTGTGTAACGAAGACGCTTTAAAATTAGTGGGCGTGTGTGCTGAACCTTGCTGGGACTGGGCTTTGGTGGGTGGCCGAGACGATGGCATCTCATCAGCTCTGGCGGGGCTGACTTGAAGTCGGGAACCATTTCGGAATATTCTCCAACAGGTAGGCGCAGGCATTCGTACCTTCAACTCCCTCTTTGAGATTGAATATGAGTAGGTTATCCCTGCGTGCCCTATCCTCCATCTAAGTAAGTTCGGCTTCGTAGATCTGCAAGTTTTGCAGGCACGCAATGCTGGACTTTTCAGCAATAGAGACACGCTCCTGTAGGTTAACAGTTTTGGAGCAGATAGCTCTTATCTCTTCCGTGTGCTGTGACAAAATAGAATGCATACTGTAAATTAGTTTCTTCAGTCTGTTAACACGAGCGTCAGATTTCTTCATCAGCCTCCTTGAAGTATCTTGCCATTACCTCCTCCATGAGTTTCACCAGGGCCGCATTCTCCTCACCTCGCTCTTTGTTTAATTGAGCCATCATGTCTTCCTTGGTGGCAGTAGTTTGTTTTGTTTTTCGCATTTAATTAGTCTTTAGGCAGAAAATAAAAGGTGCCTTCAAGTGAAAAAAGCAAAGAAAAGAGCAAAAACTGCCCGCACAGCCATGAAATTTCTTGAAGTTTGTGGAGGGTGGATGCCGAGGTTACCTATGCCGCCACCATGATACCGGAAGCCGTCTCATAGAGCTCTTGTAAAGCGTGCTAGAATGGTATTTGATCTCCTCCCATGCTTCTCCCTCTAGGTGGTTGAAGAAGAAGAAAACCTATACCTTATCTTCCCCTAAACATAGGACATTTTCTCTCCTGCGGCACAAATACCAATCTCTCAGTGGAAGTGGCACTAGCAGTGGAAGAAGGTGTCAAGGGAACAGCAGAAGCTGGAGGTGCAGCACTAGGACCAGGTACAGCCGCATCCTGCTCCTGTCGCAGCCTCTCAATTTCGGCTTGTAGCTGAGCGACTAAATCCCTCAACTCCTACAACTCTCTCTCCATAGCTACACCTGACCAATTAGAGACCCTACTAGGGCAGTGGAGAGAACGGGCAAATAGCTCCTTACCGTGACTTGTTAC
This sequence comes from Epinephelus cyanopodus, assembly GCA_026686955.1. Taxonomy (NCBI): domain Eukaryota; kingdom Metazoa; phylum Chordata; class Actinopteri; order Perciformes; family Serranidae; genus Epinephelus; species Epinephelus cyanopodus. Next base: position 39,219,596 of record CM048924.1, on the reverse strand, counting down.
AGATCCCACCAACAGGACCACCCTGCTGTTCTGCCTGGCAAAATATATCAAAAATAAGAAATATGTGAGTTGCAAAATACAATTAGCTCTGGGCCCCAATTAACAAAAAAGGAAAGGAAAAGAAAGAAAGAGAATAAAATGAAATTAAATGGAACACACATCTCTGCTCTCAAAAGCAAATCCTGCCGACAATGCCAGATTGTGGCGAGCGGGGGGCGAGCAAGGGTGGTGGACAAGTGGTAAAAAGGGACAACATCCTTTTTAGGGATGCTCTGAGCCTCGAGGCTTACCAGTGGGGGAATGTGAGTCGAAGAGGGGGTGTGAGGGATCCCAGGAAAAAAAACAAATCACACAATCATATGTGAAATCCACAGAGGACAAAAAGGGGGTGCACAGCACACACAAAATTAAGGGAAAACCACCACCGGGACACCAGGGACCACCACCGGCAGCTCTCAGCAACTGAAAAGGAGAACAAAATTAGTGAGGTTGACTAAACCAAAAGAAACAAAACACAAATAAACACCAAACAAACAAAAGTAATAATGTGGAAAAATGACAGCTCAAATAAACAAAATAAACCAATATATGATTGACAGCCATGTAAATATTCACAACAAAATCTTAAAGTTTTAGGCTGCCAAACATCAAACTAAGGAAAAAGAAAGAATTAACTTTAGCCTAATCAAATTAGGATTTAAACAAAGTAGGCGAATATGCAACAAACAAGAGCATAATACAATCAAAACTATATAAATCAAAACATATAAAACAAATCAAAGACATATACAAAACCATATTCTACTCAATACTAAAGAAAATATATATAAATTGTCAAAATTATACAATTACATAAGGCAACCATAAACCATAAACTATTCCCAAATAAATAGAAAACCAGAAAAAGACAAATAACACAAAATTAATCAAACTAAATTAAATGAACTCAACCCCACAATTAGGGCCCAGGCTTCAGGTGGCTGCCAGAAGGCAAACACACACACCCGGATCACCCAGACCTACTAGCCGCCGAGGCCACAAGCAGCGGTGGGCAAGAGCAGCAGGCGGAGCAGCACAGCACAGCAGCGTATCACACCAGGCAGAACAGACACCAGGCAGAGCAGATGCCAGGCAGAGCAGACACCAGGCAGAGCAGACGGGGCCTGAGGCTACATTAGCCTTTGGGGCTAACAGTCCCTGTCACACACAACAGAGCTATGTTAAGTAAAACACTAACACACTGTGAAAGTGGAGGCTAAAGGAGGCAAAGCCCATGAGGCGTGCATACCGTCTGACAGCTTCTGTCAACCCTTGCAGAGGAAAGTGCGGTGCTCGTCCCGCAGATTAACAGGGTGTAAACGATGTGTCACCACAGCACAGGAGTTCACTCTGACAGACTGGGGGATATCAGTGTTGCACCAGGAGTCTAAAATGGCGAAAATCATAAGGTGCCAGGTGAAAATCGTAACTTACACAGTGAAGCCACTGCTTACCGCTTACCTGCAACTGTTGGGATGCAACAGACAGGCATGCCCCAAAGCCCAAAACCAAGAGAGAGAGAGATAGACACAGCCTCCCTTTATAGAGTGCTCTCCCACTGTGATTGGGCAAGGGGAAATACGGCAACAAACCCAATCACTCCAGCAAGGGAGACATCTATCCTGCTACACTAGTATACCCTAGGGTGACCATATTTTGATTTCCAAAAAAGAGGACACTTGCCCCGGCCACGAGATAGCCTACTTAAATGATACTTGCAGTTTACTCAAAGATGCCTTATAATTTTAATATATTTAAAGTTTCTATGTATTGATAGAAAATTCAATTATATTACAAAATAATATCCCTCACAGACAGAAATTTAGATAGGCTTCTCAGAGGTTACTCAACTTGCTTTTATTATGCCTAAAATAATAATCTTTTTACAAGTTTCAATTGTACAAAAATAAATATAAATGTAAAATAAATGTAAAATCTCTGGAATGAAATAATGATAGAAATAATGTCTCTAATGTATTAGAAAAATCAACTTGTAAATAATAGCTATTATTTCAAGTCTTACTGGACAAATAAATAAATAAATAATATGAAATAATGTTCTAAATATTACCTCTTCTGTATTAGAAAATCCAACTCTGAGCTCCCCAGCACCTTTATTAGACACAGAATCATATGTGCCAGCTTTGCACATGGTGCACTCAGCCTCCCATATATCCTGACCGGGTCAGGACGGTAAGTTGGTAAAGTTTTTCATCAGTTCATCTATGAAGCTGCACTTGCGCTTCGGCAACTTGGAAGCTTAGAATAATGCTGCGCCGCCGGCGTCTGCTGTTTTCTCGTGAGTGTTGGAGATCCGCTGATAAGGCAGCCTCTCGGAGACTAGCCTACGCGCGCGCGCGCACACACACACACACACACACACACACACACACACACACACACAAAAAAAAAAAAAAAAAAAAGCCGGACATTATAATCAATTTATAAACACCCCCGGACGCCCTGGACAGGATGTGAAAAGTGGTCATGTCAGGGCAAAAGAGGACGTTTGGTCAAATATAACAAAACAACAGTTAAAATACCCGTTGCGTTGATATAAGCGTGCATGCTAACAGTAGCGCAGCTAGCCCAAGGCTAATTAGCTGGACAAATCATTCAAATTACTCGGTCTAACATAAAAATTAACAACGTGTCTATAAAACGGAGACTAAGCTGACGGACTCATATGCTCATTATTTTTCACTGTGTGTCACTATATGATGTACATTCATAAAACAACAATTATCGAGGATAACAAAGAGAGCATTAGTTCTGAGCATACAGTCTCACTGAAGCTTGAAGTGATGAAATGATGTCCCCAGGGAAACAAAAGGATATACCATAAGAATCAACATGACAGGAACCCATTTACAGATGAAAATGGATTTTGGGGAAGTTCACCACAATAAATAAAAAACAATATGTATATAAATGAATGCCAAACGTATCTTGGTTACACAGCCACAATATGTTAAAGTTTAATAGAGGGCCACTATATAAGGACCTTCAGCAATTCAGATAGTGAATGATTGATTCAGTCATGGGCCATTAGGTTGAGAAACCCAGTCAACCAGCTCAGCCATTCTGGGGCTGAGGACAGTATGCTAAATATAACTTAAAGCAGTGAATGTTTCCTGTATTCTGATGAGACTGTCTTTAGCCATTCATATATGTCTGCATAAACAGCATAGACAATACGTATGCTAAACATAATTATACATCATTAAAAAAGAAACACAAATTTTAATTTCAATAATTTTTTATAATTATATAAATATGAAATAAATAAATTAAAACGTAATATATTGAATTTAATACATTTAGAGGAAAAAATAAAATGTGAGAAAATTCAAGTAAAAAAACGTTATTGCATATTAAAAGATGTATAATAAAATAATTACAGACTCTATCAACTCTTACTACAATCTTTTCAAAAGGAACCTCTGTCAGCTCATTCTCTTCAATTAGATCTAAAGATGATCTTTTCACATTTTACATGTTATGTGCCTTGCAGGTAGTAACATGACTCAGACTTACCCTGGAGATGCCGAAGAGACGAGACATTGTCACTATTGTATTGATTGTGTTGCCTTGGACGCTGCTTCTCACTGTTTGGCACCAGAGTGCCATCACTCCTCTGCTTGCTACTCGAAAGGGTAAGGCCAGAAGAGGTAAATGGGTAAGATCTGACAGCATTTTTTCCATTAGTATTTATTATTTAACGGAGCAATAAGCGAAACCGCTAGGTTTGCTGTTGTGCACTGCCTGTAGACCAAAACAAAGTGTGTCATGAGCCACTCCTCCCTCCACCTCTGCTCTCCACCCCTCAACCCCCTCATCTGGCAGTTAGCGATGACTCGGTCTTTGCTGTGTTTAGCTATTCCCTGCCTACTTCAATGATGATGGTACCTGTAATAAATGTAATATATTTGCTGAGATCGAGGCGAGGCTCAGTGACTAGAGGAGCTGGTAGAAGCGCTCCATAGCTGTTAAGTTACTCCAGTAGCCGGTGGCAGCCGACTCGGCTAGAGCCATCACCGGATCCCGGCTAGTGCCAATACCGGGAGCTAACGCTAACGTTCCTCCTCTTCTCCGTGAGTGAGAGCCATGTTTTAGCCTAGCCTAGCCCCGCTAGGCTAAAGCATCGCTCCAGGTTAAAGTGGGAAGAAGCAGTGGGTTTATCAGGCAGCTGAGTGAAGCTGTGTTAAGTGGAGGCTGTGGAGGAAACACCGGGATGGGTTAATGTCCAGGCACGCGGGCTACCTGCTAGGCTAAAACAATGCTCTCACTCACGGAGAAGAGTAGGAACATAAGCGTTAGCTCCCGGTGTTAGCACTAGCCGGGATCCGAGTCGGCTAGAGCCCGCCAGGCTGCCCGCCTGGCTCGCGGGCTGCCTGCTAGGCTAAAACATCGCTCTCGCTCACAGAGAAGAGGAGGAACGTTAGCGTTAGCTCCCGGTGTTAGCACTAGCCGAGTCGGCTAGAGTCCACCAGGCTGCCCGCCTGGCTCGCGGGCTGCTCAAGCTCCGGACATTAACCCATCCCGATGTTTCCTCCACAGCCTCCACATCACACAGCTTCACTCAGCCGCCGGATAAACCCACTGCTTCTTCCCACTCTAACCTGAAGCGATGATTTAGCCTAGCGGGCAGCCCGTGGGCCAGCTGCCCGCTAGGCTAAAACATGGCTCTCACTCACGGTGAAGAGGAGGAACGTTAGCGTTAGCACTAGCCGAGTCGGCTGCCACTGGCTACTGGTGTAACTTAAGAGCTATGGAGCGTTTCTATCAGCTCTTCCAGTCACTGAGCCTCACCTCCATCTCAGCAAATATATTACAAAAAATTCACATGGACGCGCAGCATGACCGGCTTGTAGAACAATGGGCTGGAGATCAACACAGAGAGAGGGTGTGTGAGGTCATGCTATACTCCAGATGAAATTACATCTCTAGTTCTTCACATAGCAATTTTTTAATTCCTTCAATCTAGAAATGATGAATTTCGCTTATTGCTCCTTTAATAATATCATAACATATGCAACAACAGTGCTGTGTTACTTATAGTATGAATCAGTGTCAGTGCAGTCTAAAACTAATGTAAAAATGTAACATGTTGATATGATGTTGCAGCACAGGTCCACATTCATCTTAGACACAAAAATCTGTTAAAACGATTTCAGTCCAGTTTTCGTTCCTTTTACAGTATAGAGACAGCCTTGGTAAAAAATCACTAATGATCTCTTCATGGCAGCTGATTCTGGGCTTGTAACCATTGTGATGCTCCGTGATCTGTGTGCCGCCTTCGATACCATTTTACATAATATCCATCTAGAGTGACAAGCGCTTACCTGCTTTAAATCATATCTTTCTGGCCACACTCATGTTGTTCAACTTTGTAATTTCAGCTTTTTCCCAGTTACTAGTGCTGCTCTTCAGGGCTCTGTCTTAGGTCCCCTTTTATTAATAATCTAACTCCTACCTCTTGGCCATATCTTCAGAAAATTTGGCACTTAATTCCACTGCTACGCAAATGACACCCAGCTCTATCTATGCACCAAGCCTAATTCCTCTTCCACCCAATTCCCTTTCTGATTGCTTATTGGATATTAAATCTTGGCTCTTGTATAACTTCCTCAAACTCAACAGTAATAAAACTGGGGTTCTCCTTGTAGGTACTACATGTGCTTTGTGTAAACTGCATAGTTCCCCCTTGACCATTGACAACTCCAAAGTCTGTTCTTCCTCCTACTGTACGTTAAGAGTCTGGGTGTCATCCTGGACAGTACATTGCATACACCTCAGAGCACCGCTATCCTTGTTCACTCTTCACGCTGTATTGATTATTGCAGTTCTGTCCTCTGGTCCTCCCATCAAGTATAATCATAAACTCAATTTGGTCCAGAATTCAGCCACATGTATCATTACTTTAGATCATATCACTCCTGTTCTCCAGCAGCTTAACTGGCTTCCTGTTAAATATCATATCGATTTCAAGATTTCACTTGTCGCCTTTAATGCCCTTCATAATCAAGCCCTTTGGTACCTGTCTGAACTGCTTCATATCTACACACCATCCTGTACTCTGAGATCCACTTCTGCAGTTAAACTCACATCACCATCTGCTGGCTTGACTACAATGGGTTCGAGAGCCTTCAGGCATTCTTTCCCCTGCCTTTGGAACTCTCTCCCCTATGACATTTGCAATATTGACTCTGTATCCACTTTAAAATCCAGTCCGAAAACACACCTTTTCAAGGTGGCATATTCAGTCTGATTTAATGGTGACAGACACACACACACACACACACACACACACACACACACACACACACACACACACATCAAGCCTTGCACTGATGATGACTTTATGATGAAAATTTAATACCGAATTGTTAAAATTATGATTTTTGTCTAGTTATTTTGTCTGATTATTATAGTATATTACTACATTGTTTGACTTTATAAGTACATGTTGCAGATAGTTTGTTTGACTGAGTCTTGTAAAGGATTGTTATTATTATTATTATTATTATTATTATTATTATTATTATTATTATAATAATAATAATAACGCCTTGAAGCCAGGGTGTAATGCAGTGGTCTGTTTACTACATGATGTGTTTAGCACCAAATTGTCTACAGATTAAATAGAGTTCCTTATAAGACAATAAACTGTCAATAAGAAACACAAATCTGAATATACAATCACTTCATGTAGCACAAGGTCTCATCAGTATTTGACAGCACACAGAGGCTCACTGTAATCATTTCCCCTGGCTAGATGACAGACGTGATGGTCGTTCCAACTCCAGGAATACTTTTGCTCTCAAGGAGTACTGCCCACTTCATGACCGGGACATCATGGAGGTGGTGCGCACTAAGTATGTCTACAGCAGGCCTCTGCCCTGGTCTGACATCCTACCTACCATCCACATCATCACTCCCACCTACAGCCGTCCAGTACAGAAGGCAGAGCTGACACGTCTATCCAACACCTTGCTGCACGTACCCAACCTGCACTGGATCCTGGTGGAGGACTCCCAGAGGAGGAGCACTATGGTCAGCCATCTCCTCCTGGAAACAGGACTCAACTACACCCACCTTAATGTAGAGACGCCCCGGAACTATAAAGTACGCGGGGACACTAGGGACCCCCGAATACCTCGGGGTACCCTACAGAGGAACCTAGCCCTGCAGTGGCTCCGGGATCAATTTAGTGTAAACAGAAGCCAGCCCGGGATTGTCTACTTTGCAGACGATGACAACACATACAGTCTAGAGCTGTTTGAGGAGGTAAACATTTATATTGCAAAGGAAAAAAAACAGGATGTAGAGCTGAATTTCTCTTTAAGAGTGCAATGTCCAGCCCATTCTCATTCCGGAGTTGTCACATACCACCATTTTGTCAGTGATTTTAGCGTCAGACACCAGCGCCACAAGCCTTCTTTTGTGGCGGTATGACACGCTGCTAGGTGGTGTCACTTTGTACTGCAGCTGGATTGAACCTTTCATGGTTTCATAACACACTGCTGGTCAGCCTGCTGGAGTAGTATGATATGCAGATGGGCGGTGTCAGTTCATATGGTAGCCAGAGGCCACCTGTCATGACAACATAATAGGTATCATACATACGATACGACAGAATCAATGTGAAATGCTCCTGGTAACAATGTAATATAAGGAGCTGGAAAGTCTCCATAGGATGGGTGGGAGGGGTGGTGGATGGGTCCAACAAATCCCAGACTTTCAACCGGGAGGCTGATGTTCGCTTTCCATATAAATGTAGAGCCAAGCCATGTTTTTTTCTAAACCTAACCATGTACTTTTGTTGCCCAAACCTAATCGTGTACTTTTGTTACCTAAACCTAACCACGTCCTTTTATTACCTAAACCTTATCATGTGCCTTTGTTGCTCTAACCTTACCACGTGCTTTTGTTGCCTAATCCTAACCATGTGCTATTGTTGCCTAAACCCTATCATGTGCTTTTGTTACGTAAATCTAACCATGTACTTTTGTTGACATCTCTGTGTTGGTTGCAGCATCCCAGAACATAAACAGCAGAGGGAGGGTACTGAGCACGTAATATGTAGATATAAAAGTCCACTGACAAAGCTGTGATATGTGACGACTTGGATTGAAAATGTGTTGTGATGTCTCCTGCTCATCTTACATGTGTTTTGTGTCTGTAGCTTCATTTTGGGATTGATTGAATTTAAAGTTCTCACATGGGTGACTTGTCTCTTTGTCTCTGTTTCAGATGCGTTTCACCAAAAAAGCGTCAGTGTGGCCTGTAGCCTTTGTGGGTGGCCTACGATATGAGTCCCCTAAAGTAAACACCTTGGGCAAGGTGTACGGTTGGAAAACTGTATTTGACCCACACCGACCCTTTGCCATAGACATGGCTGGGTTTGCAGTGAACCTGCACCTTATTCTGTCTAAACCTCAGGCTTATTTCAAGTTAAGTGGTGTGAAGGGAGGTTATCAGGAGAGCAGTTTATTAAAGGAGCTAGTAACGCTCAGTGATTTGGAGCCTAAGGCTGCTAACTGCACCAAGGTAAGAAAAGGAGGCTCTCTGCATGTTGTGAAATGTTATGTTGTGTGAACTGACATTATCTGCAACAATCGTGTCTGCTAGTGGATGTTTCTTCAGATCCATAGCTATTCTAACAATTTGTTCCTAAAGTCAGTAAACTGAAAAAAGGATGAATGACTTGCAACAATGCAGGACTCTTTGCAGAAAATAATTATTTATTGCACCGTGACGTACGTTTCGAGCAGTATGCTCTTCATCAGACAAAAAATACTGTGTGAGGCCCAGCTTAAGTAAAGTTGATCACACAATGCAATTAGGATCACATGACAAACAGCTGGAGTGATTACATGACACAGATCTGATGTACTGATTACCTTTAATGAAAAAAGAAAAACAGAAAAACAATGCATCCAGACACAAACCAAGGTGTAAACAGGTAAGGAAGTCTAAAGTCAAGTCTGAAGTCACCTCAGTCATGTACAAACATATAAAAATATAAAACATGTCAAAACATCCATCAAAAAGCGAGTATCACAATACAATATATATCCACACATGAAAAAATGTGATTCAAAACGTGGACTCATGCCAAAAATACAATATACAATAATAATAACAATATACAAAGATATAAAGATCTACATAGAGGGCACACTTTAAAGACAACATAGCCCAAACTATGTATCAGGCCAGAAAAGCTGTCATAAATGGTGGGTGTAATCTCGAGGTGCCTCTACAAGGTGCATAACTCAAAGTACAGGAGAACCTTCTCGCTACCAAATGTCAAATCCACCAGGAGGTAACTCGTAGGAGAAAGGGGGGGGGGGGGGGGGGGGGTTGAATGGAGAAAGAGTCAAAGAAAGGGGCGAATATCCATATCCTCATTTAAACCCCTGGGAGAAACAGTGTCCAAAGTGTACATCTAGAGGAGTTCTCGTTGCAAGAGGAGATTAGTAATGTTGCCACCCCTCCGTGGAACCTATACGTGTTCAATGCCTATGCATCTCAGGGAGGCAACATTATGTTTCATGAGGTTAACCTCATGAAACATAATGTTGCCTCTTGTAATGTGAACTCCTCTGGATGTACACACTGTTTCTCCCAGGGGTTTAAATGAGGATATGGATATTCGCCCCTTCCTTTGACTCTTTCTCCATTCAACCCCCCCTTGCTCCTACGAGTTACCTCCTGGTGGATTTGACATTTGGTAGGAAGCAGGTTGTCCTGTACTTTGAGTTATACACCCTGTAGAGGTGCCTCAAGATTACACCCACCATTTATGACGGCTTTTCTGGCCCGATACATAGTTTGGGCTCTATGTAGATCTTTATATCTTTGTATATTGTTGTTGTGATACTCGCTTTTTGATGGGTGTTTTGACATGTTTTATACTTTTATATGTTTGTACATGACTTAGGTGACTTCAGACTTGATTTCAGACTTCCTTACCTGTTTACACCTTGGTTTGTGTATGGCTGCATCGTTTTTCTGTTTTTCTTTTTTAAGGTAATCAGTACATCAGATCTGTGTCATGTAATCACTACAGCCGTTTGTCATGTGATCCTAATTGCATCATGTGATCAGCTTTACTTAAGATGGCAACTATCGACTCAGCACCTGCCCTTCCACGATGAGATGTGCGTGTCTTTTGTTTGATTTTTTAAAGTAATAAATTGTCAGCTTGCAGCCAACACTTATGCATTTATAGCCCATTTAAAATATATTATTATAATCTGCTTGTAGACATTGTATAGCAAGTGTGATGTAGTATATTACAACTGTGTTGGCTTGTGAGACACATTTTCTGTTCTATTGTTTTATCAAATTGGTTGTATTTCTACTCATCTCTATTCCTTTCTTCTTACCCGCAGGTATTAGTATGGCACACACGGACAGAGAAGCCTGTGCTAGTAAATGAGGGCAAGAAGGGATTTACTGACTCTAATATGGAGATATGACATACTTCATCTGACACAGGTAATAGCAGATATTTGCAAATGTAAATGACTGCATTTTCATGCAGTGATTCTTTTGGAGGACCAAAAGAGAGCATTTTAACTCATGTGGACCATAATGGGCTTTGTTTAAAATTGATGTCTGATCTTTACATACCATAATTAGACTGTCTTCTGTGGATTTTCTTATGATTGCTTTATGGCAAGTAATTTTAGCCATACTAGTGGTGTGGCCCAATGAGTGGCGCTGTTAGTCTGTGAGTCTGTTCAGTAAAAGGCTGTACAAGCATACAGGTTCACTCTCTCCCCAGAGGATCAATTTATCAATTCAAGTGGAGGGGAATGGTAGAAACCTCAGGAAGAGCAACTGAGGAGGGATCCCTCTTCCAGGCCAGACAGACATGCAATAGATGTTGTACAAAACAGATTAACATAATAAATTAACAGTAATCTGTATGACACAATGAGACAGAAAGAGACAGAGACAGAGAGAGATGCAGGACAGACGGTAATGATAATAGCTTGTAACAACATTAATGAAAGTAATAATATTATAATTATAATTACGGCTATTGTGGTACAATATGAAAGTATATATTAATATCTGACAGTATACATATGTGACAATAATCATATGTGTATAATAACAGTAGAAGTATGACTAATGATAACAGCAGCAGCAGGAGGCATCTGGCAGGACCACGGCAGCAGCACAATCACACACATCACAATATCCAGGCACCGCTGCGATATAAGTTAACCTACAAGACAGTGGAGCACAAAGGCTCTGGACAAGAAGCCAAGTTAGTGACATGCAGTACGGCCGAGTTAGCAAAATGCAGTAACAGGACATATGAGAGAGAGAGAGAGAGAGAGAGAGAGAGAGAGAGAGAAGGAGAGAAGGTTCCCGGTTTATTATAGGAGGTCCCCTGGCAGAGTAGGCCTAAGTCAGCCTAACTAGGGGCTGGTACAAGGCAAGCCTGAGCCGGCCCTAACTATAAGCTTTATCAAAGAGGAAAGTCATAAGTTTAGTCTTAAATGTGGAGACGGTGTCTGCCTCCCGGACCGTAACAGGAAGATGATTCCACAGGAGAGGACCCTGATAGCTGAAGGCTGTGGCTCTTTTGGTAACTTTAGGGACCACGAGTAACCCTGCATTCTCAGAGCGCAGTGTTCTAGTGGGATAATACGGCACTATGAGCTATCTATGATATGACGGAGCTTGACCATTTAGAGCTTTATAAGTTGACAGTAGTATTTTAAATTCAGTTCTGGATTTTACAGGGAGCCAGTGCAGAGAAGCTAAAACAGGAGAAATATGATCTTGTTTCTTAGTTCCTGTTAGTACACGTGCCGCTGCATTCTGAATTAGCTGGAGAGTTTTTAAAGTCTTATTAGAGCTACCTGATAATAGGGAATTACAGTAATCCAGCCTTGAGGTAACAAAAGCGTGGACCAATTTTTCTGCATCTTTTCGGGTCAGGATAGGCATAATTTTAGCAATATTATGCAGATGAAAAAATGCAGTCTGTGAGATTTGTTTTAAATGAGAATTAAAAGACAAATCGTGGTCAAATATTACTCCAAGGTTTCTGGCGGTAGTGCTAGAGGCCAGAGCAATGCCATCGAGAGAAACAATGTCATCAGATAAAGAGTCTCTGAGTTGTTTGGGGCCAAGACCAGTAGCTTCAGTTTTGTCTGAATTTAACATCAGGGAATTGGTGCTCATCCAGGTTTTTATGTCTTTAAGGCAATTATGAAGTTTAGTTAATTGATTAGTTTCTTCCGGCTTCATCAATAAATACAATTGTATATCATCGACATAACAATGGAAATTTACAGAGTGATTTCTAATGATGTTCCCTAAAGGAAGCATATATAGTGAATAGGATTGGTCTGAGCACAGAAACTTGTGGAACTCCAAAACAAACTTTAGTACGTAAGGATGATTCATCGTGAATATGAACGAAATGAATACGATCAGATAAATAAGATTTAAACCAACTTAGTGCAAAAGCTTTTAAGCCAATTAAATGTTCCAGTCTCTGTGGCAGAATTTGATGGTCAATAGTGTCAAATGCTGCACTAAGATCTAATAAAACAAGTACAGAGATGAGTCTGAAGCAATCAGAAGATAATTTGTAATTTTAACTAGTGCTGTCTCAGTGTTATGATGCACTCTAAATCCTGACTGAAATTCTTCAAATAAATTATTATCATGGAGAAAATCACATGGCTGGTCTGCGACTACTTTCTCAAGGATCTTTGAAAGAAAGGGAAGATTAGATATTGGTCTATAGTTGGCTAACACCTCTGGATCCAGGGTGGGCTTTTTTAGGAGAGATTTAATTACAGCTACCTTATAAGACTGTGGTACATAGCCTGTTAGTACAGATATATTGACTATGTCTAATAAGTGAGTGTTAGCTAAAGGTAAGACTTCCTTAAGTAGCCTAGTTGGGATGGGGTCTAAGAGACACGATGATGATTTAGATGAAGAAATCACTGCAGTCAGTTGATGAGGAGAAATCGGGGAGAAGCTATCTAAATATATATTAGGTCTTACAGCTGCATTTGAGGGCAGATAGGTACTATCTGAGGAGAAATGGTCATAAATTTAGCCTCTAATAGTTTGAATTTTGTCACTAAAAAAGCTCATAAAATCATTACTGCTAAGGGCTAAAGGAATACAAGGCTCAATAGAGCTTTGACTCTCAGTCAGCCTGGCTACAGTGCTGAAAAGAAACCTGGGGTTGTTCTTATTTTCTTCTATTAAAGCTGAGTAATAGTTTGCTCTGAATCCTGCTGACTTTGGTGACCCCCTAAGCTTTTATTTATCATCACAATGAAATACCCCAATGGATAGATTAAATATTTTGTACAGGTATTTATGGTCTCCAGAGGATAAATCATAATGACTATGATAAACCTAGAATTTGTCCAATACTGTTAAATTTCACATTTTAGCAGACAAACAACCACTGGCAAGGATAATTGGAATAAAGAGTTACTTGTAAAATAATGAAGAGTGGCAAAGGTGTCTCAAGTGATGGAGATTGGCAGGCAGAGGTGAATTGGCTGGGCATCACAGAGAAGGTGGCCAGGAGGGTGGCTCAGAGTGTGGCTGGTAGCAGAGTTGAATCCACTGGACCTTGAGAGGAGCAAGAAAACACAAGGGTGAGGTGAGGATTACTCAACTAAGAAGCAAAATTGCAAACAAGACTGACAAGAGGCCATATGTTAGTACCACAAGGTACCACAAGAACTGAACAATCTGGTGAAGACTGGAATGTACAACCGGTTGTGAAATTCTGCAGAGTTGATAGATGCATGAGATCCTGGTGTGCAGGATGATGACTTGTGGGTGGAGCCAGGTAGCCAGCAGAAATCATGCCATGCCCAGACAAACTGACAGGGACAGACAGACACACACACACAAACGAGGGAGGGTAAGACACACAAGGAGAGAAGGAGACAAATACTTTGGTTTATGGCCAAATACCCACAAAACTAATGACAGTCGCATCAGCCTTAGCTATATTTTGTCTTAAGTGCTAATTAGCAAATGTATGCAAACATGCTAATATACTAAGATGATAAAAATGCTTAAAGGTCCAGTGTGTAAGATTTAGAGGAATATACTATCAGAATATCATATTCATCATTAACCATGTTTTCTTTAGTGTATAATCACCTGAAAGTAAGAGGTGTTGTGGTTTTGTAACTTGTCACATATGATGAGTTCATATGTGACAAATAGGCATATTCATATGGCGCAGTAGATATCCTCCTGCATTTATTGTTGACATTTAGGGACGGTGTGTTTTATGCTGGGCAATACAAGCATGTGGTAAGATTTCAGAAACGTGATTAGGTTTAGAAAAAAACATCATGATTTGGCTCTGCATTCATGCGGGAAGCAAACATTGGCCTCCTGGGTGAAAGTCGGCATTTGTTGTAGTTACAGTGCAATGTGCAAAAAGTTAACATACAGCCCTGCTATTTATTTTATATCATTTATCATTTACATGTTGTGCAGCTGCATATTTTCAAACAGGAAAAAAAAATCCCTGTCTTTGCATTTCATTTTGATCATAGTCTGTTTTTGTAAAGGTGCTTGTGACATCTCAAATGTGGCTTTGCAATGAACAGGCCCTCACACCTTCACGCAACTCAAGGGGGCTGGCATGACGCCTTCTGACGCGTCAGTTCATTTCTGTCAAAGTTAGACATCGCATACAGGAGTGACTTGGCATAACCTTGATACAGTGCTGGAATGACATATTTCACATTTTGTATCACTTCCTCTTTCCACTAGAGGGAGTTGGAGAGCACACTAATTATACAACATGTTTTTATAAATCAAATATACACCACACCATTAAACTTTCAGATAAATCAATAGATAAGTGTTTGATGAGACCTACTTCCTGTCACCATTAGGTGGCACTATCAGGAAATATGGTCAAATAAATGTTTTCAGGGTGGGACGAATATGATTCATCTAAAGTTTAATGGAGATCAGACCATTTACACCAATGTTATAGCAATTTCCTGTTTCATGGCGAGACATCAAAATTAAACCCTCTGCAGCGCGCATAGACACTAATGATATGTCACATTTGTATACATCAAATATAGACCACAGCACTGAAATTTCAGGTGACTCCAGAGATAAGTTTCTAGTAAGAATTACTAACTTTCACTACTAGGTGGCGCTATGACTATAATGGAATATTGTCATATAAATGTGTTCAGGGTGGGACAAATATGAATCATGTCAAGTTTGGTGGACATTGGACCATTTAGTCCAAAGTTAGGGCAATTTCCTGTTTCATGGTGAGACATCAAAATTAAACCCTCTGCAGCGCGCATAGACACTAATGATATGTCACATTTGTATACATCAAATATAGACCACAGCACTGAAATTTCAGGTGACTCCAGAGATAAGTTTCTAGTAAGAATTACTAACTTTCACTACTAGGTGGCGCTATGACTATAATGGAATATTGTCATATAAATGTGTTCAGGGTGGGACAAATATGAATCATGTCAAGTTTGGTGGACATTGGACCATTTAGTCCAAAGTTAGGGCAATTTCCTGTTTCATGGTGAGACATCAAAATTAAACCCTCTGCAGCACATGGAGACACTCATGTTATATCATGTTTCTGTACATCAATTATAGACCACAGCATTGAAATTTCAGGTAAATCCAAAGATAAGTGTCTGATAAGAAGTATTTCCTTTTGACACTAGGTGGCGCTATGATTGTCAGGCAATAAGCTATGAAAATGTGTTCAGGGCGGGACTAATATGAACCATGTGAAGTTTGGTGGAGATTGGACCATTTATGCCAGAACTACAGCAATTTCGTTTTTCATGGCGAGACCTCAAGACTCAATGCTCAGCAGCGGGCGCGCCATTCAACATTGGGCAAATCCTGTGATAACTTTTGGTCACAACATAATCACTGCCAATCTGATTAAATCTGTAGGACAAGTTCGTTAATTTACAAGCCCTGGAAATGGGAAAAAATGCACAAAAGTGGCACAAGTAAATTCAAAATAGCGGACTTCCTGTTGGGTTTGGAGCATGGCTCCAAGAGGCTTTTTTGTACTTAATAGAGTCTTACAGGTGCCTACCAAGTTTCATACATCCAGGTCAAACCAACTTTGGGGACTGCTTAATTGAAATATTGTAGGGGGCGCTGTTGAGCCGCCTAGAAACAGAATTGGACAGAATTTCTAGGCGCAGCCGAGTGGTGGGGGGTGTCAGGTTCGGTGACGGTAGGGTCTCGTCCCTGCTTTTTGCGGATGACGTGGTCCTCCTAGCTCCATCGAACAGTGACCTCCAGCTCTTGCTGGGATGGTTCGCAGCCGAGTGTGAAGTGGCTGGGATGAGAATCAGCACCTCCAAGTCTGAGGCCATGGTTCTCAGCCGGAAAAGGGTGGATTGCCCTCTCCGGGTCGGGGGGGAGGTCCTGCCTCAGGTGGAGGAGTTTAAGTATCTTGGGGTCTTGTTCACGAGTGAGGGTAGGATGGAGCGGGAGATTGACAGGCGGATTGGGGCAGCGTCAGCAGTGATGCAGGCGCTTAACCGGTCCGTTGTGGTGAAGAGGGAGCTTAGCCAAAAAGCGAAGCTCTCGATTTACCTGTCGATCTACGTTCCAATCCTCACCTATGGTCACGAGCTCTGGGTAGTGACCAAAAGAATGAGATCGCGAGTGCAAGCGGCCGAAATGAGTTTCCTCCGCAGGGTGGCTGGGCTCAGCCTTAGAGATAGGGTGAGGAGCTCGGACATTCGGGAGGGACTCGGAGTAGAGCCGCTGCTCCTCCACATCGAGAGGAGCCAGTTGAGGTGGTTCGGGCATCTAGTAAGGATGCCACCTGGACACCTCCCTTGGGAAGTGTTTCGGGCATATCCAACCGGGAGGAGACCTCGGGGCCGCCCCAGGACACGCTGGAGGGATTACATCGCCCGGCTGGCCTGGAAACGCCTCGGGGTTCCCTCGGAAGATCTGACGGAAGTGGCTGGGGAGAGGGCTGTCTGGGCTTCTTTGCTGAGGCTGCTGCCCCCGCGACCCGGACCCGGATAAGCGGAGGACAACGACGACGACGACGGCTGTTGAGCCATCTTGGTGCATCAAAGCACAAAAATCACATCAGACAACAGGACTTGTGACCTGTGATGTGTATGCCACGTTTGGTGAGTTTTCAATCATCCCTTCTCCCTTCAAAACAACATCATATTTGATGGCGAACAAGGCGGCGCCATGGTGACAGCATTTGACGAAAACTCAATAGCTTCATTTTTAAGTATCATCAAGGTCTAAGGACTTAGACCAGCAAGTTTTAGGTGGGTCTGATTAACCTGCTAGAAGCAGGACATCAAGAATGTATAAAGTAGCTTTCTGTTGCCAGAAGATGGCGCTATGGCGGTGATCCAAAATTCCTCTGTAGATGTGTTCAGGGCTGGACTGTCATCGTATGTGTGAAGTTTTGGCAAGATATTCCCATGTGGCGTCAAGTTACAGCAATGTTTATCATCACGGCGAAACATCAAAGTTCGCCGCCAGGCCGTGGCCACGCCCTTTGACGAAAACTCACAGTTTCCACAATAAAGCGTCATCAACATCTTATGACTTTTTTCACCAAGTTTGAAGTGCATCTGGTCAAGTCTGTAGGAGATATACATTAAAGTCTAAAACATGACATTTCCCGTTGCCAGTAGGGGGCGCTATGTTAATCTCTAATTATTGACATGTAGATGTGATCAGGGCGGGACTATCATCAATTCTGTGAAGTCTGGGCAAGATTGGACCATGTATGCTGTAGTTATAAACTACTTCCTGTTCAGTGGCTAGACCCCTAACTTTGACGCCATCCCACGGTCACATGCATTGACAAAAACTCAAGCTTTTGATAACTTTTCATCTTCAAGGTCTTGGGATGGGACAGACCAAGGTTTGAAGTCGATCGGATGAAATATCTAGGACAAGTTCATTCATTTATGACCCCTGGAAATGGCCAAAAATGCATCAAAATTGCACAGTAAATTCAAAATGGCTGACTTCCTGTTGGGTTTAGAGGATGCTTCCAAGAGGCTTTTTTGTACGTCTCTAAGCATTACATAAGTCTGCAAAGTTTCAAATATGTAGGTTAAACTAGCTTGAGGGGCTGTTTCCTCAAACTTTTGTAGGGGGCGCTACTGAGTCACTTTTTGGAACCAGTGCATGAGACCCTTAAAATATCAAATTTTTCACCAGTTCTGTGATGTGTGCAAAGTTTCATGAGTTTTCGGGTATGTTAAGCCTCCCAAAAAGGCAATTCATTTGGAGGAATAATAATAATAATAATAATGATAATAATAAATCCTTGCATTTCAATAGGGTCCTCGCACTGCTAGGTGCTCGGGCCCTAATAATAATAATAATAATAAAAAATCCTTGCATTTCAAT
Source organism: Epinephelus cyanopodus (assembly GCA_026686955.1). Lineage (NCBI taxonomy): Eukaryota > Metazoa > Chordata > Actinopteri > Perciformes > Serranidae > Epinephelus > Epinephelus cyanopodus. The sequence goes on along the minus strand of CM048924.1, from coordinate 39,201,107 downwards.
AGGGTCCTCGCACCGCTAGGTGCTCGGGCCCTAATAATAATGCATTTTATTTATAGAGCACTTTTCAAAAACTCAAAGACACTTTACAAGAAGACAAAGTGCAGGAAAATACAATAAAGAGTGCAAAACAGCAGACAAAAAGAGGAAAAAAGTTACAGACAAGAGTATCATGTATCACCATTCAGCTTAAAGATACAGAGATATGAATTTTTGTCCATATCACCCAACCCGAACCCAGCAGCATATCACACCACCGCAAAAGGTTGCTTTTGGTGTCTGTCTAAATCACTGACAAAGCAGTGGTATTAGATGACTTCAGAATGAGAATGGACTGGTCATTCATATCTATCTATCTGTTTTCCACATAGTCTGCAATGTTGTGGCTGGCTCTAGACAGGGCCATTTGTGTTTTCTTATTTTAGCATTAGCCACTGTAGTTCTCTTACACACTTGACATGAGGAAAAAGTTTCACTTGGTTGCAATCTGCAACCTTATCGCTACACACTAGACCATAAACATGCCCGCCCCCATTTCTTTTGTGACTATGTCAGCATGTTGAAGGTAGTATTTAGCTCAAAGAGGCTTACAGCATGAGTGTAGACCCATGGAAGTTCTGTTTGTAACATGTGCCTTGTTTCTGTCCTTTCAGAGACATTTCTCCAATGGACTCTTCCTGGATTCAAACCAACCTCAGAGCAATAAGCCAGGTTAAAAAAATATTATCACAGCTCAGTGCCATAACAGTACATAATCATCGCTTAGAAACTGAGGTTCGCCCATCCACCCCAGCAGGGAACACAAGCCATGCATTTAAAGGGTTCGCAGAGTATCAAAGCACAAATGCACAAAAACAAGCTGGCCCATTCTGCTCCGAGCACTGGCTTATGCTAGACACTGGTATGAGTTGCCAAGAAGCTTGTCCACTGAGGTTTCCTTGGAGAACTGAGACAAAGGATATTAAGTGATTTAAACTGCAGGAAGATATGGCACAGCAAGCAATTAAGAGTCCTCTGAGCGCAGTCAACACCAGCCAATCATCCAATCAACATTAAATAGGGCCCTCTTGTTCTGAAGCAAACTGGCTGTCCAGCACAGGGCTGTACAGAGGAATCAAAGGGGCTCTTGTCTTAGTTGAGTCAGCAAGGACTGACAGACTACACTGAGGAAATCTGAGCCATCCTCACTTGTACTGTAAAACACTGAGCTATTTAGATAGCACTTCAAACCCAGCACTAATTAGGAGCTCTGTTCGTCCTCAACAGACACTCACACATGTTCAGCTGTCTCACTGCACAGGATGAGCATATAGACACACATGCACTCAAAAACACAGAGAAATGGTTTATTCCAGTGAAACAGCCATGTTCCCTCTCACAGACATTTACTGTAAACTCTTGGTTAGTCCCGATATGCTGTAACACTACTGAGGTCTACCCATATTTCAGAGGAGATTCAGTATCTGTACGGGCCTGTTCACTTCATCGCATCTTCATAAACTAATTAAGATCTCACTGAGTAAAGTTATTTATTGTTTTAGATTAACTGGTACTATTTACTTATTAGTCACCAGCTATGCATGCACAAGTCAGAGGAGTGCCATTACTCCAATAATCGGATGTCAATTCTATCAAATCTAATTATCCCCACCATGACTGGTTGGCTTGCAAGTGATAATTTCATACCCTGCTGATATGCAATGGCACTGTTTATAAATGCTGCTGTTCTCATACTGTGGCTGTTTGGTCAGTTATCAGTAGTCAGTACGTTTACATGCACAGTTAAGTGGAGCTACAGATATCAATCAATCAATCAATCAACTTTATTTGTAGAGCGCTTTTCCTGCATGGACATGCAACACAAAGTGCTTTGCAGAATTAAAAACAATTAACACAAGAAAGAAAAACAATTACAAAGAAAGCCCCTCCCTCCCACCCTCCATACTAGACACACACACACACACACAATAGGGAGACATGGCATGGCACTGAGGATCAAGGAAACGCCACCTCTGGGGTCGTCCACACTGGGAGGAGCAGCAGGCCGTGCCATCGGGGGGACCAGCACCCAGGCCCCCCGACTCCGACAGACAGGTGGACCCCCACATCGAAGGGAGGAACCACCAGCCGGCCGGGCCGAAGGGACCCAAGGACAGCACCCCCACTAGCAGACCCGACACAGCTCCCAGTGTGGAGGACCCCCCTGAGGAAACACTGGAGTTAAAAGCTAAAGACTAAAAGCATAAAATAGGACTAAAAGAATAAACAAAATAAAATAAATACAGTACCAAAAATAAAATACGTAAGATTATAAATAAAATAGAATAAATAAAGTACCAGTGATAAATAAAAACAGAAAATTATTAAGATTAATATCATCTTAAAAAGCAAGATAAAAGCAACAACATAAAATACGACAGAACCAGATAAGAACATAAGAAGAGTTTAAAATATTAGTTAAAAGCCTGATTAAAAAGGTGTGTCTTTAATCTTCTTTTAAAAATATCAACAGTTTCTGCAGTCCTGAGGCTCTCCGGCAGGCTGTTCCACAGGTGGGGGCCATAGTGGCTAAATGCTGCCTCACCATGGGTTTTTGTTCTGGGTTTTGGTGTAGTTAAAAGGCCAGTGCCGGAGGACCTCAGGGTCCGCGAGGGTTGATATGGTAAAAGCAGATCAGATAAATAAGAGGGCGCAAGGCCGTTAAGACATTTAAAAACCAGTAAGAGAATCTTAAAATTGATCCTGAAGCGGACGGGGAGCCAATGCAGCGACTCTAAAACCGGTGTAATGTGCTCCCGCCCTCTGGTCCTCGTCAGCACACGTGCAGCTGAGTTTTGTAATAATTGGAGATTTAAAATACTCTTTTTGGGAAGACCAGAGAGCAGGGCATTACAGTAATCTAAGCGACAGGAGATAAAAGCATGCATTAGCACCTCCGTACTGGCCTGAGAGAGAAACGGGCGCACTCTGGCTATGTTCTTAAGGTGATAAAAACCTATTTTCGTTATATTTTTGATATGTGGGATAAAATTCAGCTCAGAGTCAAAAGTCACGCCCAAATTTTTTACTGATTGGGATGGTTTAAGATCCTGTAGTTTTGGTAAAAGTTTCTCTCTCTGGCCTTCAGGACCTATAACTAAAACCTCAGTTTTGTCCTGGTTGAGCTGTAGGAAATTCTCTGCCATCCATGACTTGATGTCTACAATGCAGTTAAAAAGGGCATCAATTGGCCCTGTGTCATCAGGAGACACGGCGATGTATAGCTGTGTATCATCGGCATAGCTATGGAAGCTGATGCCGTGTCTCCTGATGACATCCCCAAGGGGAAGCATGTAAAGATTAAAGAGAAGTGGACCTAAAATTGAGCCTTGGGGAAACCCACATCCAATTTCATGAGTTCCTGAGGAACATGTATCCATACTTACATAAAAGCATCGGTCTGTGAGATACGAACAAAACCAGTTAAGGACAGTACCAGAGAGGCCAACCAGGTGTCTGAGTCTTTTTAATAAAATGTGATGGTCTACCATATCAAAAGCGGCGCTTAGATCCAGTAGAACCAACACTGTGAGCTTTTTGTTATCTAAATTCCACCTGATGTCGTTTAAAATCTTTAGAAGGGCTGTCTCGGTACTGTGGTTCCTCCTAAAACCAGACTGATGCCTCTCTAAAATGGTATTTCTGTTTAAAAAGTCATTAACTTCGTTAAAAACCAGTTTTTCTAAAATTTTACTTAAAAACGGTAAGTTGGATACAGGCCGGTAATTATTAAGAATGTTGGGGTCTAAGTTGCTCTTCTTCAGAAGGGGCTTCACCACCGCCGTTTTAAAGGCGGTGGGGAAGACACCCGTCTGAAGAGAGCAATTCATGATGTTTAAAAACTGCTCCTCAAAGAAACCATAAAACGTCTTTAAAAGTGATGTGGGAATTGGATCTAAAAGGCAGGTTGTTGGGTTTACTTGGGAGAAGACTCGACCAAGTGTCCTTGCATCAACCAGGGCAAAACTCTCCAGTGTTTCCTCAGGCAAGGAAAACAGTCCAGGTGTGGTAACAGACAGAACTTTCTTGGATAACAGACTGGATCTGATGACCTTGATTTTAGTTCTGAAGTGGTCTGCAAAGTCTTCACAAAGATCATCTGTTGGTGTCTTAAGAACTTTATTAAAATCAGTGCCTGTTAAAATATTAAAAGTGGAGAAGAGGAACCGGGGGTTGTTTTTATGGTTGGTGATGAGTTGTGAGAAATGGGAAATTCGGGCCTTTTTGACTGCGTTATTATAGGTTTTGAGATGTTGACGTAAAATCTCATAATGAACGGTCAGTTTACTCTTTCTCCATCTTCTCTCAGCACTCCTGCATTGTCTTTTCAGTTTATTAATTTCATTGTTTTTTCTCCACGGAGGTGTAGGTTTTCTTTTTATTGTTTTCATTACAGGTGGAGCTACTGAGTCGAGAGCTGACTTCAGTTTACTGTTAAAATTATCAACGATAAAATCACAAGGTGCAGGTAAAATTTCAGCAGATATAGCTCAACTAGGTAATTTAATTGGACTACTGTCCTTGTGCCAGTGTAAAAGCACAGGAGGAGAATCGATTTATTGACTGAGGTATGTCCAACCTTTTTCTGCTTGATCTATTATGTCACAGACCAAACAATCAAGCGTCTTCCACCACATTTTTGAACAGGTTGCCATTCTGCATTTTCCTCCAATCCATGTATTTAAAAAATATTTAACTCTTTCAGCTGACACAGCACAGAACTGTGTCTCCTTGTCCATCCACAAATGCACAGCTCTGGATGTAGATACTGCCATGTTGTTACTGGCTTCTTCTTCTGTTATTTAATGCCATTCAACTTCAAGGTCAAAGCCCTGAATGGAAACTGTGTAGCATGTGCCGCGCCTTCGCCAGTTTGGGCCCGATTGACTGTATGAATGCAGTTATTCAACTCCCAATCCCATTATCTGGGTGTGTTAGTCTACATTGAGAAATTGGATTTAGTACAATTTCAGTCAGACAAACATGTTTACATGTATTTTAAAAGTCCGGACTTAGTGGGAATAACACAATAAATCAATTTTCTCGAATGTCATGTAAACGTACTGACTGTGCTAAACCTTGAACTTTCACTCGGTAAGGTATAGGACCTGATGTTGCTACAATGCTGCTTGTGTTTCATTTGAAAGCTGCTCACATCACTCCTGCCTAAGCCAAGATTGTCCCACAAGTCAGATTTTTGTTTTACCATTTCAAAAACTGCAGTCTGTGGAATATTCACACGAGCAATACAAATCTAACAACAGTGTTAAATATAACTGCCACCCCCAAATAGAAATGTCTAGCCTTTAGGTGGAACTCCATTGGTAAGAGAATATACTTGGTAATTTGTGTAGAGTCATTGAAACTAAAGGTACTGTATGTATAAACTGTAGCTATAAACTGCTCCTGTACAAACAAGCCTCACTTTGTTTTTCATATTGATCTGTGAGTATGTATGAATATTTAAGGTATTATATTAGACACGGGCTATGATTTTAACAATATTGATATCCCCAAATTTGAAGTTTAGACAGGCACTTTGTGAATCTTTGTCAGAGGAGGTGATGACAGTCACTGGATCTCTGCTGCCATGCCAAGATCAGGTGTATCCTCAAAGTGGACCTTGAAGTCACCCTCCTGCTCTTCAAATATAATGACCTTAATATAACAGGAAAAAAGTAGGAGATAAAAAAGAGAATAAGAGCTTTAAGACTTGACTCTTACTGTGTTATTGCACACTTTAAATGTAAAATTCATCTTCAAAGTCCATTATAATGCAAGTACAAACATTTAAAGAATAGTTTTGGGAGACATATTTATTCATTTTGCCAAGAGTAAGTTCACATTTCTAACTCTCAGCAAGACAGCAAAAGCGTACTTCCAAAAACTATTCCCCTAACAAATTCTGCTTTGTGCACAGCTGTACCTGGTTAATTCCACTGTTGAGAAAGGGACCAGGGAGGTAGAGAGTCTGCTGGGGGCCAATTGACCAGTAGCGGCCCAGGTTCAGCCCATTGATAAATACAACACCTTTCTCCCAGCCCTGCGGATCCCAGAGACAATTTGATCCATTCACAATGCATACATTAAGTATTTTTATACAATCACACACAAAAAGAATGTATGCAGCATAAACACTATGTTTTATTGAACTTACAGGCAGCTTCACAAATGTGTCACTGGGATACCCATAGGCAAACAGCCTCCCCATGAAAAATCCAGGAAAGCTGGGAGCGTCAGGGAGAGTTTTCCAAGGTGCCTGATAAAGACTAAAAATGAAGCATCCACTTCAAATGCTCTGTCAAAGCATAAAGTGATAAGCAATGCTTTAGATTCAATAAAGTGTACAAACCTATCAATAAAGCTGGGTTTCATATCCAGGCTGTAAATTGTAAAATCCTGCAAGGGGATATTGTTTAATAAAATTTCCCCCACGAGGCCTGCAAGAACACAAATCAAAATTGGCTTTTGCATTACCCACTCAGTACTTCAATGCTTTAATAGCAGGAATACAGAGCAATAAACCACATAATGCCTGTCGATCACCTTTATGTTGTTTGTCAAGGTCCCTTCCCTGATGAACTCGTCCACAATTTTCCACCAACAAGCTTAAGGTTCGTCGTCCCTGTACAGATTGATTGCCTTTATGTCTTAGCAAGTTTCAACAGCCAACATTTAAGCATCAGTCACATCTGATAAATGATGTTTATTGGACATTTGCCTTAATTTTCCAACTTAATGCCATACCTTAACATCAGAAACCACCAGCTCCAGGCTTTGGCGCTTGAAAAGGCCAATGTAGCTTCTGTCTAAAAACACCTAGGAAGAAAAACATTGTTGTCAAATAAATTATAAACAGTGTTGGGGGTAACGCGTTACTTTTGTAACTTGGTTACTTAAAGTAACGTGTTACAGTAACATACTACATTTTAGCAGTAATTAAGTAATATATTTTAACAACAGGATTTCAGGTACTATTATTGGTAAATGGACTTGCACTTGTATAGTGCCTCTCTATAGTATTCCAACCACTCAAAGCCCTTTTTATACAACAAGTCACATTCCCCCATTCACACACACACATTCATACAGTGGTGGCAGAGGCTACCATACAAGGTGCCACCTTTAACACACTCACACACCTATAGAACAGCCATCTGGAGCAACTTGGGGTTCAGTATCTTACTTCAATATGCAGACTGGAGAAGCCATGGAGCCTATCTACTGATTAGTAGACAACCCGTTCTACCTCTCTGTGCACATTTTCGCATTACCACCCAAAATAAATAGTTTATTGTTTTCAGTTTTCATTCATCCACACTGATATATATCGCTCCACCTCCGCCAGTGTGCCACCAAAAAGGTTGCTGTTGCCTGAAGGTTGTTGTGTGTTGGGTGGAGGGGTGCCGGTGATTGGCACATCTGGGTCATGCCGTACTGTGCATTATCATGTTCAGTGTTTCCATGAATACACCTGCAACGTCTCCAATGCTTCTCCCTTTGCTTAAGGCTGCCTAAAAGCAATTGGGATAAAGAGCTGGCCTCCAGTTTGTTTATCCCTCGTCCCAGTGATCAGCGCATCTGGTGAATGTTAGCATATGTTGGATTTGTTTTCATTCACGTCCCCTACAACTGCAGCAATGCCGGCACATGCCGTCCCGTTCTTATGCATAACTCTCTGCCCAGTGCTGTTGACGCTGACCAGCACACTGGGAACCAGCATGTGGGTCTTCCAGCTCTGGTCGATTAATTTGCGCTCATTATAGTGAGTTAATCGCACTCCATTCTTCAACATAAGTTTATTGTGTTTCTAATAATAGGCCTACTAATATTTATCCATATCTCGTAATTATCAGAATTTGATACTCTGCCTGACCCTCCCTGTGTCCAAGGCTATTCATTTATTTAAAAAGGTCTAGGCTATTTGACTATTCTATATCACACTATCATTAATATAAGCAGGGGATTTAAATTCAAAGTGGTAACCACTGTTTGTGAATGCATGAATGTCAGAGCTGTGCAGCTTTAGATTTGAAATGAACTGAAATAAACTGCAGCTTCTGTGCTTTGATTACGTTATGTGAAACAACATGACCCTCATCCATTTAAAATGAACATTGGTTATTCTGAGCTCAATTTTGATCAAACACAAAAAGTAGTGTAATATGTAACGTATTACACTACACAGAGTACTATTAAGTAACTCATTACTTTCAAATGAAGGTAACTAGTAATATGTAATATGTTACATTTTGAGAGTAACTTGCCCAACACTGATTATATTACAGAACATAACACACAAACGTTGCTTCACTTTAATGAAATATCTCAATGGTGGCTTTAGGTTTGTAGGATAAAACAAATGAGATATATGAGTAGTACATAATTAGTGAGTTTCTGACATGCTAGTACACTTTTTTTTGACTTTGGACAGAGCCAGGCGAGTGCTTTTACCCTTTTACCCAGACTTTTTCTTCAAGTTAAGTTTAAACCAACAACAAATACAATAAAGGTAAAGATGTATGAAATTAATTAATCATGGGGGGGCAATCACATCCATACTGCGTCAGGTCAGGGTGTGTGAGGTCATGCCATCATGTACAATGAAGACTCACTAGGGCACGGTCTCGGACATTGTCTCCAGATTTCAATAATCCTCCAATGGTGATGGTAGTTTCGTATAGTGTGTATCCATAGGACTGGCCATTCTTATTGTTCACAGGTAGATTCTCCATGCTTATTGGCTTAGGTGACTTAAATGGCTGCAAAAAAATTAAAATAAATGAATAGATCTCCTTGACTGAAAAGCAAAATTATCTTCATTACACATATAGGCAAAAGATAATCTTAGATACAACATACCCCCTCAGTAAAGCTTAAAGCATCCCATAATGACAGGTGCTGGAACATGATAGCTGGTTCATAAGCCTCCCTGAAATGCAGGGCTGGCATGTCAGGGAAACTGTCTCCTCCTGTACAGAAAGGTCAAAGACAACATTAGACAAAGAGGCTAGTTGCCACATGTATCTAATGTTTTAATCTCATTTAAATTAAGTGTTTAACTTACTGCTGAACTGAAAAAATAAATCCCTAAGGAGATGGTACTTTGGGGTGTACTCTCCAGCTTCAGACACAGGCGCATCATAATCTGAAAAACATCATTATGTAATTTAACTATAAACTGCTGCCACCTGCTGGGTGTTTAGGTGAATGCTGTTCTGTAGTCATGAAGGAACATATTCTCCAGCTCTGACATGGCAGTGCTTCATTAGAATTAAATCTTCACAAATTTGCATCAAAGACACCACTAGTTTGTTTGTGACAGAGCACAGAGGAACCAACCATAACTGGGGACCAACGCACTGTAGGAAGGATCAGCAAGTGCTCCACTCATGAAGCCAAAACTGGAGCCTCCGTGGAACATGTAAAGATTGACAGACATGCCTTGCCTCAGAATTTCTCTCACAGTGGACACCATATCTGAGAAGAAGTTCAACACATTCATTGTTCAAACAAATGACTTCTTAAAACATAAAGCCTCCTGCAACAGAGGGAGATCATAATACAGTTTTTAAATCAAGTCACTGACACCTTTTTGATAATAATTCAAATGTTGGTTGGCCCTGACTTGAATATTTGCATTTACATTGCTGGCATAATGCTGGCATTCCTCATACAAAAAAAAACCCAAGATGGCAGGGAGATAAATATAATGTAAACTACAGAGTGAGATAGAAGGCATTTGTTTGCAGCAGTTTAGATTGACTCAACATTAAGGGCTCTAGTTTCGCAGACCGGGCGAGGTGGAGGCGCAGCGCACCTGCGCTTCGCCAACTGGGTGTGGCCAGACGGATTTTGTAAGTTGGCACCATAGAAATATATACATAGACGCCACATTGACTGCCGCTGCCTATTGGAGCTGACGTCCCAGCCAGCTGCCATCTTGGATGGGTCTTGCTTCACCTCCACAGTGCATTCACTTCTATTGAGGAAGGAGCTGTATGCATAAGTAAAATAGAATAACTCACTGAATTTTCAACTGATTTTCACGCGGTTTGGTTTGTTACAAACGGCACACATGTAGTTATGATACAGGATGCTTTCGTACATCAAAAATGCGGGATTTCATGCTTTAATACACTGCATGAAAAACCAGATTATCGACCCTGTAAACTCCTGCCAAGTTCCATGATTCCCGGCAATTCACACCAGTTTACAGAGAAGTTTGCCTGTGCCTTAAACTGCCGGAAAGGAACACCGGGGGTGGGGGGGGTGGAGGGGGGTGGGGGGAATGATGAGGATGTGGGGGTCACACCTTCATGAATGGCTGTAATTAGCATTTGAATGTTACTGCTGTCTGGCCTGGCTGGACTTACACAGACACCCATTGGATGACACCACAGACATTTGAAAGGAAAGATCACTTGTGATTGGACAGTAAATCTGTTGCTACTGGTCACATGTGGGTCATTATAATACATGTGTTGTATGCCCCTCCCATTTAATACTACTACCATAATAATAATAATAATAGTTATAATAATTATAATACTAATATATATATATATATATATATATATATATATGTTTCTGAAAACTACACTGCAACCAATATTAACTGAGAAAAAACACATTTGCCAGGAACATATTGAAAAAAAGTAATGGTTTATTAAAAAAACATGACAAAAAACAGAAAACACTCAGTCTCAACACTTGGAACAACCAGTGGTTCCCTGGTCTGGGTCACACACTGGGCCCATGTTGACAACAGCAGAGGAGCGTTCGGCCCGCAGGTCGAGGGCTATGCTTCAGGCCTCATCAAATGTCGCTTTGCTGCATCGGGGTCATATTGGGTCGATGCCAGTCTATCTGAAGGTGATCCAATATGAAGTCTTTTGTGGTGTGTCGCCACATATTTGGGGTTCATCTCCAGTCTCTCCTGAAGTCTTCCACATATGTCGGAGAGCTTGTGGCTCCTGAAGGATGGAGGCCTGACAATCCATCCAACTTCCCCGTCAACGGAGTGATCCTCTTCATCAGACAGCATGTCTATGGTGATGCCCCCTCCAGAAGTCCACTTCCTCTGTGGTGGTCAAGACACTCCTTCTCACTTCAAGCAGCTGTAAACACAAGTAGTGCTATTAGTACTGCTCTGTAGACACAATAACAATAGACATTTCTGCTGATATATGGGTCAATGACATGACATGCATATTTTTGTGTCTGAGTGCAATATTTCCTTTTAAAACAATTAAATCAATTCATGGCATATATGACTATATATGCCATATACTATGAAACCTGTTCAGTTTGAACATATTTTCAGTTACATTACAGTGAACCCTATCAGTCTATTGCATTGTGTCATGGTTTTTGTTGTGACCAATATTATTGTTTTGTTGTTTGCTGCCTGCAGTTGCTTCTCTCTCCTCCCCCCTCTCTGCTCTCCTCTCACTCTCCCTCTGCAGAGCTGGATCATGGCAGGGGGGCGGGGCTGAACTCGCTGGCTGAGCCTCATTCACCGCACCTGAGCCTCATCAGGCTGATTAACATGTAGCTTTTTAAGCCGGCTTTTTCCCCTGGTTCATTGCCAGAAGATCCATTGTCTTACGCTGTGTCTTGCCACGCTTCTGCCCTTTTCTCCTGCCACGCGTTCAGTCTCAAGTTTTTTGCCTGTGATCCTGTTGTTCTCCCGACACGAGAAACTCCCTGAGTAAGGTGATTTTATGTTGTTACTTTGTTCTCTCAAGTATCTCCCTGAGTAAGGTGATTATTTGTTGTTACTTTGTTCCCTCAAGTTATCTCCCTGTTTAAGGTGATTTTCTGTTGATACTTTGTTTTTTCCCCTTGTTGTTTTTTCCCGTAACGGTGATTTTGTGTTTTTCTAGTTGTTAGATTTTTGAGCTTTAACTTTTGTTTTGTTTTTGTTCCCATCCAGCCTCCAGAGCCTTTTTTCCCGTTGTGGTGATTTTCTGTTTTCTTTGTGTTGAAACTTTTGTGCCTGAATAAACTTGTGCTCTTGTTCTCTGCACTCTGGGTCCTGGCCTCGCTTTTTGCCTCGCGGCTCCTAACAGAATCTTCTGGCCAAAAAGAAATGGACCCAGCAGAGGCAGAGCGTCTCAAACACGCACTCTCCACACAAGGAGCATTGGTCGGCCAGCACGAGACGACGCTGCTGCAGGTGATGGATCACGACTCTCCACCAGCGTGGCCCAGCTGAGCACCCAGCTGGCGGTCGTCAGCGACCAGCTCTCTCCACCCAGCTCTTCGGGCTCCTCGCCTCCCCAGCCGGCTGCAGCACCTCCCGCTTCCCAGACGTCTCCCCCCAGAGAGCCGTTCATACCGATCCCCGCTAGGTATTCCGGAGATTTAGGCACATGCGCATAATTTCTTTTTCAATGTACTCTAGTGTTTAATCAGCAGCCTAGCACATACGCTACAGCCCAGTCAAGAATAGCCTTCGTCATGAGTTTATTGTCGGGACAGGCGGCCGCTTGGGCTCTCGCTATAACTGATCAAGAATCAGAGCTGCTGACAGATTACAAACAGTTTACTGATGAAATGAAAGGCATTTTTGATCACCCAGTACGGGGTAGGGAAGCAGTGGGACAATTGTTAGACCTACAACAGGGCAGTCAGACAGTGTCACAGTATGCAGTCAGTTTCCGCATTCTTGCAGCCAGTAGCGGGTGGGGGGACTCAGCGTTACAAGCCATCTTTCAGAAGGGTCTAGCGGGGGAGTTAAAGGACGAGTTAGCTACGAGAGAGGAGTGTAGATCACTTAATGAGCTAATCACACTAGCCACCCGCATTGACAACAGGCTCAGGGAGAGACGGCGGGAGAAGAAGACGGATCAGGCTCGTCGCTCTCCAGCTTTCCCATCACCCAGCCCAGCCACTGTAAGGGACTCCGCCCCTCCCACTTCTGTCAACGCTCCCGAGCTCCAACCCGGCACAACCTCCCCAGATGAGCCCATGCAGTTGGGGACGGCTCGACTCACTCCTGCCGAGCGACAGCGCCGCATGAGGAACAAACTCTGCCTCTACTGCGGCCGGGGAGGCCACTTCCTCACCAGCTGTTCCGAGTTGCCAAAAGGCGGGGCTCACCGGTAGGCAGGGAGGCACGGGTGAGCCGAATCTCTTCTTCTTTATCCTCCCAAATACGAGCACCAGGTATGATACACGAGTCACAACGTTCTTTGCCTGTCCAAGTGCTGATAGACTCAGGTGCTGATGACAATTTTATAGATGCTGACTTTGTTAAGAATAATAGACTTTCACTGAGCCAGCTTTCCTCTCCCCTGGAGGTCCTGGCGATAGATGGGAGACCCCTGGAAGTGATAACACACCGAACCACGCCACTTAAGCTGACTCTCTCCAGTAACCATCACGAAATAGTTGAGTTTTATGTAATATCCTCCCCACTCGCCTCAGTAATTTTAGGAATTCCCTGGTTAAAGCTGCACAACCCCCACATTGACTGGTCCACATGTACTATCAGGAACTGGAGTAACCATTGCCACGCCCACTGTCTTAGATCAGCAGTACCCACCAGAGCCCCGAGCCCCCTCCATGACGCAACTGTGTTCACCAAACTGGACCTGCGAAACGCTTACCACCTGGTCAGAATCCGCGAGGGGGACGAATGGAAGACTGCCTTTAACACTCACTTGGGCCACTTTGAGTACCGGGTCATGCCTTTTGGTCTCACCAACGCACCAGCAGTTTTCCAGTCGTTGGTAAATGATGTACTCAGAGACTTGCTTAATAAGACTGTGTTTGTATACCTTGATGACATTCTGGTTTTTTCTCGCTCACAGAAGGAGCACGTGGACCACGTGAGGGATGTTCTCAAGAGGTGTTGGAAAATAAGCTGTTCGCTAAAGCTGAGAAGTGTGAGTTTAACGTTTCCACTGTTAATTTCCTGGGCTACGTGGTGGAAAAAGGACAACTCAGGGCCGACCCCTCCAAGATTGAGGCAGTCAGAGGGTGGCCGGTCCCAACCAATCGTAAGCAACTACAGCGTTTTCTTGGGTTTGCTAATTTTTATAGACGATTCATTCGCAACTACAGCGGAATCGCAGCTCCCCTCACACGCTTAACCTCCAGCAAACTTCACTTCACGTGGTCCACTGACGCTCAATGTGCTTTCGATCAGTTAAAAGATCTCTTTGTAAATGCTCCTGTTCTCATTCACCCAGATCCCGAGCAGCAGTTTGTGGTGGAGGTGGACGCGTCTGATTCAGGAGTCGGAGCCGTACTCTCCCAGCGCCTGCCTGCGGACCAGAAGCTGCATCCCTGCGCCTTCTTCTCCCGTCGCCTCTCCCCTGCCGAGCGCAACTATGATGTAGGGAACCGCGAACTACTGGCGGTGGTTCTGGCTCTTCAGGAGTGGCGGCACTGGCTGGAGGGAGCGGCTCAACCTTTTATCGTCTGGACGGACCATAAAAACCTGTCCTACCTCCGCTCTGCCAAAAGGCTGAACTCCCGCCAAGCTCGTTGGGCTCTCTTCCTCGGGCGTTTCGACTTCACCCTCACCTACCGCCCTGGCTCCCGGAACCTGAAGCCGACGCCCTCTCCGTCAGTTCGCCCCTGAGGAGGGGGAGGCCGACGCGGGGACGATCCTCTCTCCTGTGTGTGTGGTAGGGGTGGTCCGGTGGCAAGTGGAGCAGGAAGTCCTCGACGCACTCAAAGATCACCCGGTTCCAGACGGATGTCCACCGGGTCGGCTGTTCGTCCCTCCTACCACCAGGACACCTGTGCTTCTCTGGGGACATGCCTCACGGATCGCGTGCCACCCAGGGGTCCACCGGACACTCAACCTTCTTCAACAGCGCTTTTGGTGGCCTTCTATGGCCGCGGATGTCCGAGCCTTCGTCGCCTCTTGCTCAGTCTGCGCCCGCAACAAGTCCTCCCACCAAGCCCCGGCGGGTCTCCTGCGCCCCTTACCCATTCCCCCACGGCCATGGTCCCACATCGCCGTAGACTTCGTCACCGGCTTTCCACCATCTGAGGGTAACGACACTATTCTCACAATTGTTGATCGATTCTCTAAGGCGGTTCATTTTGTTCCCCTCCCCCAAACCCACCGCCTTGGAGACCGCTAACCTCCTGATCCAGCACGTCTTCAGGCTCCACGGGATCCCCATGGACATTGTGTCGGACAGGGGCCCGCAGTTCACCTCCCAAGTCTGGAAGGCTTTCTGTCGGGCGCTGGGGTCCACCACCAGCCTCTCGTCCGGCTATCACCCTCAGACCAACGGCCAGACTGAGCGGGCCAACCAGGATCTGGAGACGGCACTGCGCTGCGTAGCCTCACGCCTCCCTGCCACCTGGTCCACCCACCTCCCCTGGGTGGAGTACGCCCACAACTCCTTAATCAGCACTGCCACAGGTATGTCCCCGTTTATGGTGACCTCAGGCTTCCAACCCCTCTGTTTCCCAGCCAGGAGTCCGGAGTGGCAGTTCCGTCCGTCCAGGCCCAGTTCCGCAGAGTCCGGCGAGTCTGGAGGGAGACACGTGCAGCTCTGGGCAGAACGGCGGAGCGTAACCGGCGCCTGGCTGACCGACGGAGGATCCCAGCCCCAGACTACCAGGTGGGGCAACGAGTCTGGTTGTCCGCACGGGACCTGCCCCTTCAAGTTGATTCCCGCAAGATGGCTCCTCGCTTCATCGGACCCTTTCCCATTGACCGGATCATCAACCCCAGCGCCGTCCGCCTCCAGCTCCCAGCCTCCCTCAAGATCCACCCGGTGTTCCACGTGTCTCTTCTAAAACCGGTAACCGACAGCCCCCTCCAACCGCCAGAGCCGCCACCTCCCCCTCCCCGCATCATTGAAGGTCACCCGGCATACACGGTGGATCGCATCCTGGATGTCCGCAGGCGAGGCAGGGGATACCAGTACCTCGTCGACTGGGAGGGATACGGCCCGGAGGACCGCTCCTGGATCTCGCGTTCCCTCATATTGGACCCACAACTGCTGCGGGACTTTTACGCCCGCAACCCAGGTAAACCCGGTAAAACGCCAGGTGGCGTTCCTTAGGGGAGGGGTACTGTCATGGTTTTTGTTGTGACCAATATTATTGTTTTGTTGTTTGCGGCCTGCGGTTGCTTCTCTCTCCTCCCCCCTCTCTGCTCTCCTCTCACTCTCCCTCTGCAGAGCTGGATCATGGCAGGGGGGCGGGGCTGAACTCGCTGGCTGAGCCTCATTCACCGCACCTGAGCCTCATCAGGCTGATTAACATGTAGCTTTTTAAGCCGGCTTTTTCCCCTGGTTCATTGCCAGAAGATCCATTGTCTTTCGCTGTGTCTTGCCACGCTTCTGCCCTTTTCTCCTGCCACGCGTTCAGTCTCGAGTTTTTTGCCTGTGATCCTGTTGTTCTCCCGACACGAGAAACTCCCTGAGTAAGGTGTGTTTATGTTACTTTGTTCTCTCAAGTATCTCCCTGAGTAAGGTGATTATTTTGTTGTTACTTTGTTCCCTCAAGTTATCTCCCTGTTTAAGGTGATTTTCTGTTGATACTTTGTTTTTTCCCCTTGTTGTTTTTTCCCGTAACGGTGATTTTGTGTTTTTCTAGTTGTTAGATTTTTGAGCTTTAACTTTTGTTTTGTTTTTGTTCCCATCCAGCCTCCAGAGCCTTTTTTCCCGTTGTGGTGATTTTCTGTTTTCTTTGTGTTGAAACTTTTGTGCCTGAATAAACTTGTGCTCTTGTTCTCTGCACTCTGGGTCCTGGCCTCGCTTTTTGCCTCGCGGCTCCTAACAGCATTGCAGCCTATTCCAGTTGCTTCTATCCAGTTTTTGATTAATGCATTTATTTACATATTTGTATGATTATTTTTCTGTATTTAAATGTTTATGTGTTAATGTTTATGTGCAAAATAATTTTATATATAAAATGCATTTCATCAATTTTGAAAAGACTTTTTAAAATTACCTGCTAAGAAGCTTTATTTGTCATTGACCCATATATATTTTTTGGACTGGTCCCTCAAATGGACTTGTGTGTGTATGTGTCACACACATACACACACAAGTCCTCTGTGCAATGACAATATAGTAAAATTCTTATAAATCTTACCCTCTTCCTTCCTTCCTTCTGTCTGCTGCGGGCTGAATTCTTAATGGCTGCTGCCTGGTCCGCAAGGTCTGGTTGACTGTACCTGAAGTTCCTCCGGACAGTCTCATAGTATGTCTTACAGGCTGGGAGAAAAAATATATATGTTAGAAAGAATAAAAACTAGCCACAAGCAATTAAATAAAAACAACAAACAAAACACATAAAACCTACATGTTACTTACATAAAAGGACTCCCCTGTCCACGCCGTCCATGTCTGGACTTGCAGTCAGGGCTGCCACCAAATGTGAGGTCACTGCCTCATTGTGGGGAGAGCTCAGTCTGTGAAAACAAAATGAATAGGTAAGAGAAGGTATACATTTACTGACATTCAACAGAATACATCCAGCTTTTTTCTTTAAATCTTACCCTTGCTCCGGTTCATAAAGCCTGTTATTTCCTTCACTGTTGTGAAGGCGCCGAACCATTTCCTATAAAATACAAAATAAGCATTGTATAAATAAATAAGACAAAATAAAAGTCCCTTCGGTGAACAAATATCTCCAGGCTTAAATATTTTTCCACAATCAATTTTAATTTACTCAAGAGTTGTGCAAAGAGGAAATTCTCTTAAAAATAGCAGACAATTTAATATCTACTTACCGCAATTTTTGGATTGTGCACTCGTCTTTTTTTTCCTGGTGGGCTCTTCTCCTGAAGAACAGTTTCGGCTGTGCTCCTCCAGGGAAATTGATGTCAGCCATTTGCTGCCTCACCTCAACTGCAAACTGCGTGAACTGTGTCATGTGTTGATTTAACTGGCAAGACAGCCCACTGATGGCACCCAGCAGTTTCTTCTCAAGGTCTGTGGTGGGACTTGGTGGAGGCTGTCTTTCTGTAGCCACTCCCATCAATGACCCTCTATCTGAACCAAGACCAGCCATTATTAAGCAGTTCTTGGTTGTTAATGTCATGTCAAAAGGTACTACATTCAAACATGTCGTTGCAAAGTGTCTTGGCTTCATCCCCATCCGGACAGACATTTTTATGGAAAGCCATTTTTTGTTGTTTGATACAGATACCACTGTACTTTCTGTTCTACGTAAACTGTTTTAAACTTATTAAAGGTTAAAAAAGAGAAGTTATTTTCTTGTGTTCCCTTATCTACCATAGTGGAATTTAGCAAGCGTTATTCGTACAACCAATGTTATCATGAACAGTTGGTAAAAATGAACAAAATGTTGATACATGTCATTGCTGTGAGTATAAATAGATTCATTACTTTTCACAATTAAATTTATTTGAACAATTTAAGTGTTAAGATTAAGGCTTTTGAGAGTCTGAACATTTTGGTGTATGTGCTTATAAAATAATTTAAATTTACTTTTAAATTACCATGATTAGAATAAATTTCTAAGTTTTGTGTACCTGTAACCACAGCGCAGACCCTCCCACACACACACACACACACAGACACACAATCCTGATTTGCATTTGTATAGCTCACAGCATTTTCATTTACATGTGAAAACCTCACACAGTCCAAGGGGCTGGGGGGGTCAATTGCCAAGGCTTTCTCACCTTGAAACTGCCAGGGATTGAAAATCCACATCAATTCCAGGCAGTTATCGGCAGTTTTCTGTGCTAACTGTAAATTCCTGCGAACAGTCGTTAACTTGAACTTCCAAAGCAATTTACAGTGCCAAGGATTGCCGAAAATCCCACTTTTCATGCAGTGATACTTTCTGCAGATAGCAACAGCATGTTATTTAGGTCACAACAAAGTTTTTTCACCTCAACCCCAGAGTGGAATACATATGTGTATATATATATATATATATATACATATATATAGATACATATATCCCACTCTGGGGTTGAGGTGAATAACAGAACTGTGTTGTGACCTGTAATGAGAGTTTACTCAATTCGCCATGGCAGAAGAGAGCAGCAGCATCAGACGGCCAAACTTCTCCCAGGAGTAAACTGATGTTTTGGTCCGGGAGGTCCAAGCTTGCAGTGTCCGAATATACAGAACTGCGAGCAGACCTCCACGGGCTGATGATGCAAAGGTAGCCTGGGAAGAGGTCACCACAATTGTAAATCAATGTAGCGTTTCTCTCGTGTGCACGCACGCTCTTTCTTTCTCTCTCGCAGTCTCACTCTGTTTCTTTTCTTTTGACTTTTCTAAGATGACAGATGCTGAATATATACTCCCTATCTGATGCTGTGGCTGTTTGTGGTTGGCTGAGAGGGATGTGAACTCATTAGCTTGTAACTGTGTTAATCAAATCAGGTTGAGTTTCCATTACGCATGCCAAACGTGCCAAACGGTGCCAAGCCCCTTTGATCTGACATCAGATGTGACGGGACAATCGATATAGAGATACATTTATGTGCTGATTGCAGATAGTTGCATTGAATAGTGGTTTTTGTGGATATTTCAGCCAAACTTCGGATTACACCGGCTGCCCTCCTCCTGGGCTGACAGTAGACCTGGTTTCAGCTGGCAAGCTTTTAGAGCAACTTCGGCGAAGCCTTTTGGCACGAAACTGTCACTGTGCCAAGCTGGATCTGTCGACACCTCCCCCTGCTGCGCCGCCACGCCCATCGCAGCACATGTCGGTCTGCCAAACTACCAAACTGAGTGCGCCTCGGGTTGCGCTGCTCGAAACTAGCTTTGCGCGGGATTCGCCACCCTGCGCCACCCTGCGCCGGGAAACTAGAGCCCTAAATATTGCCAGTGGGTAAGATGAGAACTATATTTTAAAAAAGAGTCAGTGGCCTACTGTATAACGAAGGACTCAAGTTTTACCACTACAGATATGTGCTTTTCAAGGCTGATAACAGTATTTCTAAAGTAAATCTGCAAATCTGCAATCTATGTTTTTTTTGTTTTGTTTTTCTTTTGTCAAAAACTGCTTTAAAGGAACAGTGGGTAGGATTAAGTGTCATCTGATGGTGAGGACTGTAGCTAAAAACTTTCCCCATGTAACAAGCATGAACTCCCTGTTGGGTTTCCTTCACTGTTCATTTTTCAGGAGGGTTTTACCAGGAGCTGAATAATCCATAGAGTTCTCCTCCTCTCCTAAACAAACAGACCAGGTGATATAAATCGGTATGAACACTAAATAAAGCAGTTTCATGTTACAAATCAGTGTTTCTCTGATGCTGTTTGGCTTGTCGTAAATGGGCCGCTAGCCTAGCACCTTTTACTGTAATGTATGCTCACCTTTTTTTTTTCTTTTCTTTTTGATAACTTAAGATCCAGATTTTCAGGAGGTTTTTACCATGAACTGAATTATCTCCTATCTAAAACATAACAAACCATATGATTTGAACCGGTAAAAACACTAAATAGAGGTGAGAAGTTGAATGGCCTTATCTAAAGCCGGTGTTTGGTCTGTCCATTCTGGGCTACTGAATAAACATTCTAAGGTAACAAAAACCGGACAGTTTCCTTTTTTAGGTGATTATACACTAAAGAAAACATACTTACTATATTATATTCAATTTCTGCCAATATATCCCCTGCAAACCTACACACTGGACCTTTAAAAAGTGGTGGCATCAAATCTACTATATCTTCATATAAAAGTGATGTATTTCAATATATTTTTTATTCTACTTTATTATATAGTTGTTGGTAAGGAAAATGAGATTACAGAAAAGCAGTATGTCATGAACTAAACTTCCTTTCAGTCAACAATGAAGAAGGATGGCTAATTTAGATTAAGAGGTAAGCACCATAAGCACAGATAGAAAGGTGTCTTTTTCATCTATAAAGCCACTGAAAAAAAGAACTTTCCTTACCTTCTGGGGTAAGCACATGGTGGAGGTCACCCCACACATCGTACCAGCCGGTCCAGTAGTCCATCACTAGAGTGGGGCTGTTGGGCTGACAAACAACGCAGGAAAGGTCTACACTATCAGTACACACAGCTCACTGTCCAGTGTTTCATTAAGTGTCTCCTTGATGTCTTCAGTGGAAAGGTAGTATACACACCTGGATAGCATTCAGATCCTGGATGTCTTTCTGATTTAGCTTCTGCAGCTTCACTGATCTGATGGCTATAAGGTGGGAGATCACATCACAAGGTAAGCTGTGTGTGTGTGTGTGTGTGTGTGTGTGTGTGTGTGTGTGCATGCGTGCGTGTTATTAACAGACTGTACCTCCAGCCACACTCCCCGACTTCATTGTGTTGTAGCTGTCTGCTGTGAGCAAGAGCTCGCTGATCCCTCTAGACTGTAAAGCCTTTCAATATAAAACAGAAGGTCTTTTTATACATGTGTGTTTTCATGTAGGATTTAAGGAAGCATTTGAATTAAGCAAGCCTATTACATCACCTCTTTAATGAAAAGCATGTAATGTTCATCCTTTGCAAAGGATCCATATTCGTTTTCCACTTGCACTGCAATGATGGGACCTCCTTTCTTGAACTGAATAACATTAACAACAACATTTTTTTAAGGATGACAAGTTAAAAACAAACTGGAGGGACAAAAGACCTGTTTGCAGCTTTAGTGACTGAATGTTACCTGCAGTGGAACCACTTTTGGTATAAGTTGGTCAAAAAAAGTACTGACAGCCTGAGTGAAGCCTGGGTAAGTTGTCCTCAGTTTCATGCTTCCATCACGGAGGAGCCAGCTGCAAAGAGACAGAAAACAAGCCACAGAGATGCAGGTACAGCAGAGGTACATTTAATCTAAAATACTGGACAAAGCTTCACACAAGTCTTCCCTTAAAGCAAGATGTGACTTTTCCACCCTGATGTTATTTCTTCTCTACCGACATGAAACCAGTTCTGTTCCTGTTCCTGCACCTAAATTTGAACCATTAGTACCCATTTCCCACCAAATTAGCACCAGGTCCTGGAGCCTTGGTGCTATATAGTAAACCAGCCCATGTTTCCACCAGTTTTGAGCCAAAACATTGTAATCAAGTATGTATCATCAATGGAAGTAAACAGTAGTGGCAAAACTGGGGATTACATTGACTACCTGTGAACTTTGATCTGTAATTACAGATATTTTTAATCCAAAAACAAGTATGAACCAATGAGACCAATGCAAGCTCTTTTTTCCTATGATTTCTTACTTGACCTTATTGACTTTTATTGTTGCCTTCTTCATCTGAAGAAGTCAAGTGAGAAGTCATCACAAAAAAAGAGTGTGCAGTGGTCTTATTAACAGGTGGCTTACTTGTTTTCTGAAGGAATGTAATTGTAATTTCATTTGCTTTGTGTATTCTTTGTGTTTTCAAATACTTCAAAATGTCTAGACCTCTTAACCTCACACCTAGATGCAAAATCCTGCAGGATACGCCAAGTGTGAAACAGACGAAAGTGTGTAAAAACAATGTGTAGGGGCACCGCTCCCTGCCGCAGACAGAAGGGTGTGAAACACACCGTAAGAGGCGGTTCTCAGGTATAAATGTTTAAGCTTCCCCATGCTCGAGGTCTTTCTTCATTCTGTGCTGATTGACCTTTTCTTTGCAAAGATGATAAAAAACGTGTCGGCCGGCAGAAGTCTCTATTTCATTATTCACCAGCAGCAGAGAATTTCCACAACAGGAAAAACAAAAATCTCTAACAACAGAACAAAAGTTCACAAATAATTAATATAAGCCATGATTTTCCCACGACTGTTTACTTCTGTTGTGGTTTGTGCAACGCCCTCCGTTAATGACACCTCCTTGGTTACAATGGTTGTGCTCAAAAATGGTGGACGCACGGGCTGGTTCGCGCAGAGGTGGGAATTGTGGAGTCATCAAGTCATCTCCATGCCATGTATTTGTTCTGTTCAGTCACTGAACCAGGTGCATTCACTAATTAGCTCACCTTCCTGGCTGAAGAGCTGTGCTGATTGGACTCAGCTGGTTTAGTGCAGGAGCAGAACAAATACATGGCATGGAGATGACTTGATGACTCCACAATTCCCACCTCTGCATAGCATTAAGGTTCCAAGAATTATGAATGGAACTGGGTCAAGAACCAGAGCTAATTAGGTGGAACAAGGGTTTTTGTGGTTCAGTGGTTAAAATCACTTACAAATTTAATTTAATTTATTTACAGACGTAAACTTGTCAGAGCATTACACAGGATTTGGGTTTAAATAGATACCATACTTTAATACACACAGAAAATTAGGATGTATATATACAATAATGTTACATTTTTTCCTCAGTTATATGTAAAGAATGCTAGCACTACCTTGGCAGTCCTCCTAGGTCCAGCTCAGAGGAGATGTAGGGCCCTGGGCGGAAAATCACCCACAATCCCAATTCAGCAGCAAGATTAATATAGGCTCTGAAACCCACAGATAGAGGGCTATGAATATGTATTATCTGCCCCAACATAAAGTGCAACCACATATCTTGTTTTAGGTGAGTGGAATGTACATGGCAATAACAGTGGCAGGATGAGTTTTGTGTCAGCTGGTGAGCTGACAGCCTGTTCTCATTCTGAAGACATCAAATATCACTGTTTTGTCAGTGATGTCAGTATCAGACACCTGACACCAAAAAACACCTTTTGCAGTGTTATTGTAAGAGCCATAATGTTTGGATAATAAAGGGGGGATTGAAAGGTGGATAGAAACACATTATTTGGTAATTTGTGCTATAGTTCTGTGGGGCGGAGTTAGGGAGTACGTCACCTGCACGCCCTCAGTTGGATGTGAGTGCCGATAGAGAGCACATAGTTTTTCTACGGAAAAAAGTGATGGATGTAATTTTGATATTCCTGAAGTAAACTTTGATTTTTTAAACGGATACGTCTCATCCTTGGTTCCTGTATGAAACCCTTTCTATCACGCATCTCACGGGCTTTGACAACAAGAAGGAAAGCCAGCACAGTTATGATACCCTGCCTGTCAGCGAGAAGGCACCAGACATGGCAGTATGATACGTGGATAGACAGCATCAGTTCACAATGCGGCTGGATCAGACCTGTCGTGTTGGTATAATATGCCACTGGAGGGTGTCCAGTATTGGTGGATGGGTCCAACAAACCCCAATTTTGTACCCAGGAGTCTGCTGTTCACCTCCTGTATGACTGAAAGCCAATTCATGATTTTATTTTTTTAAACCTAACCACATGCTTTTGTTGCCTAAACTATGGAAAGCCAAAAGTGCCATATATCGCCACTATTTCAACGCTACGTGTCTTGAGACGCCGCTTTTTATGGCCGCTTTTAATTTAAACGCTGCAAAAAGCGATGTCTTACTTGTCTTAAGTGTCGCTTTTTCCAGCGCTTTTGTTGGGAGCCTTAAAACGACGCTTTTAACGAGACAAAGTGCCGTAAAGCACCCATTTTTACAGCGTTGTAGAGAGCCACAGTAGACACCGCTTTTTACGCCATAATAACTGTCCGGATGATAATGAGCTCTGCCCTCTGTTTAACACAACCAATAAGTTCAATGTTTCTGAAACCAATCAGCGGAGAGCACAGCGAGACCAAAACAATGGATCCACAAGACTTGGCTGCTGTGTTGCTCTTTTGTATTGCTAGAGGAAATTACTAAAATTCAAAGGATTAATTACTTATCTGCATGAAAGTATAATCACCATGGCTGGAAACACTGTGCTCAGAATATATCGGTTTATGAAATAAATAAACAAAACCTTAATCATCATATTGTACATTTAACCGTGAACCAACCATAGCACTACCTCTGTGAGAGACTTGGGCTCGCTAACTGTGTGTATCAGCGTCATAAGTTTTCCCCATTTGCAGCACTTCTAAAAGTGGTTTGCCTCTAGCTCTGTGTCAAATAATGCCTACAATATTTTTTGAAGTGTATTAAGTCCAAATGTATTACTCGTCATACAATTTCCATTTATTAGTCTTGCTTTTTGTTTTTTTGTTTTTTTATAATTATCTAAACAATCCTAGCTAAAACATTTATTTTGAGATGCTACTCATTACAGTTATTTCCATGTTCACAATCATTAGCACAATTTCTGATGTAAAACATATCAAGTTGCGCCACATCTGATCTCTGCAAACTGGTGTGATCATTAGGCGATGTTACACATTTTAACCACAAGGTGGCAATAGTGGTTAAAACTGGCTTTTCCCAGCTGCTGGAGCTACAAGGCTACAGTCTGTCGAACACACTCATTCAGCTCTTGCAAGCATACGCGTTTGAACCCTATTGTTTTTGTTCAGATTTTTATTATTCTCTATTTTTATTATTCTCTGCTAAAAGTGGTGCTGCAGGCTAAACCGTGCAAGGAAGGGCAGTGCAATTTGGAGGGTTGATCCAGACCCCTGCACGTACCTCAGAACCAAAAAATGGCATATGTCCGCCAGCAGGGGGCGCTATAAACAAGGTCAACACGTTTTGGGCTATAACTCCCACACCCTATGTTGCACCTTCAAAAACCTCTTATACCCAGATTCCCTGAATAGCGCTAAATCACGTGGGCTAGGCCACGCCCATTTCCACCTATAATTTTTTTGCACAAAATCGCGAAAACTCGAAAACCTACTTTTTCGAATTCCTCCTTGGAATTTCGTCCGATCAGCATGAAACTTGGCACGTACAGTCTTCAGCTGGACCTGATGTAAAGTTATCAAAAGAATTTTGTTCGGTCAAAATATGGGCAAATTATTAATGAATATATTTTTATAGCTAGCTATAAAAACGCAAACTGTTGCATATCTCGGTCAAAATTAATGCTAACAAAACCAAATCTCTGAGCCTTGGTTGGCATGTGACTGTGAGGGTTTGAGCCAAATTTGGCTAATGTTGGCCACTAGGGGGCACTGCAAATATGGGAAATTTATATCTCTTAAATGGCTATACCGATTTTTACGAAATTTGGTGGGTATGATGCTGGGTCAATCCTGAGCCCATATCTTGAAGTTAATCATGACTGGTCAAAGTGGGCGTGGCTTATTTCAAGATAAACAACAAACATTTATTTCTGCCAAAGTATTATGTTGAGGGCTGTGGAATTTACAGGGTATATATAGAATAGCACACAAAGACCACCCATACCAAAAATTGTGTGTGTACTCCACTAGGTGGCGCTATAATGGATGCAAATGCGTTTTGGCCTATAACTTTCACATTTTAAATCGCAGGAGGGCCCGCCCACCCAACGCCCAACACCCCTTGGTGTATCACGGCCCTCTCTGGCTCATATTAGGAAGTTTTTCCAATAAAGGCTGATAGGCTAGTCTCCAGGGAGGGTGGGTGACGGTCACCAACCATCACCAGGGTCCAGGGCTGGCCCTGCGGGGGAAGGGGGCAGCCCGTCACCCCAAGACCACAGGAGTGCCCAGACCCCACGACCAGGGAGCCACAGAGGCCTGGGCTGAGGGGCCTGGCGTGGGAGCTGGGTGCTGCCTGCAGGGGGTGTTCTGGTGCTGTGCAGTGTGGGCACGGCCGGTGGTGGGGGGGGGGCGGATGGGCTGGGGGCCCGGCTCTGGGTCTGTGGCGGTCTGGGGGGGTACTGGCGGGATTGCGGGTTGGCCTGTGCTCCTGCATGTCGGGGTTCAGGGGGGCTGGGTGGGGCTCGTCGTCCGTGCTCCCTGGTGGCGCGTCTCATCCTTCTGCTGGGGGTCGATTTGCTGCGGGCGGTGTGACCCAGGTCGGGACCATTGCGGGGGCCTGGCGCTGCAGTTGCTTGGGGGGCGGGGTTGGGTGGGGGCCTGTTGGGTTTCCTTGGGGCCCGCCTGGCCCGCTGTCCATGGGCGCTGGGGGCCTCGCGGCGCCGGGGTCTGGTTGGCGCCGCCTTCTAGCCCCTGTCATCCATCCCTCCAGCCTTCGGGCCGGGCCCACACTGGCCTGGCCTCCTAAACCACATTTAGTTCACTCTCCACACACATTCCACAGTTTTTAACGCACCACATACACTCACTCTTCGAGGCGCAGACCACGGATGGATTGGGGAGCTTCATGATGGGACAGGCTATGGGACAGTGGTGTCCGGTAGCCCTCCATGCTGCCCCCCAGCCCATCCTTTTCTGTCTTCTAATTTTAAAGCACCACATACACCTACATCTTGGGGGACAGATGGGAACAGGTTCCAGGTGCCTTATGGCTGCACGGGCTGCAGGACAGCAGTGTGCTGTAGCCATCAGCCTTGCCCCCACCTGTCTCCTAAGTCCCTTAATGCACCACATCACACTTATGGGCACTCACATGCACATTCACGGTGTAGGGTTAATGTTTCTCCATACACTGTTGATACGCATGGCGGGGGGGGGGGGGGGGGGGGAGGAGCCCACCCACCCCGCACCACCCGGGGCGGAAACAGCCCCCTAAGGGGGACTGGCCACGCCGCCCCCGGCCCAGGGAGCACGAGGAGACCCCGCCCCCTCCAGGCACACAGGACGAGCAGTCCAGACGCACCTGCCCCCAGGGGAAACCGCCCGGCCCCGCGACCCCACACAGAGCGAGGGAGCAGGCCTGGATTCAAGGGGGAGAAGGTGCACCTAACACATGCTTAAGACCTTGAAATCTGATGAACCGCTGTGGTATATTGTGGTGTGAGAGATAGAGGGAATAGGGGTTACATCATTAACAGAAACACGTTACATATGACACAATAGTCTTTCTAGACTTGTAATATTTATATGTACAGGTGGCATATGCTCACAGGCTGAGTGGCACTATACAGACACGTTTAGTGAGAGAATAAATGGTGACCATTTTTCTGTAAAGTATGTTAATTGATTTCTGTGGCCAGCAGAAATTTTCTCCAGCGAAATATGTTCTACAAGGAGATTCAGCCAATGGTTGATGTTGAGGGTCTGTTTATCTTTCCAATTGACTAGGATTGTTTACAAGAAGAGAGTTGCAGTGGCTGTTTGGGGGGTCAATTGTCATCAGGTCACCAATTAAGCACAGGTTGGGAGATAATGGGATCCTGCAGTCCAAAATGGAGGAGAGTTTTTGAGTGACTGTTGACCAGAAGTGCTGGACGGGTGAACATAACCAGAGTGCATGAAAGTAGGTGTCTGCAGTGTTCTGAGTACACTGAGTGCATGTGTCAGATGGACTAAAGCCCATTCTATTCATCTTTTGTTGGGTGATGTGTGTTCTGTGGAGTACTTTAAATTGGATAAGTTGTTTATTAGTGTGTCTTGTCATCTTAAATGTATTTTTGCATATCTGAGTCCAGAAGTCAGGGTCCGGTGATACACCCAGCTCCTTTTCCCATTTTAAAATTGGTAAATGTATAGAGCTGGTCTTTGACAGTAATTTATAAATCTTGGAAAGGTTCTTCTTATTACTTGGAGAAAGCTTTGTAATATGTCTGGCAAATTCTGGTGGCTGCAAAGTGTCCTGAGGCACTGGAATTCTCTTCTTGATTGTTTTTATCAATTGTAAATATTGTAGAAAATTTCCATTTCTTATTTCAAAAGTTTGAAATATGCTTGTGTATGTCATAAGTATATTGTCTTGGAAAAGGTGATGGAGATGAGTTACTCCCTTCAACTCCCATGTGCTAAAATGGAGAGGTCTTTTGTTGATTTCAAAATCCGGGTTGTGCCAGATTGGAGAGAGCAAGTAAGGTTCTATCTGAGAGTTTGTGATTTCTAGTGTTTTCCACCAGGCTGACAAGGTGGAAGCAATCATTGGGTTCTTAAAACAGTTATGACGTCTGAGTGTAGTGGTGATAAACGGGAGGTCAGAAAGTTTTATATTGTTGCAGTCCGCCTGTTCTAGTTCGAGCCAGGAGTTGTAGTCTTTGTTAGGATATAACCATTTCAATAGGTATTGTTGCTGGTTAGCCAAATAGTAATGTTTAAGGTTAGGAGCGTCCAAACCCCCTTCCAGTTTGTTTTTCTGAAGGGTGCTTAGGCTAATTTTTGCTGTTTTGTTCTTTGAGTAAAATTTTATAATTGCAGAATCTAATGACAGGAACCATTTCGATGTGGGTGTGAATGGAATCATGGAAAAAAAATAGTTAATTTGGGGTAGAATTTTCATTTTAACTGTGGCTATTCGACCCAGGAGGGAGATGGGAAGATTATTCCAGCGCTTCAGGTCACCACAGATCTTAACTAGCAGCGGGCTAAAGTTCAGGTGGACCAAGTCTGATAGTTTGGATGAAATATTTATGCCAAGATATCTTATGTTGCCCACAGGGAGAGAAAATTTTTGGTCTGCAGGATTCCAAGAGTTCTCCGTTATTGGCAGTATTGTCGATTTGGACCAGTTGATGGAGTAGTCTGAAAGTTTAGAAAAATTTGTTATGAGATTAAATACTTCATGTAAAGACGATTTCGGTTCTTGTAGATACAGTAAAATGTCGTCGGCATATAGATTAATTTTATGCTCTGAATTGGCGGAATGGATACCTATGATCTTGCTGTTCTGACGAATTGCCATAGCCAATGGTTCGATGAATATTGCAAACAGTAGAGGTAAGAGTGGGCACCCTTGTCTGGTTCCTCTCTGCAAAGTGAAGCTTTTAGATGTGATCCCATTGGTGGTGACTGTGGCCTTAGGGGAATTATATAAGGCTGATACCCACTGGATAAATGACTCTCCAAAGCCAAATCCACTCATGGTGGCAAATAGGAAGGACCAGTTGACCTTGTCGAAGGCTTTTTCTGCATCAAGTGACAGAATAATTGCTTTTGTATTAACCTGTTGTGCTTTACTTATCAAATTAAGAACTCTTCTGACGTTATTACTTGAGTGTCTGCCATGGGCGACCGGGCCTTCTCAGTCGCTGCCCCAAGCCTGTGGAATGCCCTCCCGGATCACCTGAGAGCGCCACAATCTTCGGCATCTTTTAAAAATGGGCTTAAGACTTACCTTTTTACTAAAGCTTTTTCGTGATATTTCTTACTACTTTTTAATGTTTTTATGTTTTTATGCTTTTATGGTTTGCTTTTAACTCTGTATGCACTTTGAGATTCGTTGGAATGTAAAGCGTGTTACAAATAAAATGCATTATTATTATTATTATTATTATTATTAATGAAGCCCGTTTGATCATTATGAATTATTGATGCGATTATTTTCTCCAGTCTAGAAGCAAGTGCCTTTGAGATAATTTTGATATCACTGTTGATTAGTGATAGAGGACGGTAGCTAGAAGGAAGTGTGGGGTCTTTGTCTGGCTTTAGTAATAATTTGATTGCTGCTGTATTCATGTGAGGTCTTATGACACCTCTTGGCTACACCTCTTTTTGATCTCTGTCACTGTCCTGATGAAAAGTGGTGCTAATATTGTCCAGAAATGTGTTATAAATTCAGCAGGAAAGCCGTCTGGACCTGGAGCCTTACCTGTTGGCATTTTGTCTAATGCGCTCTGCAGGTCATTAATAGTCAGGGGGGCATCTAAAATATTTCTATGTTCCGTGGATAATTGAGGTAAATTTAGGTTGTCCAGAAAAGCCTGAATATCTTCTGGATTTGGATTGTTTATTGTTGAATATAGGTTATGGTAGAAAGAATGAAAAAATCTGATTGATCTCCTGAGGGGATTGTGTGTAATTTCCGGACGGCTCCTGGATTGTTGGTATCAGAGATTTTTCTTTATTACGTTGGAGCTGATTTGCCAAAAATTTTCCTGATTTGTTACTGTGTTCAAAGTTATTATATCTTAGTTGCTGTATAATAAATTCAGTTTTCTTTGATAGAATATTGTCCAATTGTGATTTTGTACACTGTAATTGGGTCCATACCTTATCACTTGGATTGTTTGCATATTCCTGTGTTAGTTGTTTAATTTTTTCCTCAATGTTTTTTTCCGCTTGCAATTCCTGTTTCTTCTTGTAGGAGGAGTATGATATAATTTTTCCTCTGATTACTGCCTTTCCAGCCTCCCATATTAAAGATGGAGATAAATTTGGAGAGTCATTATCTTCAAGAAAGTTTGCCCACTCCTGTCTCACCATTTTATCAAAGTCTGGGTCTTTAAGTAAAGAGATATTAAAGCGCCATGTTGGGGACCATTTATGGATGGTTTCTATTTGCAGATTGAGTGATATTGGTGCATGGTCGCTGATAATGATCGGGTGTATTTTTGTGGTAATTTTTTGTGAGATGGAGTTATTTAAGAGAAAAAGGTCAATTCCTGAAAATGAGCGATGCACAGGAGAGAAGAAAGTATATTCCCTCTTCGATGGGTATTTGAGTCTCCAGCCATCGCCAAGCCCAAAATCCTCCATATATTCCTGTATTACCGATTGTGATTAGCCGATTGTGATTGCTTTGTGTGTACTGAGTTACCACATCGGTCTAATGAAGCATTTAGGACTGTTAAAGTCTCCTCCAATTATAGTTGTCAAGCTGTCTGATAGGTTAGATGGTAGAGAGAAGACTGTGTGAAAGAAGGCTGGATCATCATTATTAGGGGCATACAGATTAACAATTGTATATAATTTGTTAAAGATTGCTGCCTGAATAATGATGTAGCGGCCTTCTGGGTCTGTTACCGTGCTGTTTAAAGTGAATGGCAGTCTCTTGTGGACCATGATAGAGACACCTCTTTGTTGTTATAGCAGGATGAAAAAATTTGATTAAAATTTGGATCTTTAAGAGATTTTTCTTCTGACTTTAGCAAGTGGGTTTCTTGTAGGAGGAAAATATCTGTTTTCAATTTTGTGACAAAGTCCATCACTTTAATTTTTTTCGCCTGTGAGCGGATGCCATGTACATTCCAGGAAACCAAGTTTAGGTGTGACATTGACAAAGTGGGGGTTTTATCATACTGTGTGTGGGTATGGAAAAAAATCTGTGTGTGTTTCTATGTGAGTTTCTATCTGCGTGGATTTTGCACGAGTAGATGTAATTGTGATTTTTTTTTTTTTTTCCTTTTTACAAAGTCAGTGTTGTGTTCATTATATACACATATATATCCATACATCCATATGTACATACATATACATCTGCATATATACACACATACACACAGATATATATACAGTCATGGAAAAAATTATTAGACCACCCTTGTTGCTTAATTGATTCCCAGGGTATATAAGAGGCCATTTCATGTCACAAGCAGCACTGCACATGCAAAGGCCTAGAGTGGTTTCCTGCTTACATTCAAGCCGTAGCACAACTCAGAAGTTGTCAGCTCTCACATAATGCCTAAAACAAAAGAATTATGTGAAGCCACAAAGGCAGCCATCTTGGCACTGCTGGAAATTGGCATGAGTGAGAGACAGGTAGCGAAAAAACTGAAGATCTCCAAGACAGCCGTTCATTACAACAAAAAAAAACAAGCTGAACATGGCACTACCAAATTGCTACCTGGCCGTGGCAGGAAACGTCTTTCTACCCCACGAGATGACCGTGCACTCATCCGTTCCTGTGTCAGGAATCGTCGTCAGACCTCCAGGGACCTTAAAAATGAGTGGGCACTGTCGAGAAATGTGACTTGTTCGGCAAGGACAGTTCGAAACCGACTTGTTGAAGCTGGTTTGAAGTCACACAGAGCACGCAAGAAGCCCTTCATCAATGAAAGGCAGAGGAAGGCCCGGTTACTCTTTGCTCGAGACCACAAGGATTGGACTGTTGATGATTGGGCTAAGGTTCTCTTCAGTGATGAAAACATGGGGGTGGATCAGTCATGATCTGGGGTTGTTTCAGTCTGAGTGGAACAGGGCAAATGCAATTGTGTGAAGGCCGAATGAACCAGGTCATGTACAGGACTACCCTTGAAAACAGTCTTCTTTCATCAGCTGGAAAACTCTTTCCTGCCTCGAATGACTGGATTTTCCAACAAGACAATGCCCCTTGCCACACGGCAAGGTCAGTTAAAGCCTGGATGGAGAACCACAACATTCGCACCATGCCTTGGCCTGCTCAATCACCAGATCTTAATCCAATTGAAAACCTGTGGAAAATCATCAAACTCAAAATGGAGAACCACAAGCCCAAAAACAAAGAAAATTTGTTTGAATTTGTCCAACAGGAATGGGCTGCTGTGACAGCAGAACAATGTCAGAAGCTGGTGGAGAGCATGCCAAGACGCATGGCTGCAGTCATCAAAAACAATGGTTATGCAATCAAGTATTAACTCTTGTGTGTATCATGTGTTTAAAGCAAACAGAAAAGAAAACATGGAATGCTTAAAAGTAGTGTTTTTGGCGGTACAATGCCATAGCTATTGATGTAAGAATTTAAGTAATTTTGGTTATTATCAAGAAAACCATGGAAAATGAATAGTTCTTAGTTCTTAAATTAAACTCTCATGAGCTATTTTTGTTGTTATCATTATAATTGTCCAAACAAATGTACCTTTAGTTGAGCCAGGCATTAAAATTAACAAGAAATTGAAGAAAACAAGGGTGGTCTAATAATTTTTTTCATGACTGTATATAAATATACAGTCATGGAAAAAATTATTAGACCACCCTTGTTTTCTTAACAAGAAATTGAAGAAAACAAGGGTGGTCTAATAATTTTTTTCATGACTGTATATAAATATACAGTCATGGAAAAAATTATTAGACCACCCTTGTTTTCTTCAATTTCTTGTTAATTTTAATGCCTGGCTCAACTAAAGGTACATTTGTTTGGACAATTATAATGATAACAACAAAAATAGCTCATGAGAGTTTAATTTAAGAACTAAGAACTATTCATTTTCCATGGTTTTCTTGATAATAACCAAAATTACTTAAATTCTTACATCAATAGCTATGGCATTGTACCGCCAAAAACACTACTTTTAAGCATTCCATGTTTTCTTTTCTGTTTGCTTTAAACACATGATACACACAAGAGTTAATACTTGATTGCATAACCATTGTTTTGATGACTGCAGCCATGCGTCTTGGCATGCTCTCCACCAGCTTCTGACATTGTTCTGCTGTCACAGCAGCCCATTCCTGTTGGACAAATTCAAACAAATTTTCTTTGTTTTTGGGCTTGTGGTTCTCCATTTTGAGTTTGATGATTTTCCACAGGTTTTCAATTGGATTAAGATCTGGTGATTGAGCAGGCCAAGGCATGGTGCGAATGTTGTGGTTCTCCATCCAGGCTTTAACTGACCTTGCCGTGTGGCAAGGGGCATTGTCTTGTTGGAAAATCCAGTCATTCGAGGCAGGAAAGAGTTTTCCAGCTGATGAAAGAAGACTGTTTTCAAGGGTAGTCCTGTACATGACCTGGTTCATTCGGCCTTCACACAATTGCATTTGCCCTGTTCCACTCAGACTGAAACAACCCCAGATCATGACTGATCCACCCCCATGTTTTACTGTAGGGGCAAGACAGTCTGGGTTGTAAGCTTCTCCAGGCTTCCTCCTAACCAGTAAGTTGGCTGGAGTGGGCATCAATTCAAAATTGGATTCATCACTGAAGAGAACCTTAGCCCAATCATCAACAGTCCAATCCTTGTGGTCTCGAGCAAAGAGTAACCGGGCCTTCCTCTGCCTTTCATTGATGAAGGGCTTCTTGCGTGCTCTGTGTGACTTCAAACCAGCTTCAACAAGTCGGTTTCGAACTGTCCTTGCCGAACAAGTCACATTTCTCGACAGTGCCCACTCATTTTTAAGGTCCCTGGAGGTCTGACGACGATTCCTGACACAGGAACGGATGAGTGCACGGTCATCTCGTGGGGTAGAAAGACGTTTCCTGCCACGGCCAGGTAGCAATTTGGTAGTGCCATGTTCAGCTTGTTTTTTTTTGTTGTAATGAACGGCTGTCTTGGAGATCTTCAGTTTTTTCGCTACCTGTCTCTCACTCATGCCAATTTCCAGCAGTGCCAAGATGGCTGCCTTTGTGGCTTCACATAATTCTTTTGTTTTAGGCATTATGTGAGAGCTGACAACTTCTGAGTTGTGCTACAGCTTGAATGTAAGCAGGAAACCACTCTAGGCCTTTGCATGTGCAGTGCTGCTTGTGACATGAAATGGCCTCTTATATACCCTGGGAATCAATTAAGCTTAAGAATGTCAAATAGGACATAAAGTATTATGTGACCAGCTGCATTTTTTGTTGTGTTCATTGTATTATACGTTTAGTGGTACCAGATATTAGAATGAACAAGAAATTGAAGACAACAAGGGTGGTCTAATAATTTTTTCCATGACTGTATATACCAGGGTTGCACAATTAATTGCATTGCAATCGCAGGAATGCTTAATTATCTGTTGCAGGAAAATTGTGTCAGAATACCATTTTGAATGAAACATACATGCCTATATTTATTTATTTATTTCAAGAATAGTGCAGCCCCAATATATATACATGCATACACACATTTTTTGATCTTTTTTTTATATTCTTTTGATAATACAATTAAGCTATGGTTCTACTTTGTTTTGTGGTTTTAGGGGCACTTATCTCACTTAGAAGAGCCATGGGGTGGTGGTAGAGTGGTGGAACAGTTGACCATCTATGTATAATTTGTCTACCACAAGAGAGGTCCTGTTTCCCTTCTGCCTGTGCTCTTTTAAAATGGGATATAACACTTTCCGCCTCTCGTTGATTTCCCTGGGGAACTGATCGTTCATACCAAACGAAGTGCCTTTCAGCTCTCGTCCTTTACTTTTAACAAGCATTTTCTGCTGATAATGTTCGAATTTGGCGATGATGGGACGAGGACGCTGACCTCCTCGGGGTCCGAGCCTGTGGACGCGGTGAAAAGTGATGTTGACAGTCTCCGTCGGGATCTTGAGGGCCATCACCATAAACTTTTTTAAATGGACTTCTGGATTGTCTGTTGTGCTCTCCGGGATGCCAGAAATGATTAAATTGTCTCTCATGCTTCTGGACTGCACGTCGAGGACAGTTTCCTTCAGGAGTTTATTTTCCTTTTTGAGGAGATCTACATCTGAAGTGACCACCGCTAAGGTGGAGCGGAGTTCAGCGTTGTTTTGCTGCAGGTCGCTAATCTGCTGGTAAGTGAACTCCAAGCTTACCTTCAGGTCTTTTATCTCCTGGTGAAGCAGACCGAGCACTTCTAGCTTCTTCTTGATGGATTCCAAGACGCTAAATTCAGAGGATAATAAGTCTTGCGTATCGGTGGCTGAATCGGTCTTCTTCCTCTTATTGGGGTTGTCGGCAGGGCCCTCCATGACGCACTCGTAGTAGCAATGATCGATAAACTCTTCTAGGTCCTCCACTCTGGCTGATGGTGCAGGCTGGAGTTGTCACCAGTTAGGTGATTATATTTGTTTGGCTAGTTTGTTGATATCTAATCTAGCAGCTAGGCGCCGCCATGTTGAATCTCAAAATCTCACAGTGGTCTCGCGGTCTCACGCTGTCATCTCACGGTCTCCTCCTGTCATCTCACGGTCTCCTCGACTTTGCACGCACTTTGCACATACAATCTCCAGACGAGCCTGATCAAAAGTTAGCAAAAGAATTTTGCTATTCCAAAAAATACGGTAGTTATAAATAAACATTTTTTTTTTCTGCTAGCTAAAGAACACATACCGTCACATATTTTTGTCAAAGTAAAAGCTATCGACGTCAAACTCAAGTCACTTCTTTCAGAGGTCAACCAGAGGCTCTGTGCCAAATTTGGCATAAATTGGCCAGTAGGGGTCGCTATAAACAGAAAAATATCAAGTGACATGAGAGTTGATCGGATTCGCACGAAATTTGGTGAGCATGATGCGGAGTCGCTCCTGAGGCCAACCGTAAAGCTTAGTGATGTTTGGTCAGGCCGACTTCCAAGGGCTCTGCGACACCCGAGGGCCGAGTCGCGCAGGGAGGCTTGGCCCCTCTTCATAACTGCTTGCAGTTCTAGTTATTATTATTATTATTATTATTATTATTATTATTATCATCATTACCATTTACCTGACTTTGTGCCCCAATTTCGCCCCTTTCCCAAATTTCAAAATGCTTCTACCTTTCCACATTCGTTCGGCCACATCCGAAATTTGGATATTTTTGGGTGGTTGCACATGGTTGATGCAAAATGCCGAAATAGCGCCCCCTACAAATTTTCAAAAACACCTCCCCATTGGGGTTAGTTTGTCGTAGGCAAACGTAATTTGGTACACATATGTATCGTACCCAGATGCACAAAAAAGTCTCTTAACATCATGGTAAAATCCCAACAGGAAGTCGGCCATTTTGTTTTGAATTTTTTCGTTACGGCGAGTTAAATTTGAACGAACTCCTCCTAGGGATTTCGTCAGATTGACTTCAAATTTGGTACAGATCATCCTGAGAACATGCTGATCAAAAGTTATTAAACCTTTTCTCTATGTCAAGGGGCGTGGCCGCTAGGGTGTGAGAAATTTTGGCGACTTTTCAATTTCTTGCCATCAAATTTCGAATGGCTCTCCCGCCCACATACTTGATCTCAACATAAAGCCTCTATAGCGCCCCCTTTAAATTTTCAAAAACCCCTCCCCATAGGGTTTTTTTTTGGAGTTGGAACATGAAAATTGGTACACATGTGTATGTTGTCCAGATGTACATAAAAGTCTCTGGCACCAATGGTCTATTCCAAACAGGAAGTCAGCCATTTTGATTTTGACCTCTCATTTTGGCATGATTTCCACATGTTGTATTTTAACGAACTCCTCCTACAGATTTTGTCCAATGAACTTCAGATTACTTACAGATCATCCTGACACCATGCTGATCAAGTTATTAAAAGCTTTCCTCTATGTCAAGGGGCGTGGCCGCGATGACGCCTCCCTCACCACCATATACGTTTGGCTTTTTGATGACTTCAGTGACCTCATATCCTCATGAAAATTGATGCACAGGTCAAGAATGGCGAGCTCTTGCATCTGATAGGGGCGTCACCCATGGGGGGGACAAAATGCCTCTATAGCGCCCCCTTGAAATTTTCAAAAACCCCTCCCCATAGGGTTTTTTTTAGAGTTGGAACATGAAAATTGGTACACATGTGTATGTTGTCCAGACACACATGAAAGTCTCTGGCACCAATGGTCTACTCCAAACAGGAAGTCGGCCATTTTGATTTTGACTTGTCATTTTGGCATGATTTCCACATGTTGTATTTTAACAAACTAGTCCTAGGGATTTTATCCAATCGATTTCAAATTTTTTACAGATCATCCAGAGTCCATGCTGATCAAAAGTTGTGCTCTGCATGTCTGTAGGTCAAAGGGCGTGGCTGCTGTGGCGCTGCCATTTTTGATCCATCGCCATGCATATTCAAGCAGCTCTCTCCCACATAATTCATCCAAACTGCTTCAGAATTTCTGTACATGATAAGAGCCTCACCCTCAACACCTCCATATGCTCATAGGCAATGTTGCTCATGGCGCCCCCTTGTGGAAACAGGAAATGCCATCTTTTACATAGACAAACACCAACCTCAAGCTCCTGACCTGATCAACTACATTTTGTGGCCACATGACGATCAAGTGGATGAATCTCCACAGTGACACATGTAGCAAGTACACAGGCTAACTTATGGTGATATTGTATGGTTACTATATTAAGCTAGCTTTTGGGCCTAGGTCTACAGAAGACAGGTTCGACTCTTGGAGGTAGTAGTACAATAAAAACACCACAAACAGCACTTTAGATGCAGTTGGTACCGTATATTAATGTGTGACAATACTTACAGTGACCCCAATATTTACAGTCTGCAGAATACATAAATTAAACAGAAAAGTGCACTTGACACGTCTGATGCATCAACAACATTTAAATCAAAAACCAGTCTCAGTTATAGCCAATATGGCAGCAGTTCCACACACGATGTTGTGTATCGCAGAGGCACAAAGTTCATGGAGGATGAGGCGCTCAAAAAAAACAGTCCAGCATGTGCGCCGCAAAGGTAGAGTTCAATATGCCCATTGTCCATGGATGAGAAGCCTCAAAGTGCGAGTGCGTGTGTGTGTGTAGGTGTAAGAGAAGGTGAGGGGGAACAAGGCTGCCAGAGCCTCCTACCAGACCAGGAGAGCTCTTAACTGGGACTGCTCGGCTCCAAGCCAGTGTTTTAGCTCGCCATCGATTCGATTTTGTGTCCGTACAAACACCTTGCCTGTATAATGTGAACAGGACCATATTTCAATAAAACATTTCACTATGTACACCATGATTAATACATAATTCAATACTTCATGAGCAACAATAGAATAACCATTTCTCAGTAAAGTGCATTTGGTTTAAACACCTTAACATCAATCCACTTCATAAATAAGCATGACAAATCTTCCCAAATTGGTGTCACTCATTTCTTAAACAACATGTCAGCATTCACAAAATTATTCACAAATCAAAATAAAGTAATAATTGTGCTGTAGTGGCACATCAGTCTCATGACACTCATTACTATGGATTCAAAGAGCCAGCATTAGCATTTAGAAGCTAGGTGTGCCGTAGCCAGTCCATTTAAATGCATCGACATATGCTAATGCTAATGTTAATGCTAACGCTAACAACAGACAAACAGACTCACCAATTCCAGAATATATCCGACGCACCACACGACCAACTTATCCCTCCCCGGCGCTGGTTGATGTCTAAGGGTTGAATGATGTAACGGCGGCATTTAGAATGATATAACCAAGAATTTATGAGTGAAAGTAGTATTTGTTTGTAGCGACCGACCTGTAGCAGCTGCTCCGCATGCTTCCCCTCACCTTCTGAATGAGAGACGGAGCAGACAGCTTGTAAGAAGCGCTTCGAGCGACGCGATTGGACAGCCGCGGCCTCCCAGGTACGTACGTGATGTCGCAACACTACGTGACCGGAACTTACGCTTACGGCAGATTAATAATGAACCTAACATAAAATAACCATTAAATAACGAACATAAATAGATTTTCATCCTGGTTACACACACGTGTCCTGTCATGTTGCAGGCTGCCGCGGTGGCGGTGGCGACTTTTCATCCTTCGCCACTGAACATCAACTTGGTATAAATCCTTCATGCATTGTCCGATTTGTTCGAAATTTGACATGTGTGATGAGGGTCCACCCCTGAATGCACCTGGCCACATCTGGTTACGCTCGTAGCGCCACCTGGTGGATGAATGAAACATTATGTTTTTTCGCTCCTGCCAGGTTTTTTGTCCCTTCTCGCTTCGTGCGACAGCTTCCATGTGCCTTAGGCCCCAACGGTTGCATGGGGGAGCAAGGGCCCGATCACAGCTGCTTGCAGCTTTAATTTATTATTATTATTCTTACAAACCTTTAAACTAACACTAAGTAACTTTTCAACCTTCATAAAATATTTTCATAACTTTTGTGATGATACATCGACTTACAACTAGTTGAATGACACCTCTGTCATGGCCTGAGGGGGTCTGTATTACTTTCACTGGCACTAAGCAACTTCGAGGAGGGTGGCAGGAACCCTGCCACACAAAAAACTACAAATGTGTTGACTGCTTTACGGCATACGTCACTTCCCCCTTTCCCCATTTGTTACAAAGACGGAAGTCGATGCGAACGCTTACGCGCAATTACTGCTATCATGGCAGAAGCTGCAAAACAACCAAAGAAACGAAAAGTTTTGTCTGAGGAGACAAAAAAAAAAGAAAAAGGCCTCCCTTTTTCTTTTTTTTTTTTCTACCCGGATAAAAGGACAGTCAAGGATCAACATTGGCCCGGCTTTCACTCGCTGGCGTGAGCTCAAAGACGAGGAGGGATTTCCGACCGATGCTGCCTTGGCTCTGTTCCTGCTGGACTAGTAAGTAGCTTTCAATGCTCAAATCAAAATGATAATGCTGATGTTAGCTATCGGAAATATGCGTGGTAGCAATAAATAGTTCCACACTGACACGACCAGCCACGCAACAAGCTCAAAAGTACTGTATAAAGAAAAAGCAATGCGATGACAAAACGCAAATATAGAGTTTGAGTAAAATACGTAGGTTCCTATTGTGGAAAGATCAGTCATACTGAATCATTGTGGTGTTATCATGTCAGTTTGTATGTACGTGACAGTAGTTTCTGATGATTGTTATGTTATAGTTTCAGAGAAAAACGGGATTCTTGTCGTGTTTTTGTTGAGTTGACTACAGTGATTGCAAAAGAAGTCAACCCGTGTTGCTTACTATAAATAATCAGTAAAACAAAACCCATGTGCAATGTGCATTGAGTTATGACTTTTCATGGTCCTGCTTATCAATAGCACCTTGTGCTGAGTGTAGCTAAAACTACAGGGATTGTTGCATGTTTAAAATTCTACATGTAACGTTTATTTAGTCAGTCCTGAAGGGTCTGTGTGTAGCTCACTTCAGTAGCACCAAGCACCTAACTTTGAAGGTTACAATCTCAGTTAGCCAGTACACTTGACATCTTCAAGTCAGTCTGATAACAAGATATTTTTGTTATTGTTATGTGTCTATTGGACATTATGTTGTGTAAGGTGTACAGTGTTGTTCCATATTTATTTTTTTCATGTTATTGTCTTTTTATATTTGATGTTGTATTGCTAATTATTGTTATTCTTATCTTATAATTCTCTAGTATAACACAGATGATGCATTTTATTACATTGTGTGATGTTTATATAGTGCCTTTATTTCCAGTGTGTATACTTTTGTGTTTCTCTTGCATTACTCTTGATCCATATAAATTTCTTATGTTATTTCTCTACAGCTATCAAAAGAAGCAAGTAACATCTACTCCCCACAAGCAACACCTCCAACTGCTACAGCCTATAGTTTCCAGCTTTACAGAAGAGTCGGACCATGTTAGGTACTTTGTGTTTCCCAGGGCCTGCATTTGTTTGTTTTGGGCAACGTTTAGTATTTTTCCAACATGTCCTATTTTCTGTTTTGACTCAGGGGAGAACCGGAGAACCTGGAAGAAGGCGCTAGGGCAGAATCTTACAATCTACTCTATCTGCAGCATGCATTCTCTGAGTGTTGTGGAGGAAGAAGAGCGGCATGACTCTCCAGATGACTCCAGATAACTTCTAACATTGTCACACAGATTATTCAATGTTTCTTATTTTAACTGTCATAGTTTATTTTTATCCTGCTCTATTTATCCATGTACATGCATCACACTTTTGTTTTGTTTTTTTAATTCACAGTAATTTTTTTCAACTGTCATTGTCGTTCATTTACTACCACTGTAATACAGTGTTGTTGTGCCATTTATTTATTCAAATCATACACATATCCCGTCATTGCAAAAATGTACATTGCATTTATGCCACTCTTTTTTTTCATGATATTTCTTGCGTAACACTGTGCATGTGCCTGGAAATGTTTTTCTTTTTTCTCTAGGTCGTATGTTTTACTTGTTACTTCCTTTACTGTGAAGGGACAAGTGGCAAAATAACAATTTGAATGTGTTGAATGTGACAAAGTACTTGAATTTTGAAAACTGTGAAAGAGGGTGTATAAATAAAAGTTTGTCTGGGTCTGTCTGGGTCTCGGGGTTCAAGTCCTCTGGTGTCCTACTTCTTCCCCTCCCTCTCCCTCTACCTCTACCTGCACCTACTCCCCTCCCCCTTCTGCCCCTGCTTCTGCCAGCACTAGTGTGTGGGGGCTCAAACTGGTGGAGGTAGTGTCCTGGACAGCAAATTCCTGATAAAACAACAGACAGAAATGTTATGTTACAAATGTAAACATTTTTGATGTTCAATAAGTATCAGAATCATATTGAACTTTATTGCCAAGGACATACAGGAATTCATCTTGGCTTTTAGTAATTCAGAAATGACAGTGACAATAACAGACTCGCATAGAGTAATTTTAGTAATAAATGTATGTATAATTCTCCATATAGAATCCTAATAATAGAATTATAACAGTATAGGAAACAATTCAATGTGAAGAAACTGTTTAGAATGAATAGTAGTACTTTCCCTGAGAGACTGAACTGTATATTCGTGCGAATTGTGCAGGGTTGATATTCAGGCAATGCGGCACCTTCCTGCCAGTATCGATACGTGTGTTTACTGTAGGCTCTAAACTCGTCAGCCGCTCGCCGCTGACGAGTCGGGGGGGGGGGGGGCGGGGGCGTTGGGGAATAAGGTACTAAACCAAAGTTAAACGTTTCTTATTTTCAGCATTGTCATATGATATTGTTTAGCCACAATTAGATTCATTACATCATTGCTATTCATCCTTCACACAGACACTGGAAACAGAAATGTATTGTTTCAAACTAACTGCAGGCGACCGGGAGATCAGGGATTTTACGACGCTATGCGCTGGTCCTCAAGGGAAATGTGGTCTTCCTTCAGGCAAAACACTACCGCTTTGGTCCACTGGCGCCGCTAAAATCAACCAAAACTGAAAGTTCTTAAGTATTGCTTTAATCCCCAATTTGGCCCCTTTTCCAAATTCAAAAACTCACCCAATTTGGCACACGCGTTTGGTTTGGTGAAAAATTTTATAATCTTTTGTTGTCCTGAATTTCCACCATTAGGTGGGGCTATAATCAAGGAAAGTGTGTTTTGGGTCACAACTCCCATATACTTTGTGGCTTATTCAAAAACCTATTATCCACACACTCAGTGAATTGTGCTGGATCTCGTAATATAGGCCACGCCCATTTCCGCCTCCGTTTTTTTTTTTTGTGCAAATGCACAAAATGATGCAAACCTACTTTTTCGAACTCCTCCTAAGCAATTTCACCGATTTGCACGAAACTTTGCACATAGCATCTGTGGACTCTTCTGACAAAAAGTTATTAAAAGAATTTTGATATTCCACAGAATACTGAAGTTATTATAAAGCACCTTCCTGCAGATTTGGTTCACAACATGAAGTGTTGGATATCTCCACATTGATGTGTCCGAATGACATGAAACTCAGTTTACTACTTCCCCATGTGCAAAATGTCAGGCGATGACCACCAGGTGGCGCTCTTTAAATTGAAGTATTTTATATCTCCACATCGGTTGCTCGGATTAACACGAAACTTAGAACAATTATTGTCAGTGCCCTCCTGATGATATCTGACAAAGGAGTTACCGATCTGGCACTAGCTGGCGCTGTGGTGGCAGTCTAATTTAATATTTGGCACTGTACCAACACCATAATATTTATGGAAATAAAATTGATAGGGGTGGTAAAGACTGGTCCCTGTAACTCACACACCAAAAATGACCAGCAGGTGGCACTATTTTCAATGCAAAAGTGTTTTTGGACCACAACTCCCACATAACATGACGCAAGTTTTGAAACTTTATATCTCAGTATTCCCTAAATTCAGCTGAATTGTGTGATGTAAGGCACACCCACTTTTGCATTTAATTTCCATTTGCAAAATCGCAAACAATGAAAAACCTACTACTTCGAACTCCTCCCAGGTGATTTGACTGATTTGCACCAAACTTTGCATGAAGCATCTGTGGACCATCCTGACAAAAAGTTATTAAAAGAATTTTGATAATCCAAAATGTCCAAAATATAAAACAACAAATTTTTGCACATTGTTTTCAAAACAGTCAGTCTTTCATATCTTAATCAAATACAGTTGGATTACCAGGAAACTTTTGCTAATTGTGTTCCATGGCCTGGTGAGGGTTTGTGCAAAATTCGGAGCAAATCGGCCAATTGGTGGCGCTCTGGTGGTCTAATTAGTGTGAATGGAAGTAAATTGGTAAATCTTCAAATCCTCCTCAAAACACACACACACATTCACCGTCATCCAAGCACATGCGCAGTTGCGCACTCTCAGCTGATTGTAAACAGATAAGATGGCGACCGAC
Organism: Epinephelus cyanopodus; assembly: GCA_026686955.1. Classification (NCBI taxonomy): domain Eukaryota; kingdom Metazoa; phylum Chordata; class Actinopteri; order Perciformes; family Serranidae; genus Epinephelus; species Epinephelus cyanopodus. The sequence continues at coordinate 39,156,464 of CM048924.1, read as the reverse complement.
AACCGCAAGATAACGACTTACAGGCGACAGACAAGTCACACTCCAGGTTCAGTAATTTCCTCTTTCATTGGCATCATGACTGCTCAGTAGTACCTGGACAACCAAGCTGTCGGGCACGCAGGTAAGTGGCGTGTCAGAGGGGAAACGAGCCGTAACATTTCTCTTGTGTTAGGTAACGTTAACAGCATTAGGCTGACCAAACGTCCTCTTTTGCCCGGACATGTCCACTTTTCACGTCCCATCTGGGGCATCCAGAGCATCCCGCTTTTTTTTTTTTATAAACTGATAATGTCCGGTTTTCCGTGTGTGTGTTTGTGTGTTAGAGTGCGGCACGGGCTGCATATTTCTGTTCCAACCCGAACCAAGCCCAACATTATTTAATGACCAAAGCGCTGAGTTTGTGCCACACAGTTGTTACAGTCACATGCTCTTTAACCCTATGGGCCCCAGCGACGCATAGTGCGTCCAAATTCACAGCCGTTCTTCTGTGTGGATTTTCTCCGCGACCATGCATCATAGCCTGAAGCCACACATATCACGTGAAACAGCGGAATCATAGCTCTCCGACAAGACCAAGCAGTCGGTGGTCTTCACAGCGAAAAAAATGATAAAGTTACACTGAAATTATGTATAACGGAGCTTTCATACGGCTCTGCACACACATTACTCTTGGATGGATTACTCACGAATGCAGCATTGCATAGAAATACCATGCATATCACATGAAAGCGCAGGAGCAGAGCTTTCCAATGATACCACACATCATGGTGCTGTCATCCCATCATGCTGTAAATACAGATTAATTGTCTACAAAATAAAAACCTGACGAATTTCTTTACAACCCATTATACAGATCTTGTTATCAGTCACTTAATATAGTGAGGAATATCGTATCTTACCACGTAGGCTTGCCTGTGTTTCTCCCTGTCTATCCACATTTGTAGTCTGACTTTCAAGATGCAAATATCTCCATATTGTCCAGTTGACACTTCATCAAACACTTTGTATGACAAGACCAGCCACTTCACCTTTGCGCACCCAGACAACTGAGGACTAATTATGCATGCCTGACAGGGCCGTAGTCACCATATACATTGAGGGGGACATGTTTCCCCCCCAATGCTCGATACGCACCCCCCCAATATATTACTAAAACTGAAAAACAACAGCAAACTTTGTTTACTGCAAACAAAGTTGCAAATATCTTGGAAGACATCATTGCACTTGGATGGCTACTTTTCTATTACCTTAAATGTAAATATTGCATGTTTCTTTCAGATAAAACACATTTTTGACTTGTGAATGAGTCAATGGAATTTCTTGAAATAATGAAAAAATACTGGCAATCATTTTCCGCCTGGCACAAACCACATGTTTTGGACAACTATGAAGTGACAGAATGTCCCACCATCATAGTTCTTATATTGCCAGATTCCAGAGAGTCTCCCCTCTTCATATATGGCAGAATATTTCTTTTTCTTGCTTTGGTGAGATACATGTAAAAATGTAAGAATTTAGTCACACATATTTGTTTTTTTCATTGACATAAAAATTAATATAAAATACAGGCATATAGTAGGACATAAAATGATGGCAAATCTGGTTAGCCCAGATTGTCCTGAAAAAAAAACAAACAAGATATAGCATGTGTATGTAGCCTTTATAATGACTGTGATATGAGCTTAAAAGTAAAGGCAGTAAAAATACCCAAAAACACCTCGGGCCCATATTAACAGGTTGGGCATGCGCCGTGGGTGCTCATCGGAGAGTGAGACCTCCGTGTTTGAGACGAGAGCAGGAGGCAGAAGGTCCAACGCTTCCAGCGAGAGGAGAGAAAGACATAAAACAAAATAAGATAAAATAGGAAAAACCTGTCTCACTCTTTTATTTTATTTTCAGTGTTTAATCAAGGCAGAGGCGGGCAGCTGGAGGTCCAAGACTTCCAGCATGGTCAAAAATGTAGCTCTACATTTTTGACCAAACCCGGCCTGACCTGTCGGGCACTGTCGGGCTTGGATCGCCACACTCTAGTGTTTGTAATATAACTGAATTTTCTATCCATACATATAAATTTGAAATATATTAAAATTTGAGTAAACTGCGAGTATCATTTAAGTAGGCTATGTTGTGGCCGGCCAAGTGTCCTCTTTTTTGGAAATCAAATATGGTCAACCTAGGTAATAGCCCACAAACCTCACCGCACTTTAGGGACTGTTCTTTACTTATAGTGGGACTGTTCTTTACTTGTCAGGGGAGGAGGGTAGCTGGTTGATTTTTATTTTATTTTTTTTATTTTATTTAGATCCTCATGAAATTGATACACAGGTCAAGAATGGCAAGCTCTTACATCTGATAGGGGCGTCACCCATAGGGGGGACAAAATGCCTCTATCGCTCCCCCTTAAAATTTTAAAAAAGCCCTTCCCATAGGGTTTTTTTTTGGAGTAGGAAGATGAAACGTCACACCACGTCAGGGATAACTTACTCTGACTTTTCACAAAACCGCTTCAGTGATGCGTGCTGCTGGCCCCCGGCAGTGGCGCAGGAGAGCGAGGGCCTGATCACAGCTGCTTGCAGCTTTAATTCGTCTCATTATTATTTTTCTTCCGCCAGATTTCGGTGCGTAACTTGTGCCACAGCTCTGAGTGCACACAGGGTCTTCATAAAACATAGATTCAAGATTTAATATGCACAGTAAGGACACGCGTTTCCCTGCAGAATGAAATTCATTCTTTTCTGTCACCAATTAACGCCAAACAATATAAATCTGAAGTATGAAACAGATCAAAATATATACGGTATTGCTTAGTGTCATACTCCGTCGTAGTTTACAGTTTATACACATTATAATAAAGATATGGGAGAACATTACACTGATTACACTGCCAATTATTAGATTCCATCAGGGAGGCTGATCTTTAAACTTTTCTCAGGACTTGTAGACATAGAGCAGTTGAGGATACCTGGAGGGGGTGTTTTGAACCTGTTACCGGTCTCATTCTCCCCAGCTTCTTTGTGAACCCGTGGGCTGAAGTCCGTCTTGCCGTCCCTTAAATTTCTTGTAGTAATGGAAAAAAAATACAAAACATGTCAATTAAATGATCCAGTTTGACCCTGATAATCTCTCCTCTTCCTCCCAGGCTAAGGAAGTGGGAGCACATCTGATCAAGACAAAGGAGGAGCTGCACACTGTGATGAGCTCCACTAATTCAACTCCCACTGCCGCTGCCTCCTCTTCGTCCAGACAGTGAGAGACTTCATTCAACCTTTAAAATAATATAATAAAATAGTTTTGGAAGTTGTTCCTGACTTGATTATTGATTGCAGCAGTGTGTGGTGGTGCTCATGTTACTGTTAAAATTCATAACAGATATACTCCATTTAAAAAACAGTAAATCAAGTCTTGATACATTGTTTCATTTTACATTTAAACTGCACAGATTTCAACAGTTTACAGCACTGGAAATGTATTTAAAAAAAGCTGTGGAGGATGTAAAGGTGAGTCAAGTTTGAATAATAGAAGCTTAATTTCCAGTGCAACATCGTTTTAGTAACTGCAAGAATTATGATGAAATTAAAAATAAGAGCTGATTGAGTATGCCCGACAGATTGTAGCCTTGTAGCTCCAGCAGCTGGGAAAAGCCAGTTTTGACCACTACTCCCACACTGTGGTTAAAATGTGTAACATCGCCTAATGATCACACCAGTTTGCAGAGATCAGATGTGGCGCAACTTTATATGTTTTACATTAGAAATTGTACTAATGATTACTGGTGAACATGGAAATAACTAATGAGTAGCATCTCCAAATAAATGTTTTAGCTAGGATTGTTCAGATAATTATGACATAAAAACAAAACAAGGCAAGACTAATTAATGGAAATTGCATGATGAGTACTATAGGGTGACCATATTTTGATTTCCAAAAAAGAGGACACTCGGCCAGCCATGAGATAGCCTACTTAAATGATACTCGCAGTTTACTCAAAGATGCCTTATAATTTTAATTCAGTTATATTACAAAATAATATCTTTCAAAGACAGAAATTCAGACAGGCCCCTATAGGGGACACATACACATACTAGAGTGTGGCTACCCAATCCGAGTCCGACGGGTCCCGACGGGTCGGGCCAGGTTTGGTTAAAAATGTATAAATTGTATTCAGGCTCAGGTCAGATTCGGTCAGCTTTCAGTGAAAATGTAGTGTAAAAATAAATAAAATCCTATTGTCTGTCCTGTTTATTGCACTGTTATTTACGTGACAACACATATGTACAGCTGCGTCATGGAGTACTCCACGCATGTTTTCCAGGTTTTATAGGGTCAATGTGGCATCTGCATCTCAGTGCCACGGTCCTTATGTCAGCTACTGGACAGGTCAGTGAGAGGGTGGACTCCTCCATTCCTCATGACAATGTTGGCATAAGTCATCCAAGGTGAAGACCGTGGAGACGATTAGAGTGAGGTCGAAAATGATGATCGTAAGTTATGTACATAACTATGGACCTATGAGACCGTCACCATCTCTTGTTGCTCAGAACGGGCTGAGGAGTTCCAGACAAGAGGAAGAGGCATTGCCACCGGATGCTTTATGACCTACGGCCAGCCTCTTAAGGTCAGTCACATGACTTTGTTGTTATTATGGTCTCGCAGATAGGTAGAAGGATGGCATCATTCAAGGTGAAGACGGTGGTGATGGTCACCGTTCGGTCTCACAGATCCATAGTTATGTACATAACTTACGTTATAGGACAGCTAAAAAGATGTTCCGGTCAAATTGCCTGAAGACAGGTTCTAAATTATTGCGCTGGCTCAACTGCTAGTTTGGAACCATATCAATGGAGACTCAGAGCAGAGGCAACGGATTACAACAGGCATCATGAGTGATTTTAACACTTCCTTTAATTTATTTGGTGAATTTGATCATTTTGATGACTGGGATGCGGAAGAAGAGAGGTTAGAGAATGAAAAGAAAAGGGAGAAACGGCACAAGGAGTCGGGGGTCTACACCAATCACAGCGTCCGGAGCACAGCTGTAGGTCGGCTCTCTGACACCGGCCTGGAAACTCGTCATTACATCATGACCGTCTCGGGACATTGGTGTGAGAGCAGCCGGCGGGCTTACTGGGCTCCGTCAGCACAGGAGAGACGAGACTGGAGCAACATCTTGTCGTCTCCAAATATCTCAACAAGCAGTGCTCAATCTGTCAATCTCCGTCCTTCAAATGCCACTATGATGGACATACCCATATCACTTTCAAATTTCACTGTTAATGGTAATGTAGCATTCAATTTTAAATAGGAAACAATCGTTAATTTATGAATGTGTTTATATGATTTAATCTCAACTACTGTATGTTTATTAATTATTTGTTGCAATTAAAAAACGATTTTGACTAGCCTACTATTTGGATGTTGATTATTTGAAACAAATTTTCTTGGGCCTATAAATGAACGCCAATGAATCATGAAAGTCATATCTCAAGTTTTTTTTTGCACATCATCCTCAGAGTCTGTAACACACAAGCGGTAAGAAGTGCACTGGCTTTCTGAAATAATCATCTTCTGAATAATATCACGTAACGTTTAGCCATCATCTCACTTCCCTTCACTGATCACAGAGGTGTCCATTATCAAGAATTAATGGACAACGCGGAGGTGTGAACCGTCGCGAAGCACCTCGAAGGACATTAACTCGCTTATACCATGGTCACTTACCAAAGAAATGAATATTAAATCAATTATTTATGCTTTAATGTGTTTTACAGTTAAAATCATGAGTTTTTCACAAGCCACAGCTGAGCGGATTATTTAATCTCTGTAGTTCACAGGCATTGCCATGGAAACCCGCTGTGGCTGCAGCGTAGAGGGCATAGTGACTCTGATCAGTGAAGGGAGGTGAGATGATGGCTAAACGTTACGTGATATTATTCAGAAGATGATTATTTCAGAAAGCCAGTGCACTTCTTACCGCTTGTGTGTTACAGACTCTGGTGGTCAGAGGATGATGTGCAAAAAAAAAAAAAAAAAAAAAAAAAAAAAAAAACTTGAGATATTACTTTCATGATTCATTGGTGTTCATTTATAGGCCCAAGAAAATTTGTTTCAAATAATCAACATCCAAATAGTAGGCTAGTCAAAATCATTATTAATTGCAACAGATAATTCACAAGCATATAGTGGTCGACATTAAATCATATAAACACATTAACAAATTAACGATTGTTTCCTATTTGAAATTAAATGCTACATTACCATAATAGTGAAATTGAAAGTGATATGGGTAGGGCCCAGTGTTGGGAAAGTTCACTCTCAACCTGAACTAGTTCAAAGTTCAGTTCAAACCTTTTAAAATGAATTAGTTCAGTTCATAGTTCATAATTCACCATTATGAACTAAAATTCATGGTTCCCCAAAATGAACAATTTTGTTCTTTTTCGTTCTTTTTTTTACGTTGCTGTGAGCTATACTTTGTCAACATTATTGACAGAGCCTGTGTAGAACCACACTGTTAACAATGAAACCATATTCATCTTCATATCCAATTTTATGCTGACATGACTCTGTACTAACACAATACAATCTAAGGTAGGAACCAGGCTGAGGTAGGAAACTAGGTTGTACTTCAGTAAATAAGAAAGAGAAGTTGCACATCAGCAATGGGTTTTCTTAGTGGAGTGCTAGACCGTCTAGTATACATATAAAATAGAAATTGCAAATATCCCCAAAAAGTAACACCTCCAAAACTTAAAATCAATGCAGGACAAAGTGGGTACTATTTATATTTCCACTTTTTATTGGCAGACACCAATAAAGAAAGCTTATAAAAGTACAAAACATTTAACATTTCTTTCCAGTCAGTGGCATGCTTTTTTTCCTGACTTGTTTGCTCAGACATATATAGAACGCTTTTCAAAGTGCAAAATATTTAACATTTCCAGTCAGTTTCATTCTTTTTGTCCTGACTTGTTTACTCAAAAACTAGAAACTAGAAAACTTCTTCAATGATGTAATTTATAACCAGGTTGTCTACCTGTGTCTGGGGGATAGAGAACCCGAGGTATGATGATACTTGGGTCTGGGTGGTAGAGGAGCTGTTTGTTTGGCTCACCGTTGTTGTCGTCGTGTCCTTTTTACGGCTACATGCTTGCTCATACCTTGCAAGGCTACTCGTGTGCTTTAATTCGATGTGCCATTTAAGATTGGCTGCCGACTTCGCTGATGTACGGACTTGTTTTTTTAATCCAGGAGCACAGAGTTTACAATGGTAGGTAAGATTTCTACCGTCAGCGTCAGTACTGACTAATATATAGAATTCCCTCAAGTAGTCAAATGGGTCTCGGTCTGAGTGTGAGTGGTCCGAGTTACTCGTGCTGGCTTCCTGGTCCATGCTGTCTGACTGTCTGTTTGTTTGTTTGTTTTGCTAGTAAAGGCATCCTCCTGCACATGTGAATTGTGACGACGGATGATGACGTGTTTGTAGAGCGTCAGTAGGCATGAGGCAGTTTGGGCTCGCGGTTGCCAGATCGGGTGGTTTTCCGCGAAATGTTAATGGCCTTTTCCCATTTGTTTTTCCCGTTTTAGCTGTGTTTTCGCTTAGAAGGCTCTTGAAATCTGGCATGAACGAGATCCGAACGAAATTAGAGCGCCGTTCAAGACACAGCAGAATGAGTGCGTTCACAATATAACGTTTGTCAAGCAAAAATGAACAGAGCGTTCACGTTCACCCAAAATATGAGTGTGTTCATGAACGTTCGTTCTTTGAACGCGTTCAAGTACAACACTGGTAGGGCCTATGTCCATCATAGTGGCATTTGAAGGACGGAGATTGACGGATTGAGCACTGCTTGTTGGGACATTTGGAGACGACAAGATGTTGCTCCAGTCTCGTCTCTCCTGCGCTGACGGAGCCCAATATGCCTACCAGCTTCTCCCTTTTCTTTTCATTCTCTAACCTCTCTTCTTCCACATCCCAGTCATCAAAATCATCAAATTCACCAAATAAATTAAATGAAGCAATAAAATCACTCATGATGCCCGTTGTAATCCATTGCCTTTGCCCTGAGTCTCCTTTACTATGGTTACAAACTAGCAGTTGAGCCAGCGCAATAATTTAGTACCTGTCCTCAGGCAATTTGACCGGAATGTGTCCTATAACACCTTTTAACGGACACCCTGCAGCCAATCAGAATTGAGTATTCACCCAGACCATGGTATAATTCCTGATAATGGACACCTCGTCGGGCATTAACCCTTACATATTTTAGCAAGTTCTCTAGAAACTGTGTTTTCGGGACTGTGATTGTTCCGGTTGTAGATTTGTCAAATAGTGTTGTAAAAAAGTAAATCTACTGAATATATCAAATATCTAGTACAGCCAAACTATCATTTATTATAAATGTTATTATCATTATTATCATTATTATTATTATTATTATTATCATTATTACTAGTAGTAGTAGTAGTAGTAGTATTGGTAGGAAATTAGCCTATAACAGAGGACTATATTTGCCGTTTTAATATCAAGAATACTTTCGTGTTTTTGTGTGCATACATGACGTCGTTGAACCAGGGAATCTGTGTGTCCACCATCACAAAGGATCCTAATTGACTAATTACATAAGCATTAGTGACAAGTAGAGCTAAAAATGCTTTACAGAGATTGTTACAGTGTGAGCACACAAGAGAGGTTTCATGATTTTTTTTTTAAATTACTATACCACAAGACTCTTCACTGGACATCGTCTCCAATGTCTGTCGTTTACCAACCTGACAACCTGTAGAATTGAAGAGTGGAGCGAGAGCGGGCGAGTGAGAGTGCAACATCTACTGACCGCAAAGTATGAATCCTATATCTATCACCTTTAAGGCATAACCATGGAGGATATTACAGTTCATTCAATGGCCCTTGTCATCCCGTGACAGTAGCATAACATGATCCATTCATTAGCAGCCATCTTGACTCTTTTTCTCTGCACTCTGGGTCTCTACTAGCTCCTGCTTTACAACAGTGCTGCCTAGTGATAAAAAACAGCAGTTATAAAGATGACAGAACACAACACTGAGGCATCACATCTCTCTTCACTTATCCCTGCTGTGTCATTATAACCTTCTGTTGTTGGGGAGATGCTGCTGTTGTTGTCAGGTGGGACCTCTCTGCCTCTAGCTTCTCCCCTGAGCACTGGTGTTTAGACAATGAGAAGAAAAGGAAAGTTTCCCTAACACACCGTAGAGCAGGTCATTTCTTAGAACAGCAAGAGAGGTGGTACAAAGTGTTTTCATTGTTATAACTGACATGTCTAAGTTGCATATTTGGTTTAATGAGAGCATGAGCTGCACTCGCATAAGCAATAAGCTGTATGGTGATTAATCATGGGTGTGTTTTGTATTCAGGTCAAGCAAGATTCATACTCCTCCTTACACTAAATCCAGCTGTGTGTGGAAGTTGAAAACCTCTCTCTCTGGCTGATGCAGACTCCACGGCACATACCTGCAACAATGAAAAAATGTGCTCTGTTAACATTCTAGCAGTGACTGGTCTTGAGAAACAAAACACATCCAAAGAGGTTTTCCCTACGTAGTGAGGGTGTTGATGCCACTAGCCTTCATTTTCATCAGACGGTCTCTCCAATAGGCCCTTGGCACACGGAAATAGTGGATGGATCCCCCGATTATGCGGAAGGATTCTCTTTCCAGGGTGAACTGGGATGAGTTGGCACACAGACCCACCTTCCTGCTCATTTTCCGTCCTCCAGCTGACATGCTGGAACAAGAGTGTATTTGTGTCACACTCACGTAGCATAACACATAGGATATTGTGCTTGAATAAACCACATGACATGCTTAATTGGAATTTGCAGATGTCTTACGTTGCAAACACACAGGAACAGGAACATTGTTGAATTCAGAGACAAGATGGATTTCAACAGGTTAGTTTACCACCTCTTATCAACCTGGTAAAATGTTATTTATTTTTTTCACTTGACATATATTTCTTTAACATCCATCCTGAATGGTAGTGACACTTAATTGTGAGGTAGAGTGAAAGTGTTTCACTTCATAGTATCATTCGGCTACCTAACTTCATGTCACCAATCTAATATTCTTATAAAGATTTTCTGTATATAATTTATAGTGTAGTATCACTTTGTCTTGGACCATATTCCAAAAGAGCCTTACCGTATTGCTAATCTTAATTTTTTTTAAATCACTCTTAAAATGTACTGAATTACATACAAGCAGCCTAACTGAAACAATAATCATGACAACTTCACTTACCTGAGGTATCTGTACATGATGAAGCCAACAATGAAAAGACAGATGAGTGCACATTTCCTTTTGTGCACATTTCTTATCCTCAAGACAACCATGGATGGATGTGAGATGTCGTCCTGTAACACAGGCAGCAGTCAACTTGACAGCACCATCTGAGCGCAGATAAACGCATGATGCTGGCATGAATAACACAACGCCCCATGGGAGTGCCCCTGTGCACAACCATGGAAATCAGACACACCTCATAACATAACAGGCTTTGCATGTGTGTCTGTATAGATCTTGGGTTTGTTAAATGTATAGGTGAGGATAGCAAAATTAGTACATCCAATGTAAAATTGATTTAATAAAACATAAAACTTTTAAAGTTAAAAGAGTCATCTTATGTTCAAATGAGCATGCCTAATATTAGAATCGGACTCAGCTTGATTGGCCAAGGAAGTGTGTACACATATAATGACTGGCTCATTTTTTTGTTCTTAATAATAATAATAATAATAATAATAATAATAATAATACAAGTGGTAATTGATTTATTATTCTTTTATACCATTAACATCTCTAAAGTTTTCAATAGTGGCTGTCATTTTTTTAAATATTGCATGCCTTGTAGCATCAAAACATGTAATAATTTCCTTAAAATATAATAAAGTTTTCACTTAACCTAATTGAAAATGTAATAAAAACCACAGACTGTAAAAATAATGGACATAACCAGCATGACATCATCCATTGATTTGTGGACTCCTGTTTTGAACCTTCAGTTTCAGCTGTTGGTTTCTTGGAACTAGAGGTGACCATATTTGGGCAAGAGGCTGGCCCTTGGAGGAGCAAGGAGTGGATCTGAATGGGAAGCTGAGGACACTATCAGCAGACATCCTGTCATTATAAAAGCAGCCTGCCCTTAATTTAAACGGATGAGTTATATAGAAATTCATCTCCTGGTACAGTTGTTATGAATGCTGAAATTAGCTATAGAGACCAAACAGTTTTTTGTACCAGGCTGTAAACATGTTTATTTCTGCTGTACATTTGGCCATTTTAACATGGGGGTCTATGGGTATTGACTGGATTCTGGAGCCAGCCTCAAGTGGCCATTCAAAGAACTGCAGTTTTCGGCACTTATGTGTTGGCTTCATTTTTCAGCCCTGGAGGCTTCCGCTTGAATATAACCCAACAATGTCGTGACTAAGCTAATATTATAATAACATTTCATGATTGATAGTCTCTCTCGATGGCATTGCTCTGGCCTCTACCACTACCGTAAGAAACCTCGGAGTAACATTTGATCAAGATTTGTCTTTTAATTCTCATTTAAAACAAACCTCACGGACTGCATTTTTTCATCTGCGTAATATTGCAAAAATTAGGCCTATCCTGACCCAAAAAGATGCAGAAAAATTGGTCCACGCTTTTGTTACCTCAAGGCTGGATTACTGTAACTCTCTATTATCAGGTAGCTCTAGTAAATCATTAAAAACTCTCCAGCTAATTCAGAATGCAGCAGCACGAGTACTAACAGGAACCAAGAAACGAGATCATATTTCTCCTGTTTTAGCTTCTCTGCACTGGCTCCCTGTAAAATCCAGAATTGAATTTAAAATCCTACTGTTAACTTATAAAGCTCTAAATGGTCAAGCTCCGCCATATCTTAGAGAGCTCATAGTGCCATATTATCCCACCAGAACTCTGCGCTCTGAGAACGCAGGGTTACTCGTGGTCCCTAAAGTCTCCAAAAGTAGATCAGGAGCCAGAGCCTTCAGCTATCAGGCTCCTCTCCTGTGGAATCATCTTCCTGTTACGGTCCGGGAGGCAGACACCGTCTCCACATTTAAGGCTAGACTTAAGACTTTCCTCTTTGATAAAGCTTATAGTTAAGGCTGGCTCAGGCTTGCCCTGTACCAGCCCCTTGTTAGGCTGACTTAGGCCTAGTCTGCCGGAGGACCACCTATAATCCCCCGGGCACCTTCTCTCTCTCTCTCTCTCTCTCTCTCTCTCTCTCTCTATCCTATTACTGTATCTTGTTTACTCGGCCATTCTGGATGTCACTAACTCGGCTTCTTCTCCGGAGCCTTTGTGCTCCACTGTCTCTCAGGTTAACTCGTATTGCAGCGGTGCCTGGATAGTGTGACGTGTGTGGTTGTGCTGCTGCCGTGGTCCTGCCAGATGCCTCCTGCTGCTGCTGCCATCATTAGTCATTAGTCATACTTCTACTGTTATTATACACATATGATTATTATCATACATGTATACTGCCAGATACTAATATATACTTTCAACATATTGTACCACAGTAGCCAGAACTATAACGACAATATTATTACTTTCATGAATGTTGTTGTAAGCTACTGTCATTACCGAGGATGTCATACAGATTACTGTATTGTGTCATACAGATTACTGTTAATTTGTTATGCTGATCTGTTCTGTACCACATCTATTGCACGTCTGTCCGTCCTGGAAAGGGATCCCTCCTCAGTTGCTCTTCCTGAGGTTTCTACCATTTTTTTTCCCCAGTAAAGGTTTTTTTTTGGGGAGTTTTTCCTTATCCGCTGTGAGGGTCTAAAGGACAGAGGGATGTCGTATGCTGTAAAGCCCTGTGAGGCAAATTGTATTTGTGATATTGGGTTTTATAAATAAAATTGATTGATTGATTGATTGAATCTAAAATCCTACTCCTATCTGACAAAGCTTTAAATAGTCAGGCACCGTCATATCTTAGAGAGCTCATAGTGCCATATTATCCCACTAGAATGCTGCGCTCTGAGAATGAAGGTTTACTCGTGGTCCCTAAAGTCTTCAAAAGTAGATCAGGAGCCAGAGCCTTCAGCTATCAGGCTCCTCTTCTGTGGAACCATCTTCCTGTTTCAGCCTGGGAGGCAGACACTAGTGTTGTATTTGGCAGCCTGTTTTAATTTTAATTTTTTCACGTTCATACTCTTTTTTTGTCAATTAAAGTTTCAGTCAACTAAAAGTCTGAGCATTTTAGTTTTATTTTAGTCAGAAGGAAAGCCAGGACTCTTCTGTGCAGACCTCCAGGTGTGTTTGTGTAACATCAGCCGACCTCGACAAACTGGAGAGGAGCAAAAATTAAGCGAACATGGTCAGGAATTATCAATGATCATCTGATTGAGGATAATGGAGAATGGAAGCTGAATCTGGCCATGCCAACATCCAGGTTTGCTAACGTTTCATCAGTCGAACTGGACAAAGTTACACAGTTGCAGATAAATGTAAATACAAAGTAGCTTGTGAGTTCTTGGTGTGTGTGCCACGTTGCCTGGCAACAGACTGGGGGAACTGTTTTTTTTTTCGCAGAGCTACATAACATACTTAAATAATTTATTTCATTACCTTTTGTTAACATTTCCTTACTCAGCATTGCTGTTTAAGCTGTTGTTGAACTGCTGTATAAAAGCAATATCACATGAGAGCAAGTGATGTTGTACTGTATATCGTCACGGCTGTAATCCGTCTGCACAGTGCGACGCACAGCCTAGGAAGCAAAAATACTGCAAAATAATAACACGACTAAACATTATAACGTTATTTCGTCTCGTCTCGTTTTGGTCAACAAAAATGAAGAAACATTTTAGCAGAGGTTTTATTTTGTAAACCACATTTAGTATTGTTTTTATTCGTCAACAACATGGCATTATATATTTAATTATAGTTATCATCACATGACCACCATTTACGTTGCGTCTCGTCTCGTTTTCGCCATGTGATAAAGGTTCGTTGACGACGATATTTAGTCATACTTTTCGTTGACAAAAGCAACACTAGCAGACACCATCTCCACATTTAAGACTAGACTTAAGACTTTCCTTTTTGGCTTATAGTTAGGGCTGGCTCAGGCTTGCCTTGGACCACCCCCTAGTTAGGCTGACATAGGCCTAGTCTGCCGGGGGACCTCCTATAATACACTGAGCACCTTCTCTCCTTCTCTTTCTCTCTCCTTTCTTAACACTCATGTCCTATTACTGCATCTCGCTAACTCGGCTCTACTGCATTTCATTAACTCGACACCGTCTGGCAGGTTAACTCGTAATGCAGCGGTGCCGGGATGGTGTGACCTGTGTGGTTGTGCTGCTGCTGTTGTCCTCCTACTTCTACTATTATCATTAGTCATACTTCCACTATTATTATACACATATGATTATTGTCACATACATATACTATCATATATTAATATATACCGACAACATATTGTACCACAATAGCTGTAATTATGATTAGAATATTATTACTTAAATTGATGTTGTTGTAAGTGTAGTCAGTGCACTGTTCCTTACCCCTCCCAGTGCAGGGCTCTGGCTTCACTGGTATTCCACTGATTGCTGTGAGGCACCACGCACCTTTTATATACTGGTCCGCTCACACCTGCCGTCCCTCTCTTCTCTTCCGGGTCCCCCGTGTGGCTGTGGCCTGGCGTGGCGTGGTAGAGCCTGTGCAGGTGTGGTGGAGCCATTCTGGCGTGGCTGTGAGCGAATCGGAGTGCTGTCTGGCGTGTGTTGCCATCGTGGCACACGTCTCCTCTCGCAGCGTAACCGTGTGGCAGAGCTTGTACATGTGTGGTGGAGCCATTGTGGCGTGGCCGTGAGCGCATTGGAGCACTGTCTGGCGTGTTTTGCTATCGTGGCGCACGTCTCCTCTCGCAGCATAACAGGTATGCGCACATTGGTGACACGGTCCTTTTCTTTACTGCAGTGTGGCAGACTACTGTTGCCATGGGGCTGGAAGCCCTCCTGGTGTGGTTGTATGGAAAGCCAAAAGTGCCATTTATCGCCACTATTTCAACTCTACCTGTCTTTTTACACTGCAAAAAGCGGTGTTTTACTCGGCTAATGCGCCGCTTTTTCCGGCGCTTTTGCTTGGATCCTTAAAACGCCGCTTTTTAAGAGACAAAGTATGGAAAGCCGAAAGTGCCATATATCGCAACTATTTCAACGCGACCTGCCTGAAGACGCCGCTTTTTACGGCGCTTTTGCGGGGAGCCTTAAAACGCCGCTTTTTACGGGACAAAGTGCCGTAAAAACGCGCCCGTTTTTTCCGGCGTTGTAAGGAGGCACAGTAACCGCCGCTTTTTACGCCGTAATAACGGTCCGAAGAACGCCGTAAATGACGCCGTTTTTCCAGATGATAATGAGCTCTGCCCTCTGTTTAACACAACCAATAAGTTCAGTGTTTCTGAAACCAATCAGCGGAGAGCACAGCCAGACCAAAACAATGGATCCACAAGACTTGGCTGCTGTGTTACTCTTTTGTATCGCCAGAGGAAATTACTAAAATTCAAAGGATTAATTACTGATCTGCATGAAAGTATAATCACCATGGCTGGAAACGCTGTGCTCAGAATATATCGGTTTATAAAATAAACAAAACCTTAATCATCGTATTGTACATTTAACTGTGAACCAACCAGAGTACTGCCTCTGTGAGAGACTTGGGCTTGCTGACTGTGCGTGTCAATAAGTTTTCCCCCCTTTGCAGCACTTCTAAAAGTGGTTTGCCTCTAGCTCTGTGTCAAATAATGCCTACAGTATTTTTCAAAATGTATGAAGTCCAAATGTATTACTCGTCATACAATTTCCATTTATTAGTCTTGCTTTTTGTTTTGTTTTAATGTCTATGTTCACCAGTAATCATTAGCACAATTTCTAATGTAAAACATATAAAGTTGCGCCACATCTGATCTCTGCAAACTGGTGTGATCATAAGGCGATGTTACACATTTTAACCACAGGGTAGCAGTAGTGGTTAAAACTGGCTTTTCCCAGCTGCTGGAGCTACAAGGCTACAATCTGTCAACCACACTCAATCAGCCATTATTTTTAATTTCATCATAATTCTTGCAGTTACTAAAACAATGTTGCACTGGAAATTAAGCTTCTATTATTCAGACTTGACTCACCTTTACATCCTCCACAGCTTTTTCTGTGAATACATTTCCAGTGCTGTAAATTGTTGAAATGTGTGCAGTTTAAATGTAAAATTAAACAATGTATCAAGACTTGTTTTGCTGGTTTTTAAATGGAGTATATCTGGTATGAATTTTATCAGTAACATGAGCACCACCACACACTACTGCAATCAATAATCAAGTCAGGAAAAACTTCCAAAAGTATTTTATTATATTATTTTAAAGGTTGAATGAAGTCTCTCGCTGTCTGGACAAAGAGGAGGCAGCGGCAGCGGGAGTTGAATTAGTGGAGCTCATCACAGTGTGCAGCTCCTCCTTTGTCTTGATCAGAATATGCTCCCACTTCCTTAGCCTGGGAGGAAGAGGAGAGGTTATCCACCACTACTGCCACCCTGTGGTTAAAATGTGTAACATCGCCTTATGATCACACCAGTTTGCAGAGATCAGATGTGGCGCAACTTGATATGTTTTACATCAGAAATTGTGCTAATGATTACTGGTGAACATGGAAATAACTGTAACGAGTAGCATGTCAGAATAAATGTTTTAGCTGGCGATTGTTCAGATAAATATGACATTAAAACAACAAAAAGCAAGACTAATAAATGGAAATTGTATGACGAGTAATACATTTGGACTTCATACATTTTGAAAAATATTGTAGGCATTGTTTGACACAGAGCTAGAGGCAAACCACTTTTAGAAGTGCTGCAAAGGGGGGAAAACTTATGACGCTGACACGCGTAGTCAGCAAGCACTTTGTCGCGTAAAAAGCGGCGTTTTAAGGCTCCCCGCAAAAGCGTTATAATTAAAAAAGGCCGTAAAAAGCGGCGTCTTCAGACAGGTCGCGTTGAAATAGTTGCGATTTATGGCACTTTCGGCTTTCCATACTTTGTCTCTTAAAAAGCGGCGTTTTAAGGATCCAAGCCACGCTTTAGCCGAGTAAAACACCGCTTTTTGCGGCGTAAAAAGCGGCATCTTAAGACAGGTAGAGTTGAAATAGTGGCGATAAATGGCACTTTCGGCTTTCCATAACAAAGTGCTGTAAAAACGTGCCCGTGTTTTTTTACGGGCGTTGTAGCTCCACAGCAGACGCCGCTTTTTACGCCGTAAGAACTGTCCGGAAGACGCTGTTATTTACGGCGTTCTTCCAGATGATAATGAGCTCTGCCCTCTGTTTAACACAACCAATAAGTTCAGTGTTTCTGAAACCAATCAGCGGAGAACACAGCGAGACCAAAACAATGGATCCACAAGACTTGGCTGTGTTGTTCTTTTGTATTGCTAGAGGAAATTACTAAAATTCAAAGGATTAATTACTGATCTGCATGAAAGTATAATCACCATGGCTGGAAACGCTGTGCTCAGAATATATCGGTATATAAAATACATAAACAAGACCTTAATCATCGTATTGTACATTTAACCGTGAACCAACCATAGCACTACCTCCGTGAGAGACTTGGGGGCTGTCCCAATTTTTCACACTTGGCTGAGTGCGCTTGGTTACGCACACACTTTGGTGACGTTTTGCCACGCGGAACGTACATTTGCCTTTAGTGTTTAAGCACGTATTAAGTGTCCAAGTACAGGGGGATATTTAAACAAAATTGGGACAGACTTGACAACGCCCCTTACATTGTGGATTGGATGTTATTCTCCGCGAAGAAAAACATGATCCAGTTTAGAAAAGGGTGTAAAGAAATAATTGTCACGTAGGGATGAAAAAAGGTGTGGATAATCAGCAGGGATCTGCAGCTGTGATTTATGTTGAGCTGATGTATGTATGTATATGGATATATGAATATATTTTCACGTTGGTACATGAACAGTTAATGATATTTCTATTACATGCATTTAAGGAAGTCAGTTATTATGCTGGCATATATAACACTACTTGGATATCTAAAGGAAAGTTAAAGATTATTAATTAGTGAATATAAGGGGAAGGATTAAATAAGTTAACTACTGTTTTATAATATTTGTCATGTTGGAAATAAAGACATCAATCAAAAGAAATGACGGCGCAAACTACTCACCTGTATCCATGAGCTGCAGTGTTTTAGCCCCGGTAAACAGGTGATAGTTTTCCGAATTGGAACGTTTGTTCTGTGGTCCCTGTCACAGGGATGCCCCGTGACTTCTAATGGAAAAAGACAAACACACACAATGCTTGTCCACCTCCAGGCACTTTCACACACACCATCTAGCCGGCAGGTGTCTGGAGTTGGTAATTGGCACAATTAAGGTTGAAACCTGGTAGTTGTAGGTCTGTAGTTGTTTTGGTGTTTCAGTGTCACAGGCACATTTACATGAAGTCAGGAAGAAAAGTCTGACAATATTGTGGGTTTTAATCTCTTTATTTGACTAATTCTTTTGTGTGTCTCACCTCTCCTCTAGACTGCACTTGGCCAACCTCTGGTTTGGACTCAGGAACTGCCAAACCAGACCCCGCCCATTTGGATTCCTTTCATAGTCAAGTTCCCAGGGGAATGTGCCAAGTATAGTATGGATGAGGGGGAGTTTTGGAGAGATATTTGTGCAAGTGTTGATTTTGAGCAGTTTAAGAACATTTTTACTCTTTTGGGAGTGTGTAGCAATGTTTTTCACTGTTGGCTTATAGAAGTAGTCTAAAGAGTATGAATTAATCACTGCTGATTGTTGATTGATTTATTAATTGTATTTCCCATGTGTAGGAGGAGCTACTGTCTATATATGCAGGAGTTGGAAGCTTCTCTCGAGTCTCTGAGATCTGTCTAGCAAGCCGGCCGCAGCGGCTGTTACTGCCAGGGGCCCAAACTTAAAGGGGGCATAGCCTGGGGCAGAGTTGAGTTGTGTTTTAGTTTTTCTTCAGTTTTGGCCAGCTGATCTGCACTGTACATATTGCTGCACCTAATCCACTGCTGAAAAAAAGGGGAAATAAAAAATTGGACCGTTGAACAGTTTAAAGTCCTCTTCCTTCTGCCTTCACCGCTCGACCAACCTTACAGTCCCTATTTCAGATAAATTCTGTGGTTAGTAAATAGTTCCAGGGCAAAGCTTGATGTGAATTTCCTCACCACAGACACATTAACAAGGCTTCCTAACATGTACCATCAAGATGCTATGATATGAATGGGACTGTGATATAAAGTTAAATTTATAAAACATTTTTCTTACATTGAAATTTCTTTTGCGGCATCTCAGTCGAAATCCCGATGATGGCAGGCTCACTGAACTATAGTGGACAGACCACCAGCTTCTCCTTCTTTAGTTTATTGGCGGAACTCCACCAGCTGGTGATGCATTGTGGGATTTATACTTAAATACCGCTCAGGTGCGGTCTTACCGTAAGTGTGGGTAAAGTACAAATGAAGCGCACTGCACTTTTGGTCGTTGTAGAAATGGGATACACTAAGCACTTACACTAAGCACATGGACGCGCACGTCAAGTGCGTAAGTGTGATCAAGCGCACATAATGGGACATGTACTCTGTGCAACTGACAAATTACACACTGGTTTAATATTTCACATATTCTTATGACACACACACACACACTCATTGAGCACTTAAGCATTGTGGAGGAGGAGTACCTAGGACTCACTGTGAACCATTTCTAAAAATAGCATGAGGATGGGCTCAGAAAACACTAGTGGAAAGTTAAGGGAATTGCAGTTTGTCCTGATATGACCCTAGAGGGGGAAGGACTAAAAAAAAAAGTGTAAACTCAGCAGAAAAAGTGTAAACTCAGCAGAAAAAGTGTAATCTCAGCAGAAATGTGACACCTTTATGATCAGCGCCAAGTGGGAAAGGTTAAGGAAAAGAGACGACTCAGCAGAAATTTTCACGATAAAAACCGACTGTGAACAAAGAAATTCCAGTCCTGCTCCGGAGCTTGACTCATTGAGTTGTGATGTGTTTGTTGCCTGCGAGCACATTAAACTCAGTCGCATCTGATTCTACCTGTCTCCAGTGATTTTTTGACCTCTGAGTATTTGAGTTTTTGATATCTAATGGAAGACAAAGAAAGTCTGTTCGAGAAGAGAAGAGCAAGGTTGCAAGCTTTCTGGCACAGCTCCAGACCTTGATTTTTTGCTTCGACATTTTTGGCGAGCTCAGCGTAGGAGGGTGAGGAGGTCGAATCCTAAGATTGGGGGCACTGGGCTGCGCATCAGACGTACAGGTGGCTGCCAGATAAGGTAAGCAGAGCCTTTTTTCTGCCTAAACCGGGTGCGTCTGAGATGCAGTTGGGAGCCGCCCAGGTCGGAGGTATTTGACAGATTCCTCTCCTAAACAACCTAAAATGTGATGTAATAATTACTAACTAATAACACAACATTGGAACATAGCTGATATATTGCTGTGCTGGAGACAACTGAATCTATTGCAACACAGTGTGACCTTGGTGTGTGTGTGTGTGTGTGTGTGTGTATATGTGTGTGTGTGTGTGTGTGTGTGTGTGTGTGGAATGTGGGGGAGTGAGCTAGAGTAACCAAGCAGGCAAAAGAAGGAGAATATGTGTGTGTTAGAGACAGTAAAGAGAAATTAAATCACGTGAAGAAAAAGAGAAAAAAACAGAGAAATATATATAAAAGCATATCTGTGGTTACCGCTGTTTTCTCACCAACATACCTTTACGCTTGTAGAGGCAGGTGTTGTGTCAGAGGGCAGGTCTGCGCGATCGGAATGCTAAAGATAATAGATAAAAGCATATCTGTGGATACTGCTGCCTATCTCACCTACACTCTTTTAAGCCTGTAGAGGCAGGGGTGTTGTGTCAGACGGCAGGTCTGCGCGATCGGAATGCTGAAGAAGAGATAAAGAGAAATAAGAGAAAAGAGATAAATATCGCTAGGAGCCTTGAAGAGGACAGCGGTAGGTAAGGAGAAATAAATCGCTAGGAGCCTCAACAAGGACTGCGGTAAAGATCGATCAGAGTGTAAAAATTGTAAATATTACATGTATAAATACACGTGTGCAGATAAAAGACTGAGGACGTGTGTAGATAAAAGACTGAGGACATAATAGACTAAAGACTGAACAAAGACGGGGAGCATAAGAGGTAGATACATGTGTAAATAAAACGACTGAGGACATACAGTCATGGAAAAAATTATTAGACCACCCTTGTTGTCTTCAATTTCTTGTTCATTCTAATATCTGGTACCACTAAACGTATAATACAATGAACACAACAAAAAATGCAGCTGGTCACATAATACTTTATGTCCTATTTGACATTCTTAAGCTTAATTGATTCCCAGGGTATATAAGAGGCCATTTCATGTCACAAGCAGCACTGCACATGCAAAGGCCTAGAGTGGTTTCCTGCTTACATTCAAGCCGTAGCACAACTCAGAAGTTGTCAGCTCTCACATAATGCCTAAAACAAAAGAATTATGTGAAGCCACAAAGGCAGCCATCTTGGCACTGCTGGAAATTGGCATGAGTGAGAGACAGGTAGCGAAAAAACTGAAGATCTCCAAGACAGCCGTTCATTACAACAAAAAAAAACAAGCTGAACATGGCACTACCAAATTGCTACCTGGCCGTGGCAGGAAACGTCTTTCTACCCCACGAGATGACCGTGCACTCATCCGTTCCTGTGTCAGGAATCGTCGTCAGACCTCCAGGGACCTTAAAAATGAGTGGGCACTGTCGAGAAATGTGACTTGTTCGGCAAGGACAGTTCGAAACCGACTTGTTGAAGCTGGTTTGAAGTCACACAGAGCACGCAAGAAGCCCTTCATCAATGAAAGGCAGAGGAAGGCCCGGTTACTCTTTGCTCGAGACCACAAGGATTGGACTGTTGATGATTGGGCTAAGGTTCTCTTCAGTGATGAATCCAACTCTTACTGGTTAGGATGGAGAAGCTGACTGACAGTAAAACATGGGGGTGGATCAGTCATGATCTGGGGTTGTTTCAGTCTGAGTGGAACAGGGCAAATGCAATTGTGTGAAGGCCGAATGAACCAGGTCATGTACAGGACTACCCTTGAAAACAGTCTTCTTTCATCAGCTGGAAAACTCTTTCCTGCCTCGAATGACTGGATTTTCCAACAAGACAATGCCCCTTGCCACACGGCAAGGTCAGTTAAAGCCTGGATGGAGAACCACAACATTCGCACCATGCCTTGGCCTGCTCAATCACCAGATCTTAATCCAATTGAAAACCTGTGGAAAATCATCAAACTCAAAATGGAGAACCACAAGCCCAAAAACAAAGAAAATTTGTTTGAATTTGTCCAACAGGAATGGGCTGCTGTGACAGCAGAACAATGTCAGAAGCTGGTGGAGAGCATGCCAAGACGCATGGCTGCAGTCATCAAAAACAATGGTTATGCAATCAAGTATTAACTCTTGTGTGTATCATGTGTTTAAAGCAAACAGAAAAGAAAACATGGAATGCTTAAAAGTAGTGTTTTTGGCGGTACAATGCCATAGCTATTGATGTAAGAATTTAAGTAATTTTGGTTATTATCAAGAAAACCATGGAAAATGAATAGTTCTTAGTTCTTAAATTAAACTCTCATGAGCTATTTTTGTTGTTATCATTATAATTGTCCAAACAAATGTACCTTTAGTTGAGCCAGGCATTAAAATTAACAAGAAATTGAAGAAAACAAGGGTGGTCTAATAATTTTTTCCATGACTGTATATCTTCATTAAAAAAAACATACATGTATCAAACGGATTTCTTTACGGTGACTCTTTCTAACTTCGCCACAAGGTGGCAATATGGCCACATGTTCATTCCGTCATGCCCAGGCCAGACATTGGTCTTAACAAAGAACTCATTCATATCAATGACTTAACCACGTCATGTGAAGTCACAGCAGTTACCGGAATGCAGAGGCACATACATTTTCAGTTTTTCACAATAAAGCCCTTGACTACCCCCGAGGTCACATGGAGGCGACAGGATGCGGTCGCCAAGAGGGTACATTGTCAGTTAGCGATAAACTTAGCGCCTCAGGGTAATGAGGGAAGTATGCTAATGTCCTGATTTAAATTAGTCTTTCATGTGCTGTCCTTTTGAGACAGACTGAGTGTCTCTCTCTTTCTTGATCGGGTCAGTTAAGGGACAAAGCGAATCTGGGTCCATCGATATGCCTCTACATTCCCCCACTCGATTCCAGTGTTGACTGTCCCGGGGAACCTTGGATCGCCCAGGTGGTGCATATTGATGATGAGACCCCGTGAGCCGATGCTCAAGTCCTGTATGGAATTCACTCCTTAGAACTCCAGGTCCAGGATGGCCGGGGCCAGGGGAGTACCAACTCCACTGTAGTCCCTGCCTTCCTCAACCTCCTGCAGTTCAGTTGATTGATTGCCCTTCCGTGACTTCCGGGATTTGGCTAGAGTTTCTAGACCTCTGTGGCATTTTTCAAGTTTGCACTGTAGGGCTTGGGAGCGTTTAACATAGAAAAAGGCTATCCCTAAGGTCAGGAAGTATCCTAGGCCTATTGTGGCGGCAAGTATGGTGTCAGGGGTTGACCAGACATGGTTGAAGTGTGGACTAGGGACCTGG
This sequence comes from Epinephelus cyanopodus, assembly GCA_026686955.1. Taxonomy (NCBI): domain Eukaryota; kingdom Metazoa; phylum Chordata; class Actinopteri; order Perciformes; family Serranidae; genus Epinephelus; species Epinephelus cyanopodus. The sequence continues at coordinate 39,132,754 of CM048924.1, read as the reverse complement.
CTCGATGAGGCAATCTCCTTAAGCACGTCATCAACTGGAGTAATATCGATCGTTTGAGTGCCTTTGTATTGTACCTGAGTTACTGTGTCTGGGTCTAACTCCAAAGTGTGCTGGCTGAAGAACTCAGAGACCTCTATCTGACTCTCATATTGATCGGGGTTCAGATGGTAAAGGGCTAAGTCCTCTATATGTAAAATGGCATTCTCTGGTACAGTGATCCACAGCGTTTGGCTGGGCAGCATGACGCGGGTAGCGGTGTCATGTTGGTCGTACGTGAGAACAGCAGCACTAGCTGGAGTGTTGACTAGCCAGCGGCTTCCTACAATCTCAGCCTGAGTGTCAGTGACCTGAGATCGGGGTGTTACCGTGGTTGGGCATCGGGCATCCGGTGCCATAGGCTTGAGGCCACATATCCCGTCCGTGCTATCACGGATAAACGGCTTACTGGGACATAGGTAGAGGATGTCTTTGGTCAGTGTGCACATGCCCAAATTTGGGGCTAGATATAGCGACGACTGGAGGGGTCTGCACTTTAACGTGTATGTCCCCCTGCTAGAATCCGACATTTTCTACATCCTTAAGTCGATAGATGTTTTCAGAGGCCATGATTGGCAGGTTGATAATAAAAGCCAATTCTCTGTCCTCAGGATTGACGTAGATTGGGACCGCGTTACCTAAAGTGTAGGCCAAATGGGCTTGAAGGGGGGTGACCAGACCTTGCGTAGCCGTAGTCAGGAGCCTCTGTACCAGAGAAAGAGGGCAGAGATATGGAGGAATCCTACCTATAGCTAAGCTGTCCACGGAGGATCCGATATCTCGCAGCATGTCTGACATTAACGCGCTAACAAGTTGCGTATGAGCATAATCAACTTGCACAACAGAGAGGAGGGAATTAACCGCACGGAGGGTTTTGTTTAATGTTTCACTGTGGGTGTTTACCACTAGGACGGTGCCTTGCACTGTCTGCCCTATGGTTTGTAGTTGGCTTTGTTGCTGGTTAATTTGTGCTTTGATGTCTGGGATTTCGTTTTGGAGTTCACCTATGTGGCGCTTAACGGTGGACAGGCTTACTGCATTGACTGAGGATAGTCCAATGCTGAAAAGAGAGCCCACGGTGGCAGCTGCGGTCAGCAGCCCGCCAATAAACCGTTTGGACCTCTCGTTGTGTCCACCTAGTTCTGATTGGGTAATGGTGAACTTCTGCAGCTGCTGCAACATGTGGGTCGTGTCTGCCTCGGCATGGTGTATAACCTCCCTGTTCCAGTTCGTGCCAGCCCAACTGGTCAGCTGAGCTGTGACAGGGACGTTCTTTTTACATACCTCAAGGGGGTTTAGCATAACAAAAACCCTTTGTGTGTGTAGGCGACAGTCAGTGATCAGCAGCCCAAATTGTTCCTTCAGAACAATCCCAGAGTCAGGTCCTGGTTCTATGATCTCGGGGAGCACCGGTGCAGTGATCAGGCCGAGGGTCAAGAGGGTGAACAGCCAAATCATCCTGATGAGGGAAACGTACATGGTTAGGGAGGAATTTGGACTGTGTTAGGTAGGTTAGATTGCGGAACCAGTAGTGGGTTCCGCAATGTCACCCCCACTTATAACAAAATGACAAGAACAGTTGGAGAGAGGGAGAGGCAATAACTCGTGGTGAAGCTGTTGGTGTCAGACTAAAGTATGAGATACCTGACTTTAAGGTAGTTTTGATACTGATGTTACACAATACTGGCAGTCTGTTTATCGTTTAGCAATTCACGATTTAATTTCCACTAGTAATTGTCACCCCAAATATTTGACTACTCCTTTCACAACTAAACAGAGACGTTGGCATCCCCGTTACTTCCCATGGGGGTTTTGTGTGGTTTGATCTGGTTATGATGAACCCATTTGAGAGTTGGTTCTCTCTGGCCTCTTTTGATTCGGATCTGGTACATGACGGGTGAGAGCTTCTCGGTGATCACGTAAGAACCTTCCCAGTGGGGAAGAAATTTGCGAGCAAGTTTTCATGGGCCCTGGTTGCTTGCTCCAGTTGGTTGAGCAAAGATATAGTACCAGACTTTGTCCCCCACTTGGAGTTCGTCATAGGACGCTTTTTGGTCGTAGTAGGCCTTGCGTCCTTCCACACTGTTTTCTAGATTTTTCTGGGCAACGGCGAATGTGGCCTTTAGGTGTTTGTTCAAGTCAGTCATATTCTGATGGGTCGTATATACTGTTGCGATGTAAGCCTCACCTGGCTGGTATAGCAGGTGTAGGGTTAGGGTCATTTGTCGACCCGTCATCATTTGGAAAGGAGAAACTCCTGTTGTTTGGTGGGGAGTGGCTCTGATGGCCATCAAGACCAAAGGCAGTTTTACATCCCAATCTTTTTGGTTGGATGCCACATACTTCTTCAGTATTTGGACTATCGTTCGGTTCGCTCGCTCTACCTGTCCTGAAGCCTGAGGGTGATGAATGACGTGGAAGTTGGCCTTCACGCCCAACATCTCCCAGAGATGTTGCATGGTTTCAGCGGTGAAGTGTGTCCCCCTGTCTGAGTCAACACGACTGGGCAGACCGAACTGCAAGAAGATGTGGTTCATCAGTAGGTATGCAGTGGTTTGGGCTGTGTCATTTGGGGCTGGCAGGCCCTCCACCCATTTGGTGAAAGCGCACGTGACTGTGAGGAAATATTTGTTTCCTCGGGTTGATTTGGTTAGGGGCCCCACCCAGTCAATCTGCAAGTCTGACCGTGGAAAGGTGATGCCTCTTCGCTGTAAGGGAGCTCTGTGGAGCGGTCTCGATGGTTGAAACTTGCAGCAGACCAGGCAGCCTCTGATGTAGTCTGCCACATCTTTCTGCATGTGTGGCCAGTATGCCACCTGCTGGAGAGTTTTATATGTTGCTTTAGTTCCTTTGTTTCCTGCGCACGGGGAGTCATGGGCATGAATTAGCATCACCTCCCTGTGGCTCCGAGTCACTACAAACGCAGGTGAAGCGAGTGTATCGGAGACATGCACCAGAAGGCCGTTGACGACACATAGCGCGTTATACAGGTGTCGCAGGCTGGGAACAGATTCAAGATCATGTTCGGTGACTGCATGGACAGCAGGATCAGACAAGGAAAGCAGAATTTTATTGATGGCAAGATCAAGAGACTGGAGGGAAACCAGATCAGAGTCAGTGAAGGCAGGAGTGACCGCGAGGGGAGCCCGCACAGGCGCGGCAGTCGGAGCAGAGGCAGCTGCCTGAGCCCGAGTGATGGCACAAATTTCAGAGGCGGTAGGGAGGGGAAAAGTGCCTGGACAGAGTTGCCAGGGTGTCCCATTGACATTGGCATTTTCAAGTTTGATGCCGTTCACCACTTTTGGGCAGTATTCACTTTCTTTATCAGAATCAGTGAATGAACACAGATAGGTGTTTCGTTGTGCCATGGTGATGTCAGCGAGGTTTCAGAAGTTGTGCTTAGCTTATCGGTTTCTTTAGCACTTTCTGATGGATAGGCTTGAGCCTTGAGTGACACTGATTCGGTGTCAAGAACACAGCACTGAGTTGCATTGTGTTGAGAAAGGGAGATAGGCAGAGGTTGACGAACCTGTGCCCGGATGTTTAGTCGTTGGAAATCAATTAGTGGTTCAAACCGATTGATTGCCGACTAGAAGAGGAATGGTGTCGAGAGATGACACGTACACGGGATGGACGAGAGTCATTGGTCCGATAGTCAGCTGCACCAGTGTCATGGCTCTCAAGGTGGTGCTACGCGGACCATATGGTTGGACCTCAAGGGAGCAGGTCTGCAGTTTCAACTCCTTGTTGGAGCGATGTGCTATTGCTCGCAATGTTTTGAATAGGGTCGCTGACATCAAGGTGATGTTTGCAGTGGTATCGAGGAGTGCTTCGTGCACAAGTTCGTCTTCAAGTGTCATGGACAGATAGAATTTACGAGCCACCCCTTTCTCAGTGAGGTGGCACAAGAACTGTTGGAAGGGTGGTTCACTCTGTATGGTTAGGGAATTCTTCTTGGCAGAATCATCTTTCGAGTCCAGTTGAACCACCAGGACAGCACTGGGAGGTGTCAACTGAGACAAGTTTTGTTCAGGGGGATTGGACTGGACTGTCGTGACCCGGTTTGAAAGCTGTGCAGGCTCGGGTTCACAGGGGTCCAGGTAGCTCTCTTCAGCCTCTGCCTCAGGTGCATGTGTCAAAACGGCCTGAGGGGAGGGTTCGGAGCATGCAGAGATGACAGAAAAGAGGTCTGCTTTATCCTTTTTCTCTCTACGCATGCTCTGTATGACCCGTCTGATAGCGTCAAGCTCTTTCCCACTAAAATCTTCTTTTGTAGACTTACCTCTGGAGTCCTTGTCCTTCTTTGCTTTTTCCTTCAGGCAGGTCCTGCTTTGGTGGTTGTTCTGGAGGTAAGTGTGTCGTACCTTATGTCGGTCACTTTCTCGGCGGTCCCGGACCGGACGGTTCTCCCGTTGGTTTGGTGAGAACTTATCTGGCCCGTAGTTGGGGAAACGGGGATTCCCCTTAAACTTTGGTTTTTGGTTCGGACTCAACCAAGGTGGTCGTGCGTAGCCATTACTTTGATGGGCTGGTTTAGGTGGAGGTGATTTTTCTGTCCGACCAATGCGGTGGTCATATGGCTTGCTGTTAGAAACCCCTTCCAACTCCAAAGTTGTAGCTTCAAGACTCAAGATTGTATTGGGTTCTCCATGTTTAGTCATGTTTTGTTTTTGTTTAGCAAAACCCTTTAAAGCGAGTTCTCGTAGGTGTCGACTTGTTAAGGTACGAAGGCATGCTGCAACACCAAGATGGACACTGGTAGTGGGATGGAGGTTCTGGATAAAGAGAGCCTTGAAGTGTAGGTCTTCCTCCATCCCAGGTTCATTTCTGGAACCAAAGTAAGTGAGACGTCAATGATAGTATTGCTGAGAAGATTCCTTTCTTCCCTGTTTGACTGTCATGGCGGAGGTCAAACCAGCTTGTGAAAGATAGTCAGAGAATTCCTCAAGCAATGCTTGGCAAAGAAGGGAGTAGTCAGTCCTGATATAATCAGGCTGGCGGTCAATGAAAGCACTGACGTCTCGACTAGAGGTCACCTTGATAAGGTAGATCTTGTCGTCGACTGAGGCGTTAGGAAATTTCCGTAGATGGAGGTCAATATCTCTGAGGTAGAGATTGGCGTGAGGTGAACCACCGGGACTGGGTTCAAAGAGAGGTATGTTGCGGGCGATTTTATCGAGGTCCCTATCTGAGGGACCCTGCGCGAAATGAACACCCACAGCCGGGTGCGGCTGTTGAGCATAAATGTTACTCACCTGTTCTAGTGGTGGCTGGGTGTCCCAGCAACTGGAGACCTGCTCAGGTGGAAACAGTAGGGCAGGTCGCGAAGGCAGATCTCTGCTTGAGGGACCCTGCGCAAGGTGAGCGCTGGTCGCGGGGTCGGGGGGTCGAGTGAAGGAGAAGATTGCAAGAGTAGGTCTTCTTGAGAGGATTTCAAAGACTGGGTATTTCTCTTGGCTTCAAGGGGAGGTTCATCAAGAAAGACTCTGCGGCTTTGACTCTGTTCAAAGGAGTGTTGCAACTCTCTCCTTGCATCTGCCAGTTCTTCTTCTTTGATAAGTTGTTGGTGTTGCGACTCTGCAATTCTGTCTCTGCCGTCCGCCAGTTGTTGTTGCAGATCACAGATCTGCCCTCGATCCATATCTTTATACTTAGAGTGGACCTTGACTGGAGCTTTCAAGTCTCTTATTTCATTGACGGCTCTCTCGAGGAGGCTCTCAGCATCATTACGTTCTTTAGTTACTATTGCGAGCCGTGGTTGCAGATAGTTCCGCGTCACGGTCATGGAGGTGGCTGACTAACCCGGCGTTCCTTCCTTGCAGTTCAGCATTCTCTTCATCTTTTGAAGCTGCACCATCACCGTCCCCCTGTGAAGCATTGGGCTGAGCTTTCAGCTCGCTGATGTCTCTTTCTGCTTTGGCCAGAGCTTGGTGAGTGCTCTCCAGTGTTTGTTTGAGGGCTCTCCGCTCAGCTGCCATCACAACTGCCATTTTTCCTAACATCTCGGTTAGTGCTTGGCCTTTTAGTTGGGTGACTAGAGCTGTGGTTGTTAATAGCGACAGCATAGCTTCAAGTTTGGAAGGTTCAGTTCTCTGAACGTTCGTTACAAAGCCAGGTATCAACTCTTTAGTCAGGTCCACCAACACTGGCTCAAGTTCATCAAGGGGGTCTCCCTGGCTTGAGGGTTCAGGGGAGTGACCTGTAGCCATGTTGGCTTTAACTTAGGCTTAAGGTATGAGGAGTTTGGTTAAAGAGTTTTGACCTTTAGGTACAGATCAGTGGGAACACAGAGCGTGTCAAATTGAGAGAGTCTATCGCTAAGGGTAGTATGAGAAAGACAAAATTAAAAAAAATAAAAAATAAAAAATTAAATTTTATTTATTTAATTTTTTTTCAAAATGTGTAGGACATGTGAATATTTTATTTTATTAAGTTTTATTTTATTTTAATTTGAGTTTATTGACAATATCAGAATTGTGTAGATTCGTTTCTATCTCTCTATATATAGATTGATAGATGTGTGTATGTTTATTAGCTTTACAGATCAATAGTGTTATTAATAGTCATAGAAAATCAGATTGTTAAATTTATTTATTTATTTATTTATTGTTTGAAATGAAAAATAATTATTCTCCCTTTGAGGAAATAATTTTCTGCAGTTAACACTTACACAGTTAATAGTAACTAGGGAGTTTCCAGTAACTTGAGTGGTTAGTCTATTTAAAATTTCCTGTGGAGGAAGGCAAAAATTAAAAAGCACAATTTGTGACTGATCACAATTTAGATCAAAACACACACGAAATAAGACACTTATTTATGAATGGTAGGACACTCTGTGTGTTTAAATATCCTTTAAAATGAAATCAGGCTTAATATAGGTTAATAGATTTAAAAGGAGTTGTTTGTGTAATGATAAGGATATAAGGTAATGAGATGGCAAAGTTAATAAACTTAACTTAAATCAATGCTGGTTATTTAAGACTCTCATCAATTGTACACAGTCTGAAGTTGTGAACCAAACTCAGTTAATCAAACAACCAAAAGAAGGCACTGTTCAATTTACAGACTTGATGTGATGAGGGACAGCGACCACAGAGGGAGCTGTTTACTTTAAATTCAATGTAATGACGTACAGCGGCCGAAAGAGGGAGCTGTTTACTCTAAATTCAATGCAATGACGCACAGCGGCCGAAAGAGGGAGCTGTTTGCTTTAAATCCAATGTAATGGGCAGAGTAGCCCAAGAGGGCGCTACTCTGAGGAAGTAGGCTACTAAACAGTAGAAGAAGATTAGGGCAGGAAGTGACGGTTTAGCACCGCCCACTGAGTGGCCTGTCTTGTTTTCGCTTCAGAAGCTCATAACCATTCAGAGCACCCAGGGCAAAATATCGTTTGCAATCATATTGCAGCAGTTTCAGAGTTTCACAAAAACCCAAAGAGAGAAGAGCACGGCGGCTCACCCTTTAGCACAGTTACCCAGCAGGGCAATCAGTTAACACTTTATCGTTCGGTGACGATTTCATTCACTCTCATCAAAGCAGTGAATCACTTTAAAACTCGGCAACAGTCAGCGCTGTTCCGACACGTGTTACCATAGCAACACAGTAACAACAACCTCCTCACTGCCGTTCAGGCAGCTGTCTTGGCAAGGTAGCTAGCCATGCCAGAGGACACGGAGGGTCTGAGTTAATTACAACTTTCTGGAATATCGCAGCAAAGCTTAATTAAAACAGGACACGATTATGATTCCAGGTTTCGCGGCAATCAGTGTGTCAAATAGGCCTTTCTTAATGTGTACGGGACGCTTCATATGCAGATATCTGAGGGATTCTGGTTTGAAACATTAAAGCTTACCGTAGTTTAGCTTTAGTTCCGTGTTATAACACAAATATATCATTTACCATGGTCTGAATGCGAGGATTTTAAATAATCTATCTTTCGTTTGACTCCCCCCCGAGGTCACATGGAGGCGACAGGATGCGGTCACCAAAAGGGTACATTGTCAGTTAGCGATAAACTTAGCGCCTCAGGGTAATGAGGGAAGTACGCTAATGTCCTGATTTAAATTAGTCTTTCATGTGCTGTCCTTTTGAGACAGACTGAGTGTCCCTCTCTTTCTTGATCGGGTCAGTTAAGGGACAAAGCGAATCTGGGTCCATCGATATGCCTCTAAACTACACACTCCAACAACACACTGTACAATATCGCACACAAAATGGAGCAAAAGACGTCAGGGTGAGCCCAGGCCAAAACAACAAACAAAAACAATCTGTCTACCGACCGGCAAAATAACTGATTCCTAACAAAAACAAAAGAAACAAAAATACAATACTAGGCCTAGGCTAACGAAAAACATGAGAAAACAGGTACAACAAAAATAGCAGCTCACCCCTATGCTCCGTGCAAACAATAATATGTGACAGTAACTATTTACAATATATACACTAATGACTCAGTTGGCCCTAAGGCACTGGTATTAACAAAAGAATTAATTATTTAGCAAGCAAGCTAAATAATCACATGTCGGTCAAACAACAGTATAGTTGTAAGTACTTATCAATCACAGAAAAACCAGAGAAAACGATACAATGCGCTGCTGCCAGGTACGAGAGTGGTCTCGCGGCTTCCGTGTGGCCGGCATTATGAAGGCCGAGCCCCTTGCCCAACCAATCCGGCAGCAGTAGCGTCACGCTTGTTATCCAATTGGCGACCGTTGACACTGAAGGCCGAGCCCCTTGCTCAGCCAATCCAGCCAGAGCAACGTCATAATCGTCCAGTGAATCACCTGCACACCTGTTAACACAACACACACGATCTTTGGAAGAAAAGGAGAGGTCTAACTCTCAACTAAACATACAGGTTAAAGGCATATACACACGTGGACAAAATTGTTGGTACCCCTCAGTTAATGAAAGAAAAACCCACAATGGTCACTGAAATCGCTTGAAACTTGCAGAATTAATAATAAATAAAAATTTATTGAAAATTAAACAATCAAAATCAGCCATCACTTTTGAATTGTTGATTAACATAATTATTTAAAAAAACAAACTAATGAAACAGGCCTGGACAAAAATGATGGTACCTCTATAAAAGATTGAAAACTATTTGACCAGAGTGACATGATTAACTCAGGTGTGTCCTTCAATTGACATCACAGGTGTTTCCAAACTCATAATCAGTCAGTCTGCCTATTTAAAGGGAGACAAGTAGTCACTCTGCTGTTTGGTGAAAGGTGTGTACCACACTGAACATGGACAACAGAAAGCGAAGGAGAGAATTGTCCCAGGACATACGAAAAAATTATAGACAAACATCTTAAAGGTAAAGGCTATAAGACCATCTCTAAACAGCTTGAAGTTCCTGTGACAACAGTGGCTCATATTATTCAGAAGTTCAAGACCCACGGGACAGTAGCCAACCTCCCTGGACGTGGCCGCAAGAGGAAAATTGATGACAAATTGAAGAGACGGATCGTTCGAATTGTATCCAAAGAGCCCAGAACAACCTCCAAAGAAATTAAAGGTGAACTCCAAGGCCAAGGTACATCAGTGTCAGATCGCAGCATTCGTCGCTGTTTGAGCCAAAGTGGACTTCATGGGAGACGACCAAGGAGGACACCACTGCTGAAAAAAAATCATAAAAAAGCGAGACTGGAATTTGCAAAAATGCATGTTGACAAGCCACAAAGCTTCTGGGAGAATGTCCTTTGGACAGATGAGACCAAACTGGAGCTTTTTGGTAAGGCACATCAACTCTATGTTCATAGACTCAAAAACCAAGCATACGAAGAAAAGAACACTGTCCCCGGTGAAACATGGAGGAGGCTCAGTAATGTTTTGGGGCTGCTTTGCTGCATCTGGCACAGGGTGTCTTGAATGTGTGCAAGGTAAAATGAAATCTGAAGACTATCAAGGCATTCTGGAGAGAAATGTGCTGCCTAGTGTCAGAAAGCTTGGTCTCAGTCGCAGGTCATGGATCTTCCAACAGGACAACGATCCAAAACACACAGCCAAAAACACCCAAGAATGGCTGAGAGAAAAGCGTTGGACTATTCTAAAGTGGCCTTCCATGAGCCCAGATCTGAATCCCATTGAACATCTGTGGAAGGAGCTGAAACATGCCATTTGGAGAAGACACCCATCAAACCTGAGACAACTGGAGCAGTTTGCTCATGAGGAGTGGGCCAAAATACCTGTTGACAGCTGCAGAATGCTCATTGACAAATACAGAAATCGTTTAATTGCAGTGATTGCCTCAAAAGGTTGTGCAACAAAATATTAAGTTATGGGTACCATCATTTTTGTCCAGCCCTATTTCATTAGTTTGGTTTTTTAAATAATTATGTTAATCAACAATTCAAAAGTAATGGCTGATTTTGATTATTTAATTTTCAATAAATTTTTATTTATTGTTACTTTTGTAAGTTTCAAGTGATTTCAGTGAGAATTGTGGGTTTTCCCTTCTTTAACTGAGGGGTACCAACAATTTTGTCCACGTGTGTACATAGAAATATACACATACACAGAATAAATGCACAGATCATAATGCACACATACACATAATAAATACACAGGCGGCCGGGGGACGTAACAGTCCAGCAGAAAATTGGCTGAACATGGAGACAGGGTGCCCATGGTAGGGCTGCCTAGAGAAGCCTGAGGGGGAAGTAATGTCACCAGTCATTTCATTACAGCCACACGACGAACCAACTATACCTGTTGTCATCCACGAACAAGCATATCCTTTTATGGTGGACACAGGGGCTACATATTCATGCATTGGAAAAGAAGGCTCTACACTCCCCCTCTCTAAGTCATCCATCAAGACCATAGGCTTCTCTGGGAAATCACAAGTCATACCAATGATAGAGCCCGCTCCAATGCTCATCGCCAGTAAAGTAATATTTGCACCCTTACTTTACTCAGCTCATACGCCAGTGAACCTTCTAGGCAGAGATATATTGTGTCCTCTCAAAACTAAGATCATGTGTACTCAAGATAGACTATATTTAGACTTCTCTGAAGACCCCCCACAAAGCATGATGCCACAGCTACCCGGGAACGCCACAGAGACATCACAGGCGTTGGTCTACTGGCAACTGACACCAGAAGAGTCTCACCTCAAACAGACTTGGACTCAGTGGGAACCATGGGTCAAGTTACATTTTGACACAGCACATACTCCCACTCTGCCACTGCATTGCACGCGCATGTATGACGTGGACCAGACTCATGTAGATTATCACGAATGCTGGGACACAGTGCTCAATAAAAAAACCATGCCTAATCACTAGTGAAGACATGTATTTAGGACCTCAAGGTGTGGCGGCAGCCGTCCGCGTCCCGGAAGAATTAGCAGGATGGTTTCAGGTGCCAAATTCTGCACCACACGTTACACTGATGATAGCAGAAGGTTATGAGTCTCATCATCTGGGTCCAATGGTCAGACG